>JAMPIV010012619.1:0-452914 GCA_024509875.1 Oreohelix idahoensis | reverse complement strand
CGCGCCTCGGTAGATAAGATTTGTAGACGATTTGCTTACGGTCCTATTGTTTCAGCGAACACGAACTTTATCACGCCATTATGGACCACCCTTGCTGACAGCCATGGACATTCTTACGGTAATCGTCCTAGCGCGATTTCCAGTTTTGAGAAATGTAAGAAATTGAGAATGAAGAGTGAAACTAAGAAGATAACAGGTTTTTAAAGTTTGCGAACTTATATGAAAATTAATATTCGCCACAAAAACGAGAATGGTTGTAAAATAAAATACAGGAAAAAAATGAAATTACTTCATGTCCCTCGCCCCATTCCGGGGGGTGGGTGGGGGGGGATGGGGGTGGGGGGTTCTAACAGGGGGGGTCTGGGGGGGGTTTTTTTTGTGGGGGAGGGGTGTGTGTTGGGTGGGGGGGGTGTGGTGTAGTGTGTGGGTAAGTGTGTGGTGTTATGTGATTGTGGTGAGTGTGTGGGGTGTGTGTGTGTGTGGCGGTGTGTGTGGTGGTTTTTGGGCGCGGGGCAGTTTGGGTTTTTTCTTGGGTTATGTAATATTTTGTTTTTTTAATTAATATTGGGGTACCTTGTTTAATTTTGGGGGGGGGGGGGGGGTTTTGTTTTTTTGTGTTTTTCTGAGGATTGGGGGGAACCCGGAGGGGTTACATGAATTTTGTTCAGGTTGGAAAAATAAAAAATCATTAAATAGGGTTAAAAAACAAAAAAATAATTTTGGTCTGTTAACAATCCTGATTAAATGGGTTGGGGGGGCTGCCATGGGGGGGGTGGTTGGGGGGGGACCCCGCTAAGTCTTTATATACTAACGTACGATGTTTTTTTTTGTTATCTTGTAAAAATAAAGGAACAGGATTCTTCTCGAATGCAGGGGCTAGTTTCCAAAATATGTAAATGTATTTGTTTTTATTTGTTATCTTCTATACTCCCTGTTATTAAAAATATCACATGTTTTGAAAATTTTTTTTTTTTTAAAGAAATATTTAAAGATCACCCCAAAAAAAAAAATGAGGGGAAACAAATATGTTTTGGCAATTGGGGGTACTGCGCCGGCCTTTGTTTAGAACAATGGATCAGATGTCATCAAAAATGTATTAGACGATTTGAATATGAACATGATTGGTTTTGTATGGTATTACACATTTGTACCAACAATGTAAATGTATGTATCAAAATTTGGTGGGAAAATCCCCTCTCAATACCTACGACCCCCTTTAATTTGGTCTTTCAATGGTTTCTCTCCTCCCCCTTTACGCCTCCTGAAAGTCCGAGGCATCCTTTGTGTTCGTAAACCAGCTGATACCGGCTTACTCTCAGAACACAGTCCTACCTCGCCCCGGCGACAGTTTCAAGTGTTCTTTGTTCGAAGCAAACAACCCCCCCCCCCCCCCCCCCCCCCCCCCCCCCCCCCCCCACCCTTCCCATTTCGACTCTTTGGTTATACACACGTGTGTATTTGCGCACCAATTTCAACCCCTTTTCATCTGATGATTTTAGGTTACAATACTTATTCCTTTTACTCTCCCATTTCTTAAGATAGGTATCTTCTAAGGGTGCGAATGAAAGTTTGAGAGTGCACGAAAGTTTTTTCTTTTTTTTCTATATGAAATTTCAAATTGTACTTTCTATAAATGTAACATGTATACGAATTTGTAAACTGGAATTGAAAAGCAAATAAACTTCACTTTAAAAAAAATGGCAATTCTTTCTGCTTCTATTCTTTTGAGGATTTCTGCGTTTTCCTCTTTCAGATCTGACAGCTTCTTGATATCTGCTTCTACCTGCTGCTGGATTCTTTTCATTTCTTCCATCATGTGTTTTATGTTCTGTATATCTATCGTATCTTCTCCACTGTCAGTTTTATCCTCGGAGGTCTGCCTGCTTCTAGTTTCGACCTGGAGTTTCATTTTCAATTGTTTGACTTAAGCGGTCAGCTTGTGTAATTGTCGTCTGTCAATCGTGCGCTGTTTTTCTGCAACCTCCGCAACCACTTTGTGCTTTGCCTCTCTGAAGGGGATGTTTTTGGACACGGCCTCCTTCAAGATGCTCTTTGTTTCCTGGAACATCGGGCAGCCTCGGTATCTTGCCCCATGGTTTCCGAGGCAGTTTGCACAGGTACGGTTTGGATTTATGGCCTTGTAATTTTTATCCTCCTTCGCCTTGGGACAGTCGTGATATGGATGACTACCCGCACAATACCGGCAAACTGCATCTCTCCTGCACGTTTTCTTTATGTGTGAAAACTGCTGGCAGTTAGAGCACTGCATGACCGGAGGGATATATGCCTCTGTCCTTTTTGAAACAGTTTCGAGCGTCAGTCTCTCAGGTCTTGACGACCCTTCAATGGTTATTACAATCAGGTTTGTTTCTTTGTTGTCATGTTTTTAGCCTTTCAACCTGCGTGAATTTGACGTCTGCGTTTTCGATCTGTAGTTTGTTGTGAACCTCGCTTGCGGGCCATCTGGTGTCCACCCCTCTTACGACAAATTTATTTGTGGTCTTGTGTTTTTCCACCACCACTTTTATCTGGTGGGGCAACTGCACTTCTTTTGGACCGGTCTCAAGTTCTGTCAGCAGCGAAGTGGTTGTTGAAGTGTTGTTGAGGGAAAGCACGACTCCCTTTTCGTGCCTCCTTACTTTAGAGATGCCTCTCCTGCCAGTTATTGACTCGAGGATGTAGATCACTTTGTCATCTGGTAGGGCTCTGAGTGAGGCCTCACCTCCAGACATCTGCGTGATCTTAACGCTCTTCTCCTGTATCTCAGCTGTGTCGCCTGTCTTGTTAGCCTTTGTTCCCTCTTCCCTTCTTCGGTCCCGGTCAGGACAGGAATCATGCACCTGTTTGCCGTCGGAAGGAGCTTTTTCTTGAGCAAGAGCTTTTGAGCAGTTGTCAGCTATTGTTTCACCCGGAGTAGGTCTGGTGTTTTGCATCTCGGGGTTATTGTTGGTTTTTGTCTCGGCTCTCGACGTCTGGTGGTTGTTTTGTTGACTTTTACACAACCGCTTGGTGATTTTCCGTCATTGGGTTACGGATAGCGTCTTCGATGCCCAGGCCTGGCACGACGGGCGTGGATGTTGGTTGTGACTTTGCAAGTTTGTCCCTTGCCTCCTTCTGGCTCCTCAGATTTCTCACCATAATCATTGCGATTTCGTCCAAAGCTTGATCTACTCTTGGGTCCAAAGTCGGCTCTTTTCCTTTACGGCTGTCAATGGTGTCAGGAGCTGCTTCGCTCGGTTTCCCAGGAGGCCCGGCCTCCACGCTAGCACTTGGGGCAACCCTGCTCTCTGGCTGTCTGTCTTTGTTGTTTGTGGTTTTGTTATTCCCCTGGCTGTTCAGCGCTGGTGGGCTGGTGTAGACCTTCCTCTTTTTGGCGTGTGGTTTATTTCGGACCATTTTGATGAAAATGTGATTTTGTCTCGAATAGTGGCGTCACGAGAAGGACGTTGTTGTCTTGGATGAAATGCCTGTGAAGAAAAAGGTCTGGGACTGTGTTGTACAGAACAACCAAACAGAAGAAGAAATCATCGAAGAAACGCTAGAACAGCTACTACCAACGATAATAGAAAAAGCACTTGCACAGATACAGGAGAGCAGGAAGACAAAAGACACAGAAACTAGGAGCGTAAAAACACACAAAACCAAACAAGCAAGATAGTGAGGCAGGACATAAAAAACACCATGAACGCGACACGGCACCACAAACGTACAAAGAGGAATCCAGACAGCCAGCTAGTGGTCCTTTTCAGGACCAGTCCTTTTCAGGACTACCATTTGACCAGCACCGAAGAACCAAACACACAATATACCCCAATTATAACCAACTTTCAGGTTGAACAGGGTATAACAGCAACATAGCAGACAAACGAACGAATGAACGTAAACTTTTATATTTGGACATGCGCCCTAATATAACCGACTAGGTTGAACGGGACGCGCCTCGCCAAATAGAGGCAAAAGTTTTACATTAAAAAAAAAAACATAAAGTAAACGAAATCTAGATCTAAGGGTCTTTTATATTTGGACATGCGCCCTAATATCTGGCCTTTGGCTAAGATCAATGTGTCTTAGCCAGGGCCGGGGTCAGGCGTGCTCCACCGCGACTCATGCGAGTTTTAAAAAAATGCGACCTCATGCGAGGGAAAAAAATGGCTAGGACCAATGTGTCTTAGCCAGGGCCGGGGTAGGGCGTGCTCCACCGCGACTCATGCGAGTTACAAAAAATTCGACCTCATGGGAGGAAAACAAATGCGACCTCATGCGAGGGGGAAAAAAAGGGACGCGCCTCGCAAAAGTTTTACATTTAAAAAAAATGTAAACGAAATTTCACCTAGAAAAGCATAATTTGTACAGTTCAACCCAGGCAGGCTTTAGAAGCCATCGTAGTACAATAGAGCAACTGTTGAAGCTGGAACATAGTGTTAAAACGAATTTCAAAGGCAATGAAAAGACAGTAGCAATATTCCTTGATGTAGCAAGAGCTTATGATGAGTGTTGGAGGGAGGGTGCACTATATAAGATCAGGAAACTAGGTATAGTAGGCAGAACTTACAATTATTTGGAAAACTTACTGCAGGATAGATACTTTACGGTACAAATAAACAATGATAGATCTGATGTTTATGAACAACAGAATGGAATCCCACAGAGATCAGTAATATCACCATCTATATTCACGATTATGGTCGACGACCTAGGCGACGAGTTTAAAGACTTAAAAAACAACCTATCTCAGTTTGCATTTGATGCTGCGATATGGAGAACTGGGAGAAATTTCCCATTCCTCTATAAAACAGTGCAAAAACAAATTTATAAAGTATCCGATTGGATGCACAAGTGGGGATTTAATCTAAACGTTTAAAAAAAACCGTAGGAATGATCTTCAGTAGAGGGCATGTAATTAAAAATAATATAATTTATATAAGCATTAATGAGCAAAAAGTATGCACAGCAAAATCAACTAGATTTCTGGGTATGGTATTAGACCAGCAAATAAACCGGAACAAACACATAGACCTATTAGTGCAAAACAGTAGGGGACTTATTAACATTCTAAGATATATTAAAGGAAGTGGTTGGGAAGCCTGCAATAAGACAATGCTAACCTTCTATAAATCATTTATTAGGGGCAAACTAAACTATGCAAGTGTTGTCTATGCATCAGCCGCCCCGAGCAATAAGAAAAAACTAGACACAGTACAAAACCGGGCACTGTCAACAATAACAGGTACCTCAAAGGGAACATCAGCAGAGTCATTAGAAGTAGCGCTGGGCATTATACCCCTGGAGCTAAGGAGAAAAGAGCTGAGATTCAGCTACTTGGCAAGAGTGGCAAAAGATCCAACTCACCCAGCACATAAAACCTTTGATGGGGATAACCAGTACATAGGCCACATACCACTAAACCATAATAGATACCCGTCAGGGTGGAAAACAATGGATGAAGTGGATCAACACCCAAACCTAATTAATATGATAAACAGTAGTTCTCAGTATAAAGCAAAGATCTCACCATGGGAACTAAAAGTGCCAGAAACTGACTCTCACTTATCAAAAATCATAAGCAAATCTAACAACATAATCTCAGCAAAAAGTAAAGCACTAGAGTACATAGAACGGTATATAAAAAAATAGCCTAACTATATATACAGATGGGTCAAAAGATGAAGAAGGACAATTAGGAGCAGGAATAGCAATACCAACATTAAAAAATTATAAAATATACAAAGTAACAGGTAATACATCCATCTTTACAGCAGAATTAGTGGCAATCCTAAAAGCTTTAGAAATAGCTGCAGAAACCCCACCAAATAAAGTATCCATTCTCACAGATTCCCTTTCATCAGTATTAGCTATCAGAAACAGAAATGAATGTAGCAGGCCAGATATTATAGAGGAAATACTACAGGTCAATACATATCTGCACACTATAGGATGCAGTGTAACACTAACATGGATACCATCACATGTGGGGATAGCAGGAAATGAGCTTGCAGACAAAAAAGCCAAAGGGGGAAGAACTAGCTATAACAAAATTGAAGTAGGCTTAGGGAAGTTTGAAATTAAGAGCTTAATTGCTCAAGCAATAACTAAAGATTGAATAACAGCATGGGACCAAAGTAAAAAAGCAAAACACTCATATAAAATACTGAGAAAAAAACGAAGCAAAAAATGTCAGATAAAAGATGAACTAAAAATACCAACTAATAAAAAAATTGCTGAGGCTCAAGCTTGAAATTGGATATTTCATGAAAGAGGAACCTACATGTGAAGTGTCAAGAAGCAAACGCAATTAGACACTTTCTGGTGGACTGCAAAAAATATGACCAGCAGAGGCAAAACATTAAGAAATACTGTAGTAACCACAAGGTAGAAGTGAGTGTAGAAAATCTCATAGGCACTAAGATCCCATCAGAAATACAAAAGTTAATAAAACGCTATTAAAAAAACAAAAGCTAACATATACTGTTCAAAAAAAGAAACGCATAACTACTGAAGGCACACATAGCCATAATTTTGACATTCAATAACTTTTTTAATTTAATGAGTTAATTGTTCAAATTACACACAAGAATACCTTAGGGTTCAACCAATCAATTGACAGTTGTTTTACATCTGGGTCACGAGAGTTTTTTGGCATACGGGCTTTCCAGTTAGTATGGTGTGTGGCCTCCTCTTGCATCGATCAGCGACTGGCATCTCCTGGGCATGGATGCGATCAGACGTCTGATGTGGGATGGCTGCCCACTCTTCCTGGAGTGCCTGGAACAGATCACGATGATTGGCTGGAGCAACGTCTCGGCGACAAACACGTCTAAGCAGCTCATCCCACAGGTGCTCAATCGGACTCATGTCTGGAGACAGGGAAGGGTGAGAATGTTGTTGGCAGTCAGGAACTGCGTGGTCAACCGTGCACAATGGGGTCCGGCGTTGTCCTGTTGAAACACAGACCTTTGGGCAGCCAAAAGTGGAAGGACATGGGGTCGAAGAATTTCATTGACGTATCATTGCGCATTCAAGCCTCCTTCAATGTGCACCAGTTGACTCCTTCCATTGTAACTGATCATTCCCCACACATTGCACCTCCAGCACCGTGCGGCAGAGCTTCATCAACACAATTTTGGGCAAAACGTTCATTTCGCCTACGGTAGACCCTACGCCGTCTATCATGACGCTGCAACAAAAAGAAAGATTCGTCACTAAACCAGACACGTCTCCATTGATTGTCAGCTGCCCAGGGACGATGCTGGTTGGCCCAAAGAAGTCGATTTTGGCGATGGCGGCGAGTAAGGACAGGTCCTCGGTGAGGTCGTTGTGCCCAAAGTCCAGCGTCATGCAGTCTATTCCGGACAGTTTGATCAGACACATGACGTCCTGCAGGCAATGAATGGGCAGTTGAGGAAGCTGTTATAAACATGTCTCTGAGGTGACGAAGCCGAATAAAGCGATCCTCCGCTGCTGCTGTCGCTCTGGGTCGTCCACTGCGATGCCGGTCTTCAACTGAACCAGTGGCTTGGAACCGGTGCCAAAGTCGACTGATGGTACTCTGATGCACGTTTAGATGCCTGGCAACCTGACTTTGACTTTCGCCTGCATGCAGTCGGCCAATAGCAATGTTACTTAAATTTATCGATAGAGACGCCATAAATGTACGTCTGCTTGAAAATGAACTGAATTTTTGTGTGTGTGTGTGTAGCGTTATCCTTTTATAGGGCTTCAGTTGCGTAGTCAGTGAATAGTGTTCACCCCAAATTTTGTTGCTTTCCCGTGCGCGCAACATGAGCTGTGGTCAAAAATTGCGTCATAAACACTATTGACCACTGTGTTGTAACGATTACAAAAACGAACGCAATTCAGGTCAACACGTGCATTTGACACTGTAAAGAACATTTGAGCCTGGTTTTTATATACCCTAGCACCAAATTTTACTTACAAACTCATAAAAACGCGCCCTCGGATAGCTATGCGTTTTTTTGTTTTTTTTTTTAACAGTATATAAAAAAAATATATAAATAAGCATGCGAGCCAGTAATCTACACTGGTGAAAGACCCCCCCCCCCCCCCCCACCCCCCCCCCCCCCCCCCAGATAAATACGGATTGACCCCAAAAATCCTCCAGTGAAAAATACAAACATACCAGTTTAGACAAAGTCATATTTTGGATAATAAAACCACATTGAACTATAACTACAAAAAAAAAAAAAAAACGAAACCTGCTAGAGATAATATAGTAAAAAATAAATACAAACAAAAGCATATCACAATAAATGAAATGCGTACTGATATAACCAACAGCTCCATGTATATGGTAGATGGTTGAAAGGGTCGTGCTACCCAAAAAAAAAGTAGCAAACACCTTTAAAAAAAAATTAATATTAGACAAACATAAAGGTATGTTTTCAGGCACTCGTAAGAAATAAAGAAGTAGAACACTTGGACAACAGAAAAACAACAGACGTGAGTGGCTTACCCAGGGTTCGAACCCCGTACCTTCCGTACGACAACTCCGCCTAGCTATCAAGCGAATCACACTGACCCCACGGCCAGCTAGGCATCCCCAAAAAAAAGATGCTTTACTGGCTATTTATCAGTAAGAAACACAAGATAACACCGGAAGTATACAGTGGGCAACTCAGCCCCTTAATGACGCAATCACTTCTGTTGTTCCCCTATTAACAGTATGTGTCAGTCCAAACAAGACAAAGACCTTGATACTGGGTCCAGTAAATAGTAGAAGACTAAAGGACAATAGTATAGAACAGTGGGTAGGTTTCTGGTATTGTATGAACATAAATAACACATAAGGAAGGGAAACCCGAGGCCTGTAAACAGTAAATTAATATTAGACAAACATAAAGGTATGTTTTCAGGCACTCGTAAGAAATAAAGAAGTAGAACACTTGGACAACAGAAAAACAACAGACGTGAGTGGCTTACCCAGGGTTCGAACCCCGTACCTTCCGTACGACAACTCCGCCTAGCTATCAAGCGAATCACACTGACCCCACGGCCAGCTAGGCATCCCCAAAAAAAGATGCTTTACTGGCTATTTATCAGTAAGAAACACAAGATAACACCGGAAGTATACAGTGGGCAACTCAGCCCCTTAATGACGCAATCACTTCTGTTGTTCCCCTATTAACAGTATGTGTCAGTCCAAACAAGACAAAGACCTTGATACTGGGTCCAGTAAATAGTAGAAGACTAAAGGACAATAGTATAGAACAGTGGGTAGGTTTCTGGTATTGTATGAACATAAATAACACATAAGGAAGGGAAACCCGAGGCCTGTAAACAGTAAATTAATATTAGACAAACATAAAGGTATGTTTTCAGGCACTCGTAAGAAATAAAGAAGTAGAACACTTGGACAACAGAAAAACAACAGACGTGAGTTGCTTACCCAGGGTTCGAACCCCGTACCTTCCGTACGACAACTCCGCCTAGCTATCAAGCGAATCACACTGACCCCACGGCCAGCTAGGCATCCCCAAAAAAAGATGCTTTACTGGCTATTTATCAGTAAGAAACACAAGATAACACCGGAAGTATACAGTGGGCAACTCAGCCCCTTAATGACGCAATCACTTCTGTTGTTCCCCTATTAACAGTATGTGTCAGTCCAAACAAGACAAAGACCTTGATACTGGGTCCAGTAAATAGTAGAAGACTAAAGGACAATAGTATAGAACAGTGGGTAGGTTTCTGGTATTGTATGAACATAAATAACACATAAGGAAGGGAAACCCGAGGCCTGTAAACAGTAAATTAATATTAGACAAACATAAAGGTATGTTTTCAGGCACTCGTAAGAAATAAAGAAGTAGAACACTTGGACAACAGAAAAACAACAGACGTGAGTGGCTTACCCAGGGTTCGAACCCCGTACCTTCCGTACGACAACTCCGCCTAGCTATCAAGCGAATCACACTGACCCCACGGCCAGCTAGGCATCCCCAAAAAAAAGATGCTTTACTGGCTATTTATCAGTAAGAAACACAAGATAACACCGGAAGTATACAGTGGGCAACTCAGCCCCTTAATGACGCAATCACTTCTGTTGTTCCCCTATTAACAGTATGTGTCAGTCCAAACAAGACAAAGACCTTGATACTGGGTCCAGTAAATAGTAGAAGACTAAAGGACAATAGTATAGAACAGTGGGTAGGTTTCTGGTATTGTATGAACATAAATAACACATAAGGAAGGGAAACCCACTGTATACTTCCGGTGTTATCTTGTGTTTCTTACTGATAAATAGCCAGTAAAGCATCTTTTTTGGGGATGCCTAGCTGGCCGTGGGGTCAGTGTGATTCGCTTGATAGCTAGGCGGAGTTGTCGTACGGAAGGTACGGGGTTCGAACCCTGGGTAAGCCACTCACGTCTGTTGTTTTTCTGTTGTCCAAGTGTTCTACTTCTTTATTTCTTACGAGTGCCTGAAAACATACCTTTATGTTTGTCTAATATTAATTTACTGTTTACAGGCCTCGGGTTTCCCTTCCTTATGTGTTATTTATGTTCATACAATACCAGAAACCTACCCACTGTTCTATACTATTGTCCTTTAGTCTTCTACTATTTACTGGACCCAGTATCAAGGTCTTTGTCTTGTTTGGACTGACACATACTGTTAATAGGGGAACAACAGAAGTGATTGCGTCATTAAGGGGCTGAGTTGCCCACTGTATACTTCCGGTGTTATCTTGTGTTTCTTACTGATAAATAGCCAATAAAGCATCTTTTTTTTGGGGATGCCTAGCTGGCCGTGGGGTCAGTGTGATTCGCTTGATAGCTAGGCGGAGTTGTCGTACGGAAGGTACGGGGTTCGAACCCTGGGTAAGCCACTCACGTCTGTTGTTTTTCTGTTGTCCAAGTGTTCTACTTCTTTATTTCTTACGAGTGCCTGAAAACATACCTTTATGTTTGTCTAATATTAATTTACTGTTTACAGGCCTCGGGTTTCCCTTCCTTATGTGTTATTTATGTTCATACAATACCAGAAACCTACCCACTGTTCTATACTATTGTCCTTTAGTCTTCTACTATTTACTGGACCCAGTATCAAGGTCTTTGTCTTGTTTGGACTGACACATACTGTTAATAGGGGAACAACAGAAGTGATTGCGTCATTAAGGGGCTGAGTTGCCCACTGTATACTTCCGGTGTTATCTTGTGTTTCTTACTGATAAATAGCCAGTAAAGCATCTTTTTTTTTTGGGGATGCCTAGCTGGCCGTGGGGTCAGTGTGATTCGCTTGATAGCTAGGCGGAGTTGTCGTACGGAAGGTACGGGGTTCGAACCCTGGGAAAGCCACTCACGTCTGTTGTTTTTCTGTTGTCCAAGTGTTCTACTTCTTTATTTCTTACGAGTGCCTGAAAACATACCTTTATGTTTGTCTAATATTAATTTACTGTTTACAGGCCTCGGGTTTCCCTTCCTTATGTGTTATTTATGTTCATACAATACCAGAAACCTACCCACTGTTCTATACTATTGTCCTTTAGTCTTCTACTATTTACTGGACCCAGTATCAAGGTCTTTGTCTTGTTTGGACTGACACATACTGTTAATAGGGGAACAACAGAAGTGATTGCGTCATTAAGGGGCTGAGTTGCCCACTGTATACTTCCGGTGTTATCTTGTGTTTCTTACTGATAAATAGCCAGTAAAGCATCTTTTTTTTGGGGATGCCTAGCTGGCCGTGGGGTCAGTGTGATTCGCTTGATAGCTAGGCGGAGTTGTCGTACGGAAGGTACGGGGTTCGAACCCTGGGTAAGCCACTCACGTCTGTTGTTTTTCTGTTGTCCAAGTGTTCTACTTCTTTATTTCTTACGAGTGCCTGAAAACATACCTTTATGTTTGTCTAATATTAATTTACTGTTTACAGGCCTCGGGTTTCCCTTCCTTATGTGTTATTTATGTTCATACAATACCAGAAACCTACCCACTGTTCTATACTATTGTCCTTTAGTCTTCTACTATTTACTGGACCCATTATCAAGGTCTTTGTCTTGTTTGGACTGACACATACTGTTAATAGGGGAACAACAGAAGTGATTGCGTCATTAAGGGGCTGAGTTGCCCACTGTATACTTCCGGTGTTATCTTGTGTTTCTTACTGATAAATAGCCAGTAAAGCATCTTTTTTTTGGGGATGCCTAGCTGGCCGTGGGGTCAGTGTGATTCGCTTGATAGCTAGGCGGAGTTGTCGTACGGAAGGTACGGGGTTCGAACCCTGGGTAAGCCACTCACGTCTGTTGTTTTTCTGTTGTCCAAGTGTTCTACTTCTTTATTTCTTACGAGTGCCTGAAAACATACCTTTATGTTTGTCTAATATTAATTTACTGTTTACAGGCTCGGGTTTCCCTTCCTTATGTGTTATTTATGTTTAAAAAAAAATTAAACGAAGTGGAACTTCATCGTGTTTGTGACAGGCAATTAGAGACTGCATTAAATCAAATACATCGCTTCTCGGCCTTTTGGCTAAGATCAAAGTGTCTAAGCCAGGGCCGAGATCACACAAATTTCACACAAATCATAGACCTCACTTTACGCCCCAAAAGGGGTATTAAAAAAAAAATTTTTAATGTAATCAAATACACGCATTTGAAATTTTGGAAAATCACGAGCCTGCACAAACTGAGCTCGACGAGGAGAAAAACATAGTTGATCAACAAATAAATTATGAAGAATTTGAGTCAGGACGATGTGCCATGAATATTGGGCAACGAGAAATACTTATTGAGATCACCTGAAGCATTCAACAGCAAGTAAGTGGAGAAATACTTCGTGAAAGACTATTCATTACTGGTGGTGGTGTAGTCGGAAAAAACATTCCTGCTGAATATACTGAAAAATCATCAAATCAACAAATGCTATGGCAAGAGGGCTGTGAAAGTTTGTTCGTTGACTGGAGTTGCTCTTCGTTTAGTTGGTGGTACCACATTACACAGTACTTTGAAATTACCAGTTAAAAAAGATGGAAGAATAGTAAACATGCCACTTCCCGGGGGCACTTCTGACTAGTAATTATCTACAAGTGATGCGACAACAATGGAAGGAAATTGAGTTTTTCTTCATCGACGAAATTTCCATGGTACCATATGAAATGCTATGCTTGGTCGACTCTAGTCTCAGACAGTTGAAGAACATTGATCAACCTTTTGGTGGAATCAACATTCTACTGTTTGGTGATTTGTTTTAATTACCACCAGTCAGAGAAAATCAAGTATCTCACCAGCCACCTCGTTTGGCACCAGCAACAAATTTATGGAGATTATTCACGTTATGCGAATTTAAAGAAAATATGCACCTACAAGGAGATACAACAGTCACTTGGCAAGGCCCTTTGTATATATCCTACAAATCAGCAAGTTCAAGGCCACAATCAAGCGGCCGTTCAAAGTTTCATGGAACAAAATATTGAAATATTGAAAGTGAAAGCTCAGGATCAACTCGTCGATGCAACTGGCAACACCAACAATTTCAATTTGGAAAACATCATTCCATCTGTCATCAATAAAACTGGAGGTCTGCCAAAAGAATTAGAATTGTTTGTTGGAGCTAAAGTGATGTTGAGGTCCAGTATAGATGTCTCAAAAGGACTCATAAATGGTGCAATTGACCGTTAATTTGTAGAACTGGTTCAATACTGTTTTATTGGTTAATATACTTATATATAAATAATTTTACCACTATTTTGCTGAGCCCAAATGTATGAAACTGATATTCCATCAGTTCGTGTTGACTTTGGATGTGATGGTCTTCATATCATTCAACCTAAGTCAATTCAATTTCCTGCGAAATATAGTTATGGAACTGCAGAAAGAAGAATGCTGCCGCTAGTTCTTTCATGGGCTTCGACATTTCACAAAACACAGGGGAATACAGTCGATTATGTTGTAATCTATTTGGGACCAAAATTATTTGCTGAAGGTCAAGCATACGTCGCCTTAAGTCGAGTTCGATCTCTAGATGGTCTTCTAAATTGAAGAAATTGATTGCAGCAAATTAACAGGCACAAAGCCCCGTTATATTGACGCTCTAAAAGAAATTTTAGACCAGATTTACAATAAGTAAAAATATTGTTTATGTTTTAGTATGTCATAATTTTTCTAACACTAAAAAGAAGAAAATAAAAAAATAAAATAAAACTATTTTAAACACACGCTATTAATGCACTAAAAACCCAAAAATAATTTTTTCAAGGAGTTTATAGCTTGCAGTAAAAAAATATATCATCTAATTGACAAAAAGCTTGAGGCGCTGATTCTGCATGAAATTAACTTCTGCTTCATTAGACACTTATGGATAAAATATATGATAAGCATTAAGCGCCCACGCTTTTTGTCAATCTGATGTTACATTTTTTTTATTATTCCAGGCTATAAACTCTGTAGCGGGAGGTTATTTAAAATTATTTATTATGTAAGAATATGCCAGTAAAGAGTTCTGACCTTACAAGTAATACCCCAGTCTTAGAAATAAGCACATATGGATGCGAGTCGTGGGCAATGACTACAACCCACAAAAGCCAGATCCAAACCTCAGAAATGAGGTATCTGAGGAAAGTGGTTGAAGTAACAAGAAGAGACATGGTCCGCAACCAGACGATCCGTCAAGGCCTAAAATCCCATCCGCTGCAGACCCAAATAGAACAGTCCCAACTAAGATGGTTTGGCCATGTCTGCAGAATGGGAGAAGATCGGCGGCTACCACGACAAGCATGGGAAACAAAGAGCCAGGGATCCAGACCTCCAGGACGACCCAGAGTCCGCTGGGAGGACAACATTAGACAATCTTTGAAGGACCGAGGACTAGAATGGAACCAGGCCAGGAAGAAGACAGCTGATAGAATGGTCTGGCGCTCTCTCTTCCAAACCTCTACACCTCACGGTAGAAGGGGAACGACTAAGTAAGTAAGTAAGTATTGTTATCATAAAAATAGTCAGACTGTGAAAACCCTGGCCCAGTTGGTAAGAAGTAGTACCAGGATTTAAGGTGTCTCCTCCCTGTGACTATCTTATGATTTCTTATATTCTAGGGGATAAGTAAAATGTACATTCATTGAACCCACAAAATGGAAGAAGTAAATAAATCCTCAGGTACAGTTAAAATAGTTTAATAATTTCACTAATATTCGATTTCTACTAGTTGGAAAAGAGCATACACATATATATATATATATATAAAAGTATTCACACAATTACTATTATTGTCTGTTTAGACTTCAAGATCTTAAATAATAAAGTTACTGAAATCACTGTTATTAGTCCTTTGAATTTAAGGATAACTGTCATCAGTTGACTGAGTTTCTGTATGGTTAATTATTGTTTTATGTGTATAGGTGGTCAGTGTCAAACAGGACACTTATCTTTCCAACTTGATACTGCTGAAACTGAACTGTCCTTTGCTGATATCAGACTTGGTAGGCCCAACAGTAGGGATGCCAATGACCAGTTGAAGTTCACTCTTTGGGGTCCTGCACTTTTGTGGGATTGCCTCTGATGAACGACACAGGCTTCTGATACTGGACAGTCTGGTTTGAGTTATTTCATGGAACCTGCAACATATCAGCCTTGGCTAGTATCTGGCTAGACTTGTAGCTGACTAGCACAGATGTCAGACCAGTCAGTCATCAGATGTCACCGTTATACAATCATAGTAAGTAAGGACATCATTTCAGTGATATAGCATTAATATTAACATTTCAATTAAGTGTAACTGACTAGCACATAAGTCAGACTAGTCAGTCATCAGGTGTCAAAGTTATACAGTCATAGCAAGTAACATCATTTCAATGATACAGAATTAATATTAACATATCAGTAATAAACATCATCTGGTTTATTCCGCTCCTATACATCCTTTTCTGATCTATAACTTGATCCTTCCAAACCATATCAAGTACAAATTCAAATACTGATGCTATTCTTAGCATCTACACAAAATTAATACATAAATAAAGAGAGTGACCAAGCGATCAAGTTGCTTTCTTCGGTAGTACAATTACATAGTTTTGGAATTGAAACCTGGCTGGGGAACACTTCATTTTACCAGCTGTAAATGGGTACAAAGTTGTGCGCTCAAACTAGGGAAGGCAAATGCAGCGAGGAAGGGCTAGTCACCTTAACCTCGTAAACTGGGATCTTCCATGATGAAGTTTCTAACACTTCATTTCCCTATGACAATCTCTGCCATGGGACTGCCTTTATCTTCGTAAGTGATAAAGCAATATGATAAATATATCTTCATTAGGCTGTGGGGCTATTTGTGATTAATTTTTGTACAAGCAACAATCATCTCATCCACAATGCACATGTTTAGATCATATTAAAAATACAATACATTATATCAATGACTATTATACAGGCATAGTTTGTGAATTCTATATGAACCTGAAATAACAAATATTATACACGGTAGTTATCATAATTTCGCTTACCCTCAGACTTCAGATACTGGACTGAACAATGTTTCTGGCGATCCGCTCACAATTCATGGGTAGTGGCGAAACTCTGCCTCCAGTCTGTCTCAAACCTCTTTCGTTGTGTATCTCTCCAGTTTTTACCGATACGTTTATATACGCATAGCGCGGACGTATCGGAGGGTACTGACGTCACAGCTTAAACCTAGACCTAAAAAATCTTTCCCGAACATCGATTTCAGCCAATCTGTGCGTCGACTGAAATTTTGCCTTTCTCATTCTCGGCATATATAATATCCATATTGTTCCATCTTATCTTGTTTTACACAGCTGATAAAACTCTATCTTCCTATCCATGTAAATTCCCAAACTGTTATTTGTTGATTTTAATATTTAGAACAGAAGTGGGTTACACGCTTTTAGCGTAACTGTGGGCAGCCGAAATACGCATATATCTCCGTAAATGAGAACTTCCTACCGTTCCTTCTTATATGCAGTTATACACAATCCTTCCCTGTACTGAAATGTAAAATCCTTTTCATACTGATTCCCTTCTGCTTTTATTTATCCTTGGCGATTTCCTCTGTCTGATACACATTTCGCTGATACGCCGCCATTTTGAAAGCGGTCAATCGATCGTTGACGGGTTTATAAATCTAACTGAACACGTTTGCAATGACTTGAAACCAATTTTGCGACATAGCTCCCCCATATTTTAAGCTGGATGATATCTAGCTTAACTTTTGGGTACAAGACAATTGCAAATCGACCATTCCAAAGTCAGTTTTCCTTCCTTCTATCTTGCTCCAACTCTGTGGGATGGCGACTGAGAAAATCTGCGCCCACATTCTGTTTTCCAGGAATATATTCAATAGTGAAGGAGTATGGCTGAGTCAATAATGACCATCTTAGTAAGCGAGTATTTGCATGACGTGATGAGGCCAAAAATGACAGGGGTTGATGATCGCACTGGACCACAAATGGCTTGCCATACAAATAGGGTTGAAACTTATTGATGGCCCACACCAATGCTAAACATTCCCTCTCTATAGTAGAGTAATTCTTTTCTGCCGCGTTCAACTTGCGGCTGGCATAAGCAACAGGAAACAGTTCCTCATTCTGGGTCTGAGATTTTTGCAAAAGCGCGGCCCCAATTCCTACATTGCTTGCATCAGTCTGTACTATAAACTCTTGCGTCAGATCGGGTAACTTCAGAATAGGCCTACTAGTGAGTTTATGTTTCAACTCTGAATATGCATGCTCACACTCTGCAGTCCACTTTATTGTGTCTGGCTTCCCTTTCTTTGTCAGATCCGTCAAAGGTGCACATAAGGTGTTGAAGTCTTTGATGTACTTTTGATAGAATCCTCCTAAGGATACGAACGACCTCACATCCTTTTTTGTCTGTGGTCTAGGTGCATTCCTTAACTTTTCTATATTTTTAGGGATCAGGAGCCATGTTTCCATGACAAATTGTATGTCCCAAAAATTCTAATTCCTGACATCCGATTACACACTTTGTTGGGCGAGCAGTCAAACCTGCCTCTCTGAGTCTACCCAGTAACATTGATAGAGAATGTAGATGATCCTCAAATGTTTCCGTGGCTATGAGAATGTCATCCATAAAGTTGGTGATGTTAGAGTTGTTCAAGGGTTCCAGCAATTTCCTCATCATCCTTGAAAATACGCTTTGTGCGTTTTTCAACCCGAATGGTAGTACATTAAATTCGTAGTGACCATCCGAAGTGCTAAAAGCCAGCATGTGTCGGATCTCGGGTTTGACAGGAATCTGGTAATATCCCTTACTTAAATCGACCTTAGAGAAATATTTCACAGTACTTAGCGTCGAGAACAGCTGATTGGTATCTGGTAATGGATCAGCTTGGGTTTCAGTGATCGCATTCAATTTCCGGTAATCGATACAGAGTCTGTGTTCTCCACTTGGTTTTCTCAACAGTACAACACTTGAACTGTAAGGTGATTCTGACTTGGAAATGATTTGTTCTTGCAACAGATAATCAATTTCCTCCTTCAATGCCTGTGCCTTGGCATATGGTATAGGGTAGGTCTTCATGCAGATAGGTGTTGGATCGATGACCTTCATATCATATGACAATAAGTTGGTGCATCCTGGTTTATCAGTTAACACATCTGCATGTGTTTTAAAAACCTCTTTAACTTGCTCCCTCTGTTCCTGAGTTAACTGAGTACTAATTTTGACTTGTTTATATGTCTCAGTCGGTCTTAATGGATACTCTATTGAGGTAAGTGGTTCATGCTTCATTTCGGTTGCGATGGCCAGAGTCATCATATGAGCTACCTCCGCTGATGTCCTGTCATAATATTTCTTTAACAGATTAACATGGTACACCCTTTCTTTGCCCTTCTTGTCAATTTTGTAATTAGTCCTCGATATTTTCTCTAGCACGTTATATGGACCCTGCCAACCAATCTGCAGTTTGTTGTTACTGCTGGGCAATAGAAGAAGCACTTTTTCTCCAACAGCAAGTTCCCTATCCTTTGCTTTCTTGTTATAGTATTCAGTATGTTTCTTTCTGGCTCTGCGAAGATTGTCATTAGCCAATTTCCAGCCCATTTTCAGTCGAGTGGTCAACTCATTTACATACTGAATTGATGAGGTGACACTTTCCTCTGCCTTCTCATCTGTCCAAGTCCGCAGTAATGCTTCCAGTGGACCTTTTACTGGCCGACAAACAACAATGTGGCCGGTGCCATTCCTGTGGAATTGTGTGGGACTTCCCGGTATGCGAATAATGCAGACATCCCATGTTTCAGGCTTTTCACTTGCCAGCTTCCTGAGAATAGAAATGAGCGTACCATTGAACCGCTCGACTTGACCATTTCCTTGTGGGTGATAAGGAGAGCAATGATAATGTCTGGCTTGAAAAATCCTGAACACTTCTTGGGTTAGCTTTCCCTTGAACTGGGAACTGTTGTCCGTCAATATTTGATGTGGGAAGCCTAACCGGGTGAATATGGTCAACAATGCCTCTGCCACATGCTTAGAATCTATAGATGCCATGGCTACGGCCTCTCCCCACATAGAGCATGTATCAACTAGAGTTAAGATATAACTATTCCTTCTCTTAGTCCTAGTGAGGGTCCAACAATATCCACTGCAACTCTCTCGAATGGAGTACCCATGATTGGCATTTCTCCTAGAGTTGCTGGTGTAGTCCCATGCTTGGGGGCTACACGTTGACACTCTGGACAAGATTTCACATATCGTTTGATATCTTCCGTGATCCCTGGCCAGTAATAGTGACAAGCTATCCGTTGACTTGTGGCACCAATTCCCATGTGTCCACTAAATGGAATAGCATGTGCGAGCTCCATAACTTTCTCCCTGTATGACTTTGGTACTACCAGCTGTCCATGTCCTTGAGGTCCTGTACCAGCTTTTCTATACAGTAGTCCATTTTTCATATACACGTCTCCTTTTTCTGGAGGGTTATGGGCCTTTGGCAATTTGCCAAAACAAGGCTTCAATGTGTCATCTTCTGATTGAGCCTGTTTCTTCTTCTTCTTCTTCGTTCGTCCTGAAAAGGACGGTGGTTGCGTTGTGTCTGTTTGCGCCTAAGCTGTGATATCTGCACCTTTCGGTCGACACATCCGACTTCTGCACGGCATTTTTTAAGGACCGGGTTTGCCTTCCCATTTCGATCCATGCTCGCTCAGCCAGCCTGCACTGCTGCAGACTGTTTCCAGGACCACCACGTGGAGGTGGAGCACGGTCTTGACCAGCTCTGGTTCGCTGGTCCTGACGCAGGCAGTCAAGCTATGAGTCGCTGACTGCATTCACTATGAGCCTGTTTCATCTGCTCTGGCTGAGTATTGTTAGGATTTTCCTCCTCGTTTTTGGTGCTCGACATGGTCTGGACTGCTGCCAGGACAACAGGTTTTACTGGGTCACCCAAAAATACATACCTACACCCCAATATCAGCGGGTATATAGGGTCATCTATCACTGCGGCTGTTATCACTCCTTCCACGTAGCGAGATTTCACATTGATCCTAGCTATATGAAGTGTCATGGTTGCTGTTCCCTTAGTTGCCCCTTGTATTTCCACGGTTTCTGTGGTAATTTGATCAGAGTGCACTAGGGTTGAACTCACAACTGAGTCGAAATCCACGCCGGTATCATATAAGCACATGACTCAATTTCCGTTCACGGTTACGAGCTCACTCACAGGGGGATGACGGAGGCTATTCTGACTCCCTGTCAGTTCCATCATATCTGTCCTATTCCCTGTTGCTAAACATGCAGCGTGATGAGGGGTTTTCCTTCTACAATCTACAGTGTTGTGGTTGCTCATCTTACAAATTTTGCACCACTTATCTCCCTGTTTGTAGGGTTTCTTTTCCTGAGTCTGAGGGTTCTTGTCCTTATTATCAAATCTTGGCTTATTTCTGTATGGATGATCCTTCTGGTCAAACTGGGTATTCTGCGGTGGTGGCTTATATCCTTCTACCTGCTTCCTTTTTGTTCCTACCAATTCAGCTTGAGCTGCTTGGTATCTCTCTGCACATTTCAAAATGTCTTCCAGCCTCTCTGCTCCTTGTTCCATAAGGAATTTTCTCATTTCTTGAGACATGGAATCTTTCACTTGCTCTAACATAACCATTTCTTTCAGATCCTCGTAGGTTTTCTGATACTTACCTAAACTACTCCATTTCAACAAATACGTTTCTAGCCTAGCTGCGAACTGGTTATATGTTTCTCCAGGTAGAGGTTAAGAAGTTCTAAATTTCTTCCTATATGCCTCTGAGTTCTTTTCATACCGGATCAGTAAGGCTTGCTTTAGTATTTCATAATTTTCCTGATCTTCTTTGGGGAGTTTCAGAAACACATCATATGCAATACCTCTCAATCCCTGGGATAACTTTAGACTCCATTTTTCCTTTTCCAGTCCATATGTAGAGGCTAGCCTTTCATACCTATCCAGGTACGACTCAATTGCGTCCTCCTTTTCAACAAATGGATCTAGGTGGAAGTTCATGGCCCCATTTGCTGTGTTCTGAAAAGAGCTATTCGCAGAATGAGGTGAGCTATTACCATGGGTGATAGTCCCAGCCTGCAGTTCAAGATCAAGCTGTCTCATTTTCAGCTCATGGTCTCTCTCTGCTTGTAACCTCCTTTCTTCTCTCTCAGCTTCTAATTTCTTGGCTTCTCTCTCCACTTCTAATTTCTTGGCTTCTCTCTCCGCTTCTAATTTCTTGGCTTCTCTCTCTGCTTCTAATTCTAATTTCTTGGCTTCTCTCTCTAATTCTAATTTCTTGGCTTCTCTCTCTGCTTCTAATTGCTTTGCTTCTCCCTCGGTGTACTTTTCACATTCCGTCGTGACATACCGGATCAGAGCGTCACCATCCATGCCAAGCTCTTTTCCCACCTGCAGTGTAGCAGACCTAAATTTGACCAAGTCAGCCATGATGTATCTGTAGTCTAGTAGGGCAAGTGATCTTACTCAAACTAATTTACTACAATATAATTACTTAGTTAAAATTAAAGTTAATTAAACTGACTTCACCATATATGAAACAGCTTTCTTTATCTGTACTCAATGGTACTCCTAAAAATATAATTATTTCCTACTATGTTACTCTTTCCAAAAAATTTTACAAAACAAAATTTTCTACACAGCAGAAATAGAAAGTTGGCTCAGGAATATCAAAGATATATCCCGGACGAGCCCCCACTGTAGCGGGAGGTTATTTAAAATTATTTATTATGTAAGAGTATGCCAGTAAAGAGTTCTGACCTTACAAGTAATACCCAGTCTTAGAAATAAGCACTGGTGTATTGTTATCATAAAAATAGTCAGACTGTGAAAACCCTGGCCCAGTTGGTAAGAAGTAGTACCAGGATTTAAGGTGTCTCCTCCCTGTGACTATCTTATGATTTCTTATATTCTAGGGGATAAGTAAAATGTACATTCACTGAACCCACAAAATGGAAGAAGTGAATAAATCCTCAGGTACAGTTAAAATAGTTTAATAATTACACTAATATTCTATTTCTACTAGTTGGAAAAGAGCATACACATATATATATATATATAAAAGTATTCACACAATTACTATTATTGTCTGTTTAGACTTCAAGATCTTAAATAATAAAGTTACTGAAATCACTGTTATTAGTCCTTTGAATTTAAGGATAACTGTCATCAGTTGACTGAGTTTCTGTATGGTTAATTATTGTTTTCAACTATTGGCTGTTTCACATGTATAGGTGGTCAGTGTCAAACAGGACACTTATCTTTCCAACTTGATACTGCTGAAACTGAACTGTCCTTTGCTGATATCAGACTTGGTAGGCCCAACAGTAGGGATGCCAATGACCAGTTGAAGTTCACTCTTTGGGGTCCTGCACTTTTGTGGGATTGCCTCTGATGAACGACACAGGCTTCTGATACTGGACAGTCTGGTTTGAGTTATTTCATGGAACCTGCAACATATCAGCCTTGGCTAGTATCTGGCTAGACTTGTAGCTGACTAGCACAGATGTCAGACCAGTCAGTCATCAGATGTCACCGTTATACAATCATAGTAAGTAAGGACATCATTTCAGTGATATAGCATTAATATTAACATTTCAATTAAGTGTAACTGACTAGCACATAAGTCAGACTAGTCAGTCATCAGGTGTCAAAGTTATACAGTCATAGCAAGTAACATCATTTCAATGATACAGAATTAATATTAACATATCAGTAATAAACATCATCTGGTTTATTCCGCTCCTATACATCCTTTTCTGATCTATAACTTGATCCTTCCAAACCATATCAAGTACAAATTCAAATACTGATGCTATTCTTAGCATCTACACAAAATTAATACATAAATAAAGAGAGTGACCAAGCGATCAAGTTGCTTTCTTCGGTAGTACAATTACATAGTTTTGGAATTGAAACCTGGCTGGGGAGCACTCCATTTTACCAGCTGTAAATGGGTACAAAGTTGTGCGCTCAAACTAGGGAAGGCAAAGGCAGCGAGGAAGGGCTAGTCACCTTAACCTCGTAAACTGGGATCTTCCATGATGAAGTTTCTAACACTTCATTTCCCTATGACAATCTCTGCCATGGGACTGCCTTTATCTTCGTAAGCGATAAAGCAATATGATAAATATATCTTCATTAGGCTGTGGGGCTATTTGTGATTAATTTTTGTACAAGCAACAATCATCTCATCCACAATGCACATGTTTAGATCATATTAAAAATACAATACATTATATCAATGACTATTATACAGGCATAGTTTGTGAATTCTATATGAACCTGAAATAACAAATATTATACACGGTAGTTATCATAATTTCGCTTACCCTCAGACTTCAGATACTGGACTGAACAATGTTTCTGGCGATCCGCTCACAATTCATGGGTAGTGGCGAAACTCTGCCTCCAGTCTGTCTCAAACCTCTTTCGTTGTGTATCTCTCCAGTTTTTACCGATACGTTTATATACGCATAGCGCGGACGTATCGGAGGGTACTGACGTCACAGCTTAAACCTAGACCTAAAAAATCTTTCCCGAACATCGATTTCAGCCAATCTGTGCGTCGACTGAAATTTTGCCTTTCTCATTCTCGGCATATATAATATCCATATTGTTCCATCTTATCTTGTTTTATACAGCTGATAAAACTCTATCTTCCTATCCATGTAAATTCCCAAACTGTTATTTGTTGATTTTAATATTTAGAACAGAAGTGGGTTACACGCTTTTAGCGTAACTGTGGGCAGCCGAAATACGCATATATCTCCGTAAATGAGAACTTCCTACCGTTCCTTCTTATATGCAGTTATACACAATCCTTCCCTGTACTGAAATGTAAAATCCTTTTCATACTGATTCCCTTCTGCTTTTATTTATCCTTGGCGATTTCCTCTGTCTGATACACATTTCGCTGATACGCCGTCATTTTGAAAGCGGTCAATCGATCGTTGACGGGTTTATAAATCTAACTGAACACGTTTGCAATGACTTGAAACCAATTTTGCGACAAACTCCTTGAAAAATTATTTTTGGGTTTTTAGTGCATTAAAAGCGTGTGTTTAAACTATTTTCTTTATATTTTTTTTTATTAAGTTAGAGACAATTGTGTACGTTCATACATGAAATAAATTGTTGGATTCGAAGATGAGAAGTCCTTAAATCGATGTTGTCACGTTCTAAACAGTATTAAAACAGGGGTAATCTGGTCATCAGAAGTGTTCCACACATCAACAAGTGTTTCGGATCAAATAGTCTGTGACACCCTACGGAAGTGGACCCATTTTGATCACGGTTACCCCGTGCCATCCTTCTACTGATTTATTTTCTGTTTGTAAGACCGAAAAATACAATGAGAAGAGAGCTGGAGACGTGGAAAAACCTTTAGCTGATAGCACGCGACAGACGGACTTGACTTACGTTTGTTGAAGGACGTTTGTTGAAGGACGTTTGTTGAAGGACGTTTGTTGAAGTCCTATGCTGAATGAGGAGCTGTAAGGTAGAGCATGAATGAATGAATAAAGCTTACTTGTGTGAGGAATGGAACTCCGTCCATCCAAGGAGTTCCTTGCTGGTGAAGACCATGCCAGTGGATGCTAACAACAGCGCTGGTCAGGAAATTCTTGACATGAACAATGATCGTCTGTCCTTCGTATACCTATTTTTCGAAGGTCATTTTTTTTTAAAAAGAGTGGTGAAGGGACAAAGGTTAATGTGAGTCTTGAAGGAGTGCCTGTGTTTGTTTTTTTGTTGGTATATGAAAACACTGGCAACATTTTTTTTGTTTTTCAGGCAGTGAGGTAGAGAAACAGACAGACAGGCAGGCTGTGAGTAGAAAGACAGGTAGGCTTTGAGGTAGAGAGACAGACAGACAGGCAGGCTGTGAGGTAGAGGGACAGACAGTCAGGCAAGCTGTGAGGTAGTTAGACAGACAGGCAGGCAGGCTGTGAGGTAGAGGGACAGGCAGGCTGTGAAGTAGAGGGACAGGCAGGCTGTGAGGTAGAGGGACAGACAGACAGGCAGGCTGTGAGGTAGACAGACAGACAGGCAGGCTGTGAGGTAGAGAGACAGACAGACAAGCATGCAGGCAGTTTGACAGACAGGTAGGCAGTAAGCAGAGACAGACAGTTAGAGAGACAGACAGGCAGAGACAGACAGGCAGGCAGATAGAGAGACAGGCAGGCGGTAGGCAGAGACAGACAGGCAAGCGGTAGGCAGAGACAGACAGGCAGGTGGTAGGCAGAGACATGCAGGCAGTTAGAGGCAGGCAGGCGGTAGGCAGAGATAGACAGGGAGGCAGGCAGTTAGAGAGTCAGGCAGGAGCAGAGACAGGCTGGCAGGCAGTTAGAGTGACAGGCAGGCGGTAGGTAGAGACAGGCAGGCAGGCAGTTAGAGAGACAGGCAGGCGGTAGGCAGAGACAGACAGGCAGGCAGTTAAAGAGACAGGCAGGCAGTAAGCAAAGACAGACAGGCAGGCGGTAGGCAGAGACAGACAGGCAGACTGACTGGCAAGCAGACAGACAAACAGATAGATAGATAGATAGATAGATAGATAGATAGATAGATAGATAGATAGATAGATAGATAGATAGATAGATAGATAGATAGATAGATAGATAGATAGATAGATTTGTAGGTAGGTGGGTAGGCAAGTAGGTAGGTAGGTAGGCAAGTAGGTAGGTAGGCAGATAGATCTGATATTTAGGCAGGGAACAACACGAATCTGATACCTCAATCGATGGTCCAGGCATAGTCCTGTTTACTGTAATGACCAGTCGTGTCTTTTCCCAACCATCAGCTGTTATCACTTTGCTGGCTTCAACTGGTTGGGCAGCCGAGGTGTTCACGGCGTCATATTTATACAGCAGCCCGTCGGCGGGATATACAGCCGTCTTGTGGTCCATCATTGTCAGGCGCTGTTGCACTTCAAGCCAGTACTCACACGTATCATCTGTCATTGAGCACGTGGCCAAGCCTCTAACATTGTAGCTTAACAGGCACACCATTGGTAGCAGCAAAACGTGCCTAAAAATAAAGTACATTGACAAGTGACATCACTTGTTTTGCTTTGGGAAGTATATGGAGAACAAAAGAAATAAAGGATTGAAATGTTATGACTTACTTACTTTATCGTTCCTCGTCTACCCTGGGATGTAGAGGTTTGCCAGAGAGAGAGAGAGAGCGATGCTATTCTCTCCGCTGTTTTCATTTTGGGGTGGTTCCAATCTAATTTTCGGTCCTTCAGAGATTGGCTGATGTTGACCTCCTAGCGAACTCTGGGTCGTCCTGGAGGTCTGGATCCCTGGTTCTTGGTTTCCTATATTTGTCATAGTAGCCAATATTCTCCCATTCTGCAGACATGGCCCAACCATCGTACCTGGGACTGTTCTGCTCGGTTTTGCAGGGGCTGAGTTTGAGGCCATGACGTTGTATCGACTGGTTGCAGGTCACGTCTCTTCTTGTTACTTCAACCACTTTCATCAGATACCACATTTCTAGAGCGGGAAAGTCTCTAACACTCCACTCCCTACGGAAGTATCGGCTAGCGGACTGTCTTTATCTTGTTTACCATCCCAGACTTATTCACATTCCGCCAGGTAATTAGGCTGCCAGCCGATTTTACGTTATCACATAAGCCGGCTGACCCCTTTGAACGTGGCCGTCCAACATTTGACCCCAGGTGGATAGTGACTATCCCTATGTTTGCACAAGACTGGAGATAATGAGGTAATCGCTTCCGATGTACGTTCTGTGTCGAGATTACAGATAAATCTAGCTGGAAACTCAAGATTTGCAGACGATAGCATCGGGGCAGTATCAGTGCACAACATTTGTTTGTGAAGATAGCACAAGATGCCGGCGGAAGTCTGACGCAACGATATGTAGAGGTCACTTGTGGATATTAAATTTAATATTTTGAAACATGTGAGGGTATTTTTTGAATTTGAAATACCCTACCCACGTAGTGCTGAACCAGATTCGATTGCATTGGTTGATTTGAGAGGCCGGAATATACAATGTATCTCACTGGACATTTAGGCGGAAAGACAGCTGGAATTTGAACTTAGGATTGTGAAATATAATGTAGGGAAATCAAAGTCAGTACACACTGCAGCGCAAACATCAGACTAGCGACTCACAAAAGCAAGAAAGAAAAAAAATAGACATTGGACTTAGAAATTCCACAACTATAAGTAACAGATCGAGTATTGGGCAACTTAGGAATTTACAAGTAAACCCGCATTTTTAATACATGACTGGAAACTTAGGAATTTGATCACAAGTCATAGAGGAAATAAACAAAAGTTTTCCCAGGCCAGTGATTTAGCAGAACATCCGCCATCAGAGGAATTAACTCCAATTTCCCAGACCAAGTCATAGAGGAATTAAACACAAGTTTTCACAGGCCAGTGATTCGCAGAACGCTCGCCGTATGAGGAATAAACTCTAATTTCCAGACTTAAGTGATTTCGAAGCATCTAATACAGAGCTGTTTCCAGTCTAAATCTGTGCAAAGAGATTGTGTATTTTCAAAATTTTGGGGTAAGTGTAAACAATTTATTTACTAATGTACATTTTACAAGTTTCTTGCTAAGTGGTTACATATGAGGCGGGCAACCTCAACATATGAAAACAGTACATGCATGAACCACTACTGCAAGAGCTGGTGATTGTTTCTGGCTAGTCGTGCAGAAACCCGACAGCAGAGGTGACCCTAGGACTCCGACTGGAGCAGTAATGATTACATCATGTGTACCTCAAATGTAGCATATCATTTTTGAGATGTATGTAACTCGTTAATGTTAGTTCAGGCACAAATCATATTCTCGCTGCCCAGATACATGTTACCCGTTAATCTTTAGAGTAATATTGGTGAATTTTAACCATCTTCTCTTAGTTACGTTGTGCGTGCTCGAGAATTAAATTCTTCTGAGAGTTTAACATTGGTGGGCGGACAACGGGAAAGTGAGCCTGTTATAGCGCTCCAAACAAATGTACTTAGCTGAGGGCATCTGTTTTTCTATTTTTCTAAAGTTCGTGGTTACAAGCTATCATACGATTTGGGGTACTAACACCGCTAGTTGTCGTAAATTTTTGATAGGGGGATTAAGACGTGGGTTGGTCCCTTCTGAATAAATTAGAATGAGTAATAGCCACAGTGAGAGATGATAGTAGAAATAGATTTCCACGAGTGAGATGGTAGAAATTTATAGAGGGTGTCCCGGACATCGAGAATCTTCTCTCTTTCCGCCAATCTTCTACAACAGATCCAGAGGAGTCAGACAGTCTATAAAAATATATATATATATATAAACATATTTTTTACCACTCACGTGCACACACACAATTGACAATATGTAGACGCACACACGTGGGAAAACTATAACAATGCTTAAACAGATACTTTGGGACGAGCTGACCAACGCGCTGATTTAGGTTCAAGAGAAATTTTAATTATCGTCTAAAATTTCATCACAACACACAAAATCACATCAAGCAAAATATACACATAGTCATAAAAATCAATGACTTTCAATGATCTTATCCCTCAATGTATGCCCACAGTCCTGTTAGAAGAAAGTGATAGCCCCCAAGGAATCAATGATACATTTGGCGGTAATCTAATGATTTTCCCCTTTTAAAGGTATGAACAGACTTAGATATTAGTATGATCTATCCTAGGGAACAGTATCTTGTTTGCAACAAAGAAACTTTCATAAAGATATTACAAAGTGGGTGAAAGTTGGTATACCATAAAAAAATCACTCGTTCCTGCTTTCTCTCGGTTCATTCATCAGGGCCCTGTCTTGCATTTCTCACTTTCTTACCCTATAACTTGCTGGTGTTCACCGTCTGTCGCACGTTATGACACAATCTGCTTTATCGTTTGGTGAAGCGAATACCCAGCTCTGCAGATCTTGGTTTCCTCCAATTGTCCGGGGAGCGTTCTCTTCAGGCGATAATTTTGTTCAGATTTTAAGTTAGTGTCACTTTATCAGTTCAGGTAAGAATTAGTGTAAGCGGGTTCACTGTGTCAGAATCACGAGGTTTCCACTACTTAGGGAAAAATGTCAGGTTTGTAACTTTCGATCAAAGGTAACCTTCTTGGTCACGCCACAAGTTGACAAAATTTGCGGAACGTTACTGTTTGAAATAGTTTACTTGCCACAAGGGCTGAACTGTACTTAAGTTTTCTCAGGAAGAATCAAAATCAGGCGCAAGAGGCCCGTTATCTCATTTAACCGTTAAAGTACTCGTAAAGATTATGCACCAAGTCACTCTAAGGAAAATGTTTTAGTTCTTCACAGATATTTCTCATCAGTACTTAACGGTGGCAAAGTTGGGTCACCCCACTATTCACTGAATAAAGGAAAAAAAACCACATATAAAATAATTATACATACTATGTACTCGGATTTTAAACTGCAAGCGTACAGCTTGACTTATCATTTAAATTCCCGTGAAGTAGTTATATTTTTAAAAAATCAATCATCATGAATTAGAAACACATACGTATTCCGTCAACACTCATGAGGCATCTAGCATTTATAAGTTAGTTTTAAAATATTCTCGACTGAGTATTTAGCAGTTAAATTAAATTCATTAATAGCCGACTAAGTTTGGAGAACAAGCTGAATACATTCGAGAACAAATGTCTTAGAAAACTCATGAACATCAGTTGGAAAGAATTCAAGACTAATCGACAAATAAGAGAAGACTCTAGGCAGAAATATGTCTCCGACTACTATATAAGGAAAAGACGATGGTCATATATCGGTCATGTCCTACGAATGCAAAACAACAGAATACCACTACAGGCGCTCACTTGGGTTCCTGAGGGTAAGCGGAAAAAAAGGAAGACCAAAAGAAACACTCAGAAGAACAATAATAAGAGAAGGAAGAACGTTGGGCCTAAATAATGTGCAAGAGCTAAGAGGAGTGGCGTCACAACGAACAACCTGGAGAGCACTGGTTTCTGCCTTATGCGCCGTGTTTGGCGCTTAAAGAATTTATTTATTATTAAGTTTAAGCTAGAAATTATAATTTTCTGTTTTCCACTGTAACTCGTCACTATAAAATAATACAGGCTATATAAATTAAGCACTCCGCACAAAATCTAACTAGTGAAATATGAAATAAGCGATTATCACTTTAAACACTTCACAAAATATTAGATACTAAATATAATATATTTACCTCAACACAAAATTACAGGTGATTGCACACTTTAGAATTATACGCTGATATATTAAATTTGAAGTCTAGAAGCTCGGCAAATTTCCGAACAAACTAAGAGCTTCGCTATACAGCTTATTCTATTCACGAACAACCTGTCTACTGCAAATTTAGGAGTAAGAATGAAAATAAAGTTTCAAACTCTGGTTAATATCTTAAACCAGACAAAGGATGAACGCTATTTCCAAAACCCGATCTCTCCCCTTTCCTAACACCTACATTAACTTAGACACATGCCGTAACTGCCACCAGTGCGTCTTCACACCTACGTTAACAAACTGACCGAGAGCGCGCGTGTCAGATGAGAATATCAGACAACCCGTCTCCAATGCAGAGGCAGATTTCACACTTCGCCGAGAATGACCATTATGAGCATATGCGTGATGGCAGTTTCTACACCTAACTAGCCGAATAAATGCTCGTGATAGATGAAACTGTAGACAAACTGTCTGCTCCTACGTCTGAGTATGAAACATAATCGCACCTCTCGTCAGACTGCAGCGACTGACATCTACGTAATAAGGTTACTAGTCAGTATGAGAAAGAAAAACGGTAAAGTGAGAATGGGAAAGAAAACATTTTTCGCAAACGAACGAATGCGAAAAATACAGGGAAAAGGTAAAGAGTGATAATAAATAGAGGACACGGGTGGAAGAAAGGAAGAATATATAGAAAATTTATTGATCATAAAACTCTCTGTGATACCTGTGTGAGAGAAAATCATCCGCCCTAACCGCCTACAGTGGAAGAGAGTGGAAAGGCTTCCGTCATCACATAATTGATGAACCACAGCTGCAGTACTCACCTAGAGTTAATTTTTTGTGTGTGTAAAACAGGCACTGGCAAATTTTCCTAAAACTCCGACCTACGTCTTTATGATAAACGAGCGCCAAAGCCTTATAGCTCTATCTGTTCCTACATCTCTCTTATTTTATTTTCTCCCACATTTGTGCTCTTCCATTCCACGTTGGCTCTTTCATCATTCTCTAGTATCTTTTTAATCACGACTGCACTGTAAACTAATCTTTATTACTCGTATTTTCATTTAGACCTCCACCTTGCATTATCGTGATAAATCTAGTGAAACACATCTGGTTTCATCAAAATCAAACACTTGGGCATGGTACAATTTCTTTGGACTATTGTTAACTTTGAGGATGGCGCGGCTGACACAAAAGATTAGGCTAAGCCGTTATTTAAACACAACACGGTTACCATCACGTACGACACAATGGCCAGGAGTGTGATATCAAAGGGCCTCGACGCAGAATAAAAACCTCTGCTTCCAGATGGAATACAATAAGCCCGGCACGACAAAGAAACTTATGAGCATGCAAGCGACAAGGGACCGAGGGAACAAATGCCGCCGCCAGAGAGCGATGTGACAGTTGGAAGGAGGGGGACATTTTTGCATTGGCCAGCCACATATCTCAACACCCGTTTGTCAGGCAAGCCCGGCAACGAGAGTTGGTAGCGAATTGCCTCACCCACGTTTAGACTGGCAGGGGAAAAGAGAGATTCTAGGTACGAGAGACCAGAGGGACTCTTAGCTATTGATTGTATGGGCGGAGTTTGTATGTCACCGGTCCAAGGGACCCACATTTGACTTTTAGAGATATAATATACCGCGCAGCTCGCTAGAGAGATGAGTCCAGTTGTTTCAACATTGTGGTGTAGAGAGAAATCCCTAAAGCATAGCCTGCAATTAATTCAGTGTGGATAAAATCTTTCATATCTGTGGTGTATTGTGTTCTTAAAGGATTTTGCGAAGGGAAAAGAAGGTTAGTAGATCTTATACAGATTATTAATACTTTTTTATTATTCTTTATTCATCTTAACCTCACAGCTAAATGTGCGAAAGATAGTTTTTTAATTAATTCTTTTCATAAATGATTAATAAAATCAGAAGATTTTCCACTAAGATGATAAACTGATAGGATGTAATTAATAGTTCATACTTCACCTTCATCTAGCTTGTTGAATTATCATCATCATTTGTCTTCATATCACGTGCGCACACGTTCAATACAGTTTAAATCACGCTAAAGTTCACAGTTGATTACTCATATCAAGTTCAGCTCCATCTGAAGCGTACTATCTGAAGTCAAGCTAAAGAGCTCAAAAGTTGAATCTCATATTTATACCAAGTGCAACACCCTCTTAAGCGCATTCTATGAAGTAGACTCCAAGTATATTTTATGAATCACGATTACATACTCAAGATAATGAGTCTACAAATCAAGAACATTTCGTGAAGAAATCCAGTCTTGCCAGTATCCTTCGGAGATTAGACAACCGACATATTTCATACGACAACTGTTACATGTTGATCAACGCTACAGAAATATTATCAAACAGTGAAGGACGATATATCGTCAACGTTCTCAGTATGACAACAGTTTTCATCAGAACGTCATCGACTTAGAAATACCCCACTAGACATAACTTATACCTACCTGGGACAGTCTATGCATACATGTGAACCATCCTATCCGTGAGAAGCATTTAGAGACACATGGACTGTGTAGATTACTCACCATTTTGGTAACACGTATCATATCACATCTTCATCATTTCGCTTTACATAAACTCATTCTTATATTTAATTAACTACAATATTAATATCTCATCTGTGTGTTTTGTGTGAATCGTCTTTACCATCATCACGTTCTAACCACTACTAACCCTATATGTGTAGATATTTAATTAATAAACCCAATAATCGTTTGTTCATTATCTAGTTTGTTAATATCACTCGTGCTGCCTGTGTTAAATATTTACATATATGTAAATTTCTTCACTCAAATGAGGTTGGGGGCTTTTTCTATTACGGGATCTAAGGGCAGAAGCTAAGGTCGTGAGGAAGCACTTTCCAGTGGAAAGCATTCGCATTCTCTTCTTCTTGTCCTTATCTTGGATAGATCTCTATCTTTTCTTAACGAGCCAATTTCTGGAGAACTTCTACCTTATATCTCAAAGGCTATTCCTGGCGAAAACTATTGTCGTAGGTGCCCCAATACTCACCACACGACAGTCTCGATGACGATAAATTTGTAGCCATTAAAATTTCACAAATCTTTCCATATTTATTTTAACTGTTAAAGACTAATTCGTTATTAAAATTGTTACATTTTGTTTTAAAACTAAACAATCATAGTCGCTTCAGTTATTTTTATGTATGAAAGCAAACTTATGAGCCAGAATATTATATATATATATATATATATATATATATATATATATATATATATATATATATATATATATATATATATATATATATATATATATATATATATATATATATATATATATATATATATATATATATATATATATACCTATACCTAGACATATATTTACCTCTAAACAGAAGAAGACATGGAAATACAGGTGGCTTTTGCATGTTTATGTTGAGGACCTATATTCCACGGGTAGCTGAATGGTATTGATTGACTTCAGTCTTGCGTTATCTTCTAACGCTGCTTCCATGTCTACTTTATTGTCACGGGATTTACTCCCCTTGCTCTGCAGTGATAGTCCAACAGTGGCCAAAATTCAGAGTATCCTTTCGCTCAAGATTACTCTTGGCAGAGATGTGAATTGAAGAATGGTGCTTCAGTTCTAGGAAGCCTCATAGAAATTTAAGAAATCAAGTACTACGGCTGATAGAATTCAGGCCGTGTAAACTTTATATCTTCCCAGACCTTCTATGAGTAAGGATTTTACTCGTTTTGATGAGCCCCCAACTGATTTAACTCAGTAAAAATTTACTTTAAAAGCTCTGTTGTAAGTATTTAAATGACTGGGACAAACGGGTGCAGTTCCCTTAAAATGACTAAATCAACTATAAATTTGTATATTTACAGATAACAAAATTTAATAGTCACTTATCGTTAACAATTGTAAAATAAATAAAGGTGGGGTGAATTAGATACAGTGTTTAAAATGTCATTAATCTGGATAGTATAAGGAATTTGGTTATTTATTTAGAGCTCACTTGGCAGCTTTATAAGGGTACTTAGTTGCCAGTAAGATGTCGGTTGGTTTCTGCTCCAGCAGATGCTTGTTCTTTGCAGGTTATGGACTGGTTCACTTTCGTCACTGGTCATGTCTGGTGGCCGCAACACGTCCCTCGTAGTATCGTGGGGTAATTGCGAAGATGGTCCAACGTCTGTTAAGATCCGTCTGATGTTGGTGTCTAGCTTTGACTGAAAGCCACTTATACCGCACACTTGTTCCATAGATAGTACCACCATTTAGTCCCACCGACTAGTATCAAGAAATAATAGAGAAATAAATGCCCTCCTGAGTATTGGGTTTCCTGGCGCAAAATAAGATTACACCAACCACCCCCCTTTTTTTTTATTCCACCATCCCATCTGCCTCATAACTTTATCCTCTCTGAGCATTTAAATAATCATAGTAAGCGGAAAACATCCATTGCATGTATACTGAACATGTTTACATTTATACTCGTATATGCACTGGTTGAAAAGGTTAAAATAATAAGTATGTACATCAGTTCTTTCATCATCCACTCGCTGCTCCATATGGAACTTGAGACTACCTCTGCTCTTACTTTCCTATGAGAAACCCGAATAAAGCAGTCACCAGCTCTTGCAGTGGTGGTTCATGAAGCCATCATTCTATATGCTGAGGTTGCCAGCCTCGTATGACTTGGACATCCACTAGCAATTTTCGCATGTTAATAAATGCAAAATTTCTTTGGGAATACAGTCTTCTGGCTCGGAGAAATAGTTTCGGCAACTCGATTAAGATGCCTCTTACACGTGGTCTGGGGTGATACTTTACAATAGACTCCCACTATGACTTAGTGTTCCGGTTCCTAGGATTCCGGGCTTTCCGTATTAATAAATGAAGAGTTGTCATTGTGTAAATCCACAAGATGCTCAAATACGTTGTACGATCCTTTAAAACGGAATCATGATCCTATTCCGTATTCTGGCTTGTCTTTCTTCTTGGTGAGTTCAATTTCACAGTGCCGTAAACTCGAAAGGCGCTAAATTATAAGGGAACAATCGGCACGCATCCAGATTGCTCCTATGTGACAAGGCTTCAATCAGAAATGTATTTTTACGTCTCAAATGCCAAGCCAGTAGCATGCAATTTGCTATTTTTTGGTGGGGTATTTTCCCCCTACCTCTCACGGAAAATTCCTGCGTGACACCAGCAAAGAAAGTGTTGTTTACAAATCTCCTCTCCATGTATGGTACGTCAGCTTCCGTCTATTATCGATCATGTTTACACTCAAGACTTTATAAACTATCACAGGTAATCTCGTTCAAGATGGATAATTATTCACCGACAAAACTTGTCCGGAAATGATTATGACATTTTCCTGGCCTAGCCAACAATCAACAAATGGTCAGACAGAACTATTATCAATGATACTGTCACGAAGTGGATTTAAGTTTATAGAGTTTGCCTGAATGAAAGCAAGACCCTAGTATGAGAAAGTCTGAGAAGATAGAATTTAGATGGAAAATGACATGCCTGTGGACAGATGAGACTATTGGCTCAAGGGATAGAACCAGGTTTTGACTCGCCCTTGCCGCTTCGTGACGTCCAACTGGCTATAATCTCACCCTCCTCTGAATTCCTTTAAACACAAGGAGATAAGGTGTATAAAACGACCACAGACACCACTATACAGACCACATGTAGGTATAGTATAGAATAGAAGCTGATCCAGTAAATAATATATGTATATATTTATTTACATACAAGAAAAACATAAAATGGCATCATACGTCATCAAGTCAGTCGATAGCGTGCACTATTGCACGGCCTGAAAAACAACGTACCAATTAGATTAGATAGATACTAGAAAAAAAAACCCAAATCACATTCACCCTTTCTGTCACCCTGCTGAGGAACAATAAAATGATTAGTGATTAAATAACTCTACTATTGTGGGGCTGTCCACTTTAGCCTCCACTCTCTAATACAAATAAGATTCTACTGTCTCAGTCCGGTTGACTCTTCCTCAACGAAAACATCTACACAGCTTCCATCTTGGTAGGCGATATGCGCCGCTAACTAACACCACTGGCGATGCTAAAATAATAGACTTGGAGTAACCCAAAGGCTCAGTGTCTATCCTTCGAGTGAACACTGAACAGACCCTACTGGTCCTTCTATTTTCTCCCTCCTTCTCTCTCTCTCTATCTCTTTCCCTCTTGGTCTCAGTGTCTCTCTAACACTCGACGACTGATGATGCGGCGTCTCCGTTACGCTCTTCTCTCGTTACTTTCAGGACCTAGGTATGGTAACCCTGTCACCTGTTCCTGAATTTGGTGATGACGATGCTGTTCAGGTATCAAGCCTGAGGTGCTTGATAAACTGTAGGAACTACTCTGCTGCTGCCTGGCTTCTATACGTTCCCCTTTCAACCCGCTCCAGCTCTAGAGGAAAACCACAGCCGTGATTTCTGGCTGTTTAAGATTACACCAATCTCCCGGGCCACTTGCCGTTGCTGGAGACTATAATAGCGATAAGCTATGGCTGTACGATAAATAAACCTCGTTCCCGCTAAAGCATGGGCACTTTACTGCAAGAGACCGTAGGTTAGTTTCGTTGTGCTTCTGACGATAACTCGAGTCCTCTGACCCCTTAAGATATGTCTTGTTGCCGTGGGTAATTTTGCACATGGGCAAATTTACGCTCCCCCACTATTCTGCCGTCACCCGCTGAAATTAAAAGGAAATGCGTCTAATGTACACCACTCTAACATAACGCATCTCTAACCTAACTCCTCTTACTCAATACTCCACTCGTCATGTACAACAATACAAAAAAAATAATATTACCCACGTGGCACTTAATCTCCCTCCTTCTCTCTCTCTCTCTCTCTCTCTCTCTCTCGTTCTGCATAACAATACATAAAATATTTCTACCCACGTGGCACTTAAATCTCCCTCCTCCTCTCTCTCTCTCTCTCTCAACTAAAATCCGCCAGCCAAATAAACAAAACCTGTCTGACGGGCCACTTGGCCGTCACACATGGCTACCCACGTGTCAACATTTTCAACTCGGGAACTTCTTTTGTCCGAAATTCCGGGGTCTCCCTTTTTAACATTACCCATTGAGGTTTCCCGGCTTGCTCCAAAATTAAATTAAATCTCGCTATAGGAATAGTTTCCTCCCCTAAGCAGTATAATTCACTTACAACGTAAATCTGAACCCTCCGACAATATTTCTCACATTTAAGGCTCAGTAAAATTAACGAACACACCAGGAATTTCCCCATAAAATTACATTAGTAAATACACAGAAATAAATGGTGGTTTTACATAACATTCTACAAATATGGGCACACGTGTTTCTCACAACTTCACACACTCTTATCTACTGCCAAAATCGCAGAAAGAATTATACACACTTTTTACATTTACATCGTTCTACAAAGAAATTAATGGATGGCGCTGGCGTTTAAAACTTTAAGTTTTAATGTCCCCGAAGAAATTAACTACGGGCGAAATCCTAAAAGACCCACTAATAAGTAAAACGATTAATAAAAAGTTACATACCGATTATCGCTGTTTTTCCCCGAAATGGAGACAATAATGCGAAGTAGACGGCAGGCAATTATTTCTTACTCTAGAGAACGCTGCCCCGTCTAACTGGCTATTTATACACCAAGGGAACCACTCCTACGCACCATCGCGAAACCCGCGTGGCTTACAATTGCGTCACGTGACCTGACGGCCGCGTGCTTCCGGACTCGTCATACCGCGTGCCGGAAATGGCGAGTATTTCGTAAACAACGAAATCTCCGTGATCGTGAAAAAATCTATAAGAGAAAAAACTGGCCGAGTGAAAAATAAACCTACCATCGTAAAACGATCCCATTTAATTTACCTCCTCAAAAATACTAAACACGATATATATTCAAATGAGAAGAAATAAAATGGTGAAAATTCAAAATAAAAGAACAGGATCGGCCCGGAAATACAAAATAGACGACAGAATCGGGCCGGTTGAAAGACAGAATTACAGTGCGGCATCACATAAGTTCCCCCTTTGAAGTGCGGGAATCCGTGCTAAATCACTGAAATCTCTGGATTTAATACTGGTCCGTATCTAGATCTACGTCCCGATCTAATCAATGTCATAATTAGCATTATCATACAGACCCATCTCCATATCCTTGAGAATCTTTGCAAGCCCTGGACCGTGAGGGTCACGCCTGGTGATTTCCTCCTGGCGACTGCAACCTGACTGGTCGCCCTTCCTCCTCCCTCTCATATGTTTCCTTCGCCCACGAATTATCCTGGCGGCGCGTGGTAAATAATGATTACCAACTGGTGCGGCTTCCCAGTGTTTTGAAACAGACTGACTGGCTTGGCCAGACATCGCCGTAACAGGACGTAACTGTTTACAGTTGACTGCAGAACCGTGCGCCTGTTCCTTCTTGTCAGTATTTCCCTCCCTTGAGAGATGTAATACCATCGGGGGCCTAATTCCCGACGACAAAGAAGATCCTTCCGAAATCAGAGACGTCGCCGCTGTAAAACCTTTAGGCTTACCAGGGCTGACAGGCGTATACGCCTCTGTAAATAACCTTCCACTGTCTTTAGAGGCTTCCATTCTCTTCATCGCAAGACATGGGTGTTGGTTGAGCTCTCGTGGGGCTCCGTGAATCAGGGGCTGTCCCCTGTCACTTCTCTGGCCTGCAGCAGGCCCCCTTGCATTAGCAAGGATCGGTGTGGTTGGGTTTCCCAAAACTAAGTATGGGCTTCCCAGGATGAAATCATGTGCTGGCTGTGCCATTACAGCTGCCTTGATGGTGCCAGACACAAACCTGCATTTCACCTCAATATTGGCTACGGGCAGACGCTGTGAGATACCTCTTCTCAAAATGCCACCAATCTCAACTAGTTCTCCTGTCCACTGCCCTGGTTTCACCAAATGACGAGCGACGATACTGGGGTAAGTAAGCCCGCTGTCAAACAAACAAGTAGTAGCTGTCCCATTCACTACGGCTGGTCCACTGTTAGAGAACAACTTCTCTGCCTGGACTGGTTCCCATTTATTCCCTTTAGTCCATCTCACCGGTCTTAAACAAGCTGCATGGTGAGCTGGTGGTTTGTTCATGCACCGAGATGTCCAGTGGGAAGTGGTTCTACAATTCTGACAATACCTCTCATTATCTCCCCTGTTCCTAGCGGATTCCTGAGATGGTGTTGGCTGTGCTCTGTTATGCGGCTGGGGGCGCAAGTGATAACCTGAATGAGGCTCCTTGCGAGAAGGCCCTGGTTGCTGATGAGCTGGTGAAGTAGCCGACTGCGATGATGAAGCTCCTTTGTCTGGGGCTGGCAGGTCTGGGTTTTTCCGTTTCTGTCCCAGTACCTCGGCCTGTGCTGTCTGGAACCTTTCGGCGAACACGATAATCTGATCGAGTTGCTGGGCCCCCTGCTCTGCCAGATACCGCCTCAAGTCGGGGGACATGTTTGCCTTAATTTGTTCACACATAACTAACTCCCCCAACCCTTCAAAAGTTTTCGCCAGTCCTGATAGTTCCCTCCACCGAGTTAAGTAATTTCTCACCCGCTCTGCAAACTGAGCAAAGCCCTCTCCCTTCTCCGGCCTGCTCTCCCTGAACATGGTTTGGCATTTTCGGGGTGTCCACTGAAATCTTTGCAATAAAGCGTTTCGCAGTGCCTCAAAGTTGTTCTGATCATCTATGAGCATCTTGTTGTACACTTCGTACGCATGACCTTTGAGTGATTGCGATAATTTTAGGCACCAAAGACTCTCGTCCAACCCGTATGCCTTTGCCATTCTTTGAAATTTCTCCAAGAACACGTCAATCTTTTCATTCCCGTTAAGGAACGAGTCAAATGGGAAGCTCATGGCTGCCATCCGGGGCCCTCCGTTTCCTGAGGTGTCTCGCTCCTGCTCCGGGTGAATCTCCATTAGCTGAACTGCCTTCTGAAGCTCGGTACTGCAGTTCCAGAGAACGCAGGGCAATTTCGTGCTGTCTTTCTGCTGCCTTCTCCTGTGCTTCCCTTTCTGCTTGCCTCTCCGCTGCTTCTGCGGTGGCTATCCTTTCCTCTTTTGCTGCTTCTGCGGCAGCTATCCTTTCCTCTTTTGCTGCTTCTGCGGCGGCTGCCCTTTCCTCCTTCTCTTTCTCTCGCTGATTATGCCTATCAGTTTCCCTTATCAGGTAGGCCTTAGTCTCCTCCTTATCCATTCCCATATCCTGAGCAAATTCACGCCAGGCAGCTCGTAACTTGGCCATATCCGCCATCTTACCTGTAACTGCTATACAGAGAAATGACAGAAAAGGAAAAGAGAAGGAACAACCTGTTACGAAATATAAAATACTCCCTCTATAACCGCTGTTCCAAAAACCCGACCTCAGACTAGCACCAAGTCTGAATAATAACCTAAAAAAATTGTGTTAAGAAGTTACCAAAACCCGAAGTTACTTTCCTGCTAAAGAAAAATATGTCGGTATGCCATCAATTACCTCTATGTCATATACATCAAAATACCACAAAAATCTACTTGACTGTAACCTGTGGAAAAACTTATAACTGGATCAGTTCTAATAGCTCAAGTCTAGGGGATATTTAAAGAAAAATCTATACTCAGAAAACTTTCTATAGAGACAATCTAAAAATCTAAACAAGATTCCAGAATTGATCCCAACAGAATGATCCACCGGACGATTGCCGCCCACTTGTCACGAAGTGGATTTAAGTTTATAGAGTTTGCCTGAATGAAAGCAAGACCCTAGTATGAGAAAGTATGAGAAGATAGAATTTAGATAGAAAATGACATGCCTGTGGACAGATGAGACTATTGGCTCAAAGGATAGAACCAGGTTTTGACTCGCCCTTGCCGCTTCGTGACGTCCAACTGGCTATAATCTCACCCTCCTCTGAATTCCTTTAAACACAAGGAGATAAGGTGTATAAAACGACCACAGACACCACTATACAGACCACATGTAGGTATAGTATAGAATAGAAGCTGATCCAGTAAATAATATATGTATATATTTATTTACATACAAGAAAAACATAAAATGGCATCATACATCATCAAGTCAGTCGATAGCGTGCACTATTGCACGGCCTGAAAAACAACGTACCAATTAGATTAGATAGATACTAGAAAAAAAAACCCAAATCACATTCACCCTTTCTGTCACCCTGCTGAGGAACAATAAAATGATTAGTGATTAAATAACTCTACTATTGTGGGGCTGTCCACTTTAGCCTCCACTCTCTAATACAAATAAGATTCTACTGTCTCAGTCCGGTTGACTCTTCCTCAACGAAAACATCTACACAGCTTCCATCTTGGTAGGCGATATGCGCCGCTAACTAACACCACTGGCGATGCTAAAATAATAGACTTGTAGTAACCCAAAGGCTCAGTGTCTATCCTTCGAGTGAACACTGAACAGACCCTACTGGTCCTGTCTATTTTCTCCCTCCTTCTCTCTCTCTCTATCTCTTTCCCTCTTGGGCTCAGTGTCTCTCTAACACTCGACGACTGATGATGCGGCGTCTCCGTTACGCTCTTCTCTCGTTACTTTCAGGACCTAGGTATGGTAACCCTGTCACCTGTTCCTGAATTTGGTGATGATGATGCTGTTCAGGTATCAAGCCTGAGGTGCTTGATAAACTGTAGGAACTACTCTGCTGCTGACTGGCTTCTATACGTTCCCCTTTCAACCCGCTCCAGCTCTAGAGAAAAACCACAGCCGTGATTTCTGGCTGTTTAAGATTACACCAATCTCCCGGGCCACTTGCCGTTGCTGGAGACTATAATAGCGATAAGCTATGGCTGTACGATAAATAAACCTCGTTCCCGCTAAAGCATGGGAACTTTACTGCAAGAGACCGTAGGTTAGTTTCGTTGTGCTTCTGACGATAACTCGAGTCCTCTGACCCCTTAAGATATGTCTTGTTGCCGTGGGTAATTTTGCACATGGGCAAATTTACGCTCCCCCACTATTCTGCCGTCACCCGCTGAAATTAAAAGGAAATGCGTCTAATGTACACCACTCTAACATAACGCATCTCTAACCTAACTCCTCTTACTCAATACTCCACTCGTCATGTACAACAATACAAAAAAATAATATTACCCACGTGGCACTTAATCTCCCTCCTTCTCTCTCTCTCTCTCTCGTTCTGCATAACAATACATAAAATATTTCTACCCACGTGGCACTTAAATCTCCCTCCTCCTCTCTCTCTCTCTCTCTCTCAACTAAAATCCGCCAGCCAAATAAACAAAACCTGTCTGACGGGCCACTTGGCCGTCACACATGGCTACCCACGTGTCAACATTTTCAACTCGGGAACTTCTTTTGTCCGAAATTCCGGGGTCTCCCTTTTTAACATTACCCATTGAGGTTTCCCGGCTTGCTCCAAAATTAAATTAAATCTCGCTATAGGAATAGTTTCCTCCCCTAAGCAGTATAATTCACTTACAACGTAAATCTAAACCCTCCGACAATATTTCTCACATTTAAGGCTCAGTAAAATTAACGAACACACCAGGGATTTCCCCATAAAATTACATTAGTAAATACACAGAAATAAATGGTGGTTTTACATAACATTCTACAAATATGGGCACACGTGTTTCTCACAGCTTCACACATTCCTATCTACTGCCAAAATCCCAGAAAGAATTATACACACTTTTTACATTTACATCGTTCTACAAAGAAAGTAATGGATGGCGCTGGCGTTTAAAACTTTAAGTTTTAATGTCCCCGAAGAAATTAACTACGGGCGAAATCCTAAAAGACCCACTAATAAGTAAAACGATTAATAAAAAGTTACATACCGATTATCGCTGTTTTTCCCCGAAATGGAGACAATAATGCGAAGTAGACGGCAGGCAATTATTTCTTACTCTAGAGAACGCTGCCCCGTCTAACTGGCTATTTATACACCAAGGGAACCACTCCTACGCACCATCGCGAAACCCGCGTGGCTTACAATTGCGTCACGTGACCTGACGGCCGCGTGCTTCCGGACTCGTCATACCGCGTGCCGGAAATGGCGAGTATTTCGTAAACAACGAAATCTCCGTGATCGTGAAAAAAATCTATAAGTTGTTTACTTCTTAATCGGGCGTATCCATGCAATGTCTACTAAGAAAATGTGTTACAAATTAGTAAACCACACTTCTCTCTATATATTCCAGGTTTGAACGAAAGTCATTGATTACACTAATCAGCAAAAGATGGTCGCTGAAGTCCCAAGAGGACAAGAATTGAGGGAAGGGGGTGTAAACAATAATTAAGTGCAGAAAATGAGACGTGGAGCAATAATATCGGCGATAGATATGAATGCTAGGAAAAGAGAACGGGCAATTCTGTCACATTTATCAATTTTAAATCTGTCTTCCTTTCCATCTTTCAAGTTAGACTGGAGGGAGGGAGGGAGAGAAAGAGAGAGAGAGAGAGAGAGAGAGAGATGTTTTCTATTTCTGTTACTCTGGGGAAATCCACTACAAGAATTGCCGTATGCCTCGATGCTTGTTTTTTTCTAAAGTCAACTGTGTTCTCCTTACTTCTAGTTTCGCTTGATTATTTCTTCCTTTCCATCAGTTACACATACACCATAAACAGTATTATTATCATGGATACCCTTACACGTGGGAATAGAAGGAAACGAGGTGGCCAACAAGGAAGCAAAAACAGGAAGAAGCAGTCCAAACCACATAAATTCAGGGTTAGGCACAGCAGTGATCAAAAGTATAATTTAAAATATTATACCAACGGAATAGACAGAAAACTGGAAACAGAGCAAAAAAAATAAAATAAAATAAAAGGCAAACACGCCTATAAACTGCTAAAAGATCCACCACGGACATGTCAGACATCTAAAGAACCAAACATACAATGCAATAGAAAACTGATTAGACCAACTAGAAACAGGCTATTTCATGATGGAGGAACCCTACTGTGCAACATGTCTGAAGAAGAACACCATAGCACAGTATGTGCTAACATGCAAGAAATATGAACAGCACAGAAAACCACTCATGGAATACTTTTGCCACACCAAACGGTAGATAAGTTATAGCCTGGAAGAGCTAACACACAAGAAAAATAACAATGTAATATGCTATATAGAGTGATGAACACTACATACCTTAATCATAACTCACATGGGGTTGAACCGGGTATCCAGTGCTCTCGACAAAAACCAGTTTTCAAGTGTATGGTCCAAAACAAAACAAAAAACGCACACAGTACAGTACAGCGCACATGCGTTACAACAATGAATCTGCTCCATTAACATAGCCTGTGAGACCCGAATGTTTATGAAAATGGAAATGGAGTACGGTACATATCCTACATTCTTTGTGACCAGATTTCGCGTCCCCATATCTTTTCACTCCGTTTAAAGTTTTACCAAACTATTACTATTATTTTCATTTAATGGAGGAAAATATCTTATTCAATCCCCGATTGGTTATAATTAGGATATGTGGTGTTTCTGACTGTCAGTAACTTTAGATAGTATATTTCACTGCTGCTATTTGCTTATTAACATTGCCCCTTATTGTCGTTTATTGCATTTGCATTGGGGAAGGCAAAAGCAGCGAGAAAGGAAACTGGTCAACCCACCTCTCGAAGTTAGACCTAGTATATTGAGGTCTCTAACACTTCACTTCCCTGCAGCAGTATCTGCTATGAGACTACCTTTACCTTTCTATCAAGCACTAAGCTTATTTTCACCCACTTTCTCATAAATACATGGAACCATGAATACACATGCCCGCTGTTCTCACACCCGTGTTCACATTTCGCATTATTTAATATTATGTCTGCGCTTCCTGTCTGCATAAGCTCAAGCTACGCCACTGATCCTCTTATGTATAGATATATATATATATATATATATATATATATATATATATATATATATATATATATATATATATATATATATATATATATATATATATATATATATATATATATATATATATATATATATATATATATATATATATATACTGCTGGGTAGACAGGAGCGTGTCAGTACAGTTATTCAAACCCGGCACCTTTGCCTCGAGAAATCATTGCTCTAATCACTCTGTCAATCGGACACTCTTGTTGTATATGTGGCCGTTAATATATAAGCTGCTGCTGATGATGATGATTGTCTACTATTCCCTACTTCTTTATTTTGGCTAATTGTTGTTCGCATAAGGTTCATATCACTACCCTAATCAGTTGGCAGTTTTTGTTTGATGATTGTCGTACAGACAGGTTGTGAGTTATTTTTGTCCCGTCTGAGTAGAGTGGATGGTGATAGGTACGTGAGAAAGGTGTGAGAAATATATTTCATGGGTGGTAGCTTAAGGAACAAAATATGTCTATGGAATGAGTAAGTTTCTCTATTCCAGTCTATCTAAACGACCATAATTTAGTACAAGACAACTGTTGCTGTCATTTTGCCTGTATAATAGACACCAACCTATTTTATGTTTTTTGATGTGGTCAAAGAAAGAGAACTGTTTATTATCTTTCTGTGACAGGTTTGATTGGTGGTTATCTTCCCCTGTCTTAGGTTGTCCTGTCTCAGGCAATGTCTTACAGTTGACACGTCTTAAGTCTCAAGTCACATGACCAATACGGAGCGGCTTTTCTCTCGTTTGGGGGGGGGGGGGGGGAACTCCCTGGTCTGTGTATCTGGGGTGCGGATTGCACATGCGCAAAGTTTCGGCGCTAAGAGGGATAGACTTCCGCCTAGAGCAGTGTACCTTGAGGCTTCCTAGAGCGGACGTGGCGGTCCGTAGTTTCTCTGGCAAGTTTTGATGCGGATTTGGAAGTTCTGGAAATGACTGACTTGTCATTCTTCCTTCCCCGAGTTATTCTTTATGCCAGGGATGGCAATGTTGTCTTTCCTTGTGTTTTAAGGATTCTATGTAAAGTTAACAGATGATTTTGATGATCTTTCGTTCGGTTAGATCACAGAAGTACTTTCATTGCTTTATGGCGACATCGTGAGCGAAGCTCACAGTATTACATTATATGGTACCCCAGTATGGGTGCATGTTGAAGAAATAAAAGGAAGATGTCTTTTTTGGATGAATAAAGCCCTTTATGAATTCCACAATGCAGGCGGTATGTTTGGCAGGAATTTTTGTACACAGTTATATGAACAACTGAGAGTTACCTGATTATCGAGGCCCGCTACCTGCGGCCTGATTTCGTCGCCATTAGAGGTCCGTGTTTACGGCCAATTTTCTTCACCAGAAGAGGTACCTGGCATGAAGCCAGATGGAGTCTTGGACTCTTTATTAGTCAAGTGCATTGACTTTGCTGTTAAGCAACTGGAACCGCCTTTATCGTGCGGTGTATTTATTAAGGACTACCTGACGCGTTTTAGTCAGGGGCCTTGAGCTACAGAGTGAAGGAACGTAGAATGTCAAGCCAGTGTTACTAGCATCGTATACATGAGCTATGCAGAACTTTGTGATGCTAGATGTTAACAAGCATTACCAAACATGAAACGTCCTTGATCTTTTGTACAGTTGACTGTGTCGTCTATCAGCGTATGTCCCATATTAAATGTTGAAGAAAAGTCATCGGTATTCACCCACATTTATGACTTCTATCTGTGAACGAGTGTTTTGGTGTGAAGCTGTATAAGAACCTCTACGACTTTGTGTCCACGATCTGCTGATGTTTACATACACCTCTACACTCTTATCTACTCCTTATTACGGGTACTACACTCCTGGAAAGCTATATATTGTTTGAGTGTGTGTTTTGCTACACCTTGTCAGCGCCTCAAGATTTGGTGACCCAAATCCAAACAACATTCCATTGTCCAGACACGAAATGACATTACACGCAAATCTACATTTAACAATTTGGTAGGCCAGATTCGTGGGGCTTTCTACATAACATTATGGAGTGTCAACTAGGCAACGAACAGCTCTAAGTAGGTCAACGCCTCATACTGCTTCATGGGCCACAGTTGCTGACGAAGTTGATTAACACTGTGACAGTCGTCTATGGACATATGTGTCAAAGTTCACGTCACATCTTTACGTTCAAGCTCTTGTAGTGAACCTATAATAGTTCCAGCTGTTGTTTACTTACGACATTCTACATACATATCGATGTTGGATCTTCTGATCTCATCTGGTGTTGAGAATGGTTTTGTACCTACACTTTCGAGACCACTATCCGTTGTCAAGTTACGGTGACCTTCAACGGTGGATCGTCTGCCAGTGTGTTTACTGTTGTACTGCATTGAACTGCATCTTTGCGGTTGTTAAGGATTGTGCTTAAGTTAAGTGGCTGGTTTATGTGGTAAAACTGTGCCTTTATTTTGTGTTTAACTGAGCCTTCCTCCATACATATTCTAATATTTGCTATTTATTCTTTGTTTACATGTTTTTTGTTTACATGTTGAGTTAATGTGTTTTTTTTCAGCGGGTCAAAGGTTGGGCGGTGACTTTCAGTAAAATATCCCACCTAACCGAGGGTTTACTGTAAGCGTTCTGTAGGGACTGTGCATATTTCCCACAGTGGAAATTGCAAGCGACTTTTGTTGCTATTGTTTTTTTTTTTCCTCTTAGCTGTGACGAGATGTGTTAGTGTCGTTTTCGTTATTTTTTCTCCGTTCTTCGGTTTTTGATTTGTTTTGTTGGTATTTGTCTGCCTTCTCTTTTCTATTGTTTATTTCTATACACCTGTTCGTTTATAACAGTGTTGTCACTCGTTTTGTTTACTCCTTCGCAGTTATCAGTGCAATTTTTTGCAACATTTGATTTAGTTAAGCTTTATTTTCATTTGACCTCTGCGAATGTTTTCGGTTGTCCAGATGCTTGTCTTTGTTAGTTAATGTTATATATTGTCGTCATACACAGTCTATATATATATATATATATATATATATATATATATATATATATATATATATATATATATATATATATATATATATATATATATATATATATATATATATATATATTTGGTCATGTACTATTAGTAATATGATGCACATTAGATCCTGAAGCGATTAATGGTGACATTATATACAAGATAATTATACAAGATCTTTGATAAAGTCTTGTCTCCCACTGAGATTGGGATAAATTGTGTTATTATTTCATGGATATTGATAGCACATTATTAGACGGAATGTCTACATTGGATTACTTTATCGAGCAAGGGAGATCCCTTGGGATGACTCCTGAGGAGTTAAAGGCATTTGCAGTTTCTCAATTCGACAAAGCGCAGAAATTGGAGATGGATAAACAGAAGGCCGAAGATAAAAGACAAAAAGCTGAGGAGAAAAAATTACAAGCTGAAGCTGAAAATAAAAGAATGGAAAGGGAATCTGAGGAGAAAAAATTACAAAGAGAAGCTGAAGATAGAAGAATTCAGCAGGAAAGGGAATTAGAGGAGAAAAAATTACAAAGAGAAGCTGAAGATAGAAGAATTCAGCAGGAAAGGGAATTTGAGGAGAAAAAATTACAAGCTGAAGCTGAAAATAAAAGATTGGACAGAGAAGCAGAAGATAGAAGAATTCAGCTACAACAGGAAAGAGAATTTGAAGAGAAAAAGTTAAAAATGAAACATGAACAAAAACTCTTAGCTTTGGAGTTGGAGAAATTAAAGTTGATGAACATGGGTAGTTCTCAAGCAACTTCTTCGAACACAAAGGCTAATGATTATAAGGTCAAACTACCTCCTTTCAATACTGCAAAAGATGACATAACGTTCTATCTTAGTAGATTTGAACTTAACTGTGTAACGCATAAGGTAGATAAGGCACAATATGTTGGACAACTATTGAATTTACTTACAGGTGAACCATTAAATATTATAGTGGCAATAGAAGAACAGGATAGGACTAGCTATGAAGTTGTCAGAGCAGCCTTATTAAAAAGATATCAACTTAAAGAAGACGATTACCGTCTTCGTTTTAAGACTATGTTACCAGAAACTGGAGTAGAGTTCTCAGACTTTATTACAAAGATACGTCTTACTTTCACTAGATGGATTGAGTTGTCTAAAGCTGAACACACATATGAAGCACTTATGGACTTGTTACTTAGGGACAAGGTGATGTCATCAGTTAATGAGTCCTTTCTTGCCTTCATACATGAACATAAACCTAAAGACATAAAAGAAATGGAACAATATTGTTGCCAGTATGTCACTGCTTATCCACAACAAGCGATTAGCAATTCTAAAATTAAAGAAGGTTTGCCCATGGCTTCTGCGACACCATACGGTTCTAATTTGTTAGGTAAATTTAAAGGTACTCAACGCAACTTTGATAAGAAAAGTAAGAGTAATTTCGGATAGGATCAAGGTGATCCATCCCATAGAGGTTCGTCTTCAAAGAATTGGAGGCGATCTGACAGCCCTCATAATTTTGGTTCCAACAAATTTGGGAACTTTCGCAGGGGTAGATACAATAGAAACTATCCTAGCTATAATAATTCTTCAGGAAGACAGCAATATCAATCTGGTAGATATTCTCATCAAGGTATAAATCACAATCACAATTGTGAAAACTGCGGTTCAAACCAAAATAATAACAGCAATAGGGCTAATAACAATAATTCCAGAGGAAATAATAATCGTGGTAGATGGCAGCACAACAATAATAGATCATGTCATCATGCTAATTGTGCCGAACAAGAGTCACAAGTAGTTAGTAATGAACCAAATAATAATAAACCTAACTCTAGTGCTATCACTTGTTCTGCCTTCGATTATGGGAGAGCATCTCAGTGCCCACAGTGCACTACTTTGTTTGAGCCTACTACTGTGTCGACCTTGAGTTGTGGTCATCCTCTACCTCCTCTTCCTGCCTTAGCAGCACATGACCGTCATCAAAAGACTTATACGTGTAACACACGGGGTTCTCTAAGATTTTCTCTGTACGAATGCCCGCTTCTGAATATCAAAGAGCCCAGGGGTTTCTGACTTCCCCTGAGAACGAACTTCAAAGGGTCTATGTTTTTTCACATGCGGTCTGTCAGGTATCGTATGATTGACAGATAAGCTAGCGTGAGGAGACGAGGTAAACAAACCTGATTCGCTACCTGCTATGACGGGCAGGTCACAAAAGTTTGTAAACACTTCGTTTGCTTATGTTCAGAGGAAAGAGGCGTGGATGAAAAATAACTCTTGTTGAAGTAAACACAGGCAGAAATGCATGGTTTCGCTAGCAAATCATAGAACGCTAAAAGGTCACAAAAGACTGTCAGATTATTGTAGGCTCTTTTTCCATTATACGTCACAATGATGTTAAGTTAATTTATTTTGATGATTCAACAATATGACGAAAATACTTCACGCTAACAGTAGTGAACATTAATGTTGAAGTTTATTTACACGAAACACAGAAACAGTTGGATAAAAATTATATGCCCAGCCTTCACCTATGGTTTGCAGACTTGTACAGCAACAATTTTCAAATCCATTATTTCTACAATGTCTTGCTCTCTCGTTCACTCTTGCTGCTTCAATATTTTTAGCTGATACTATTGGTTATGGTGATCACTACTTGAAAACTACTGCTGTCGATATTCTTCTGTCCTCTGAATTCTTCTTATGGTAACATTGTCTTCTGTGTGTTCTGCTATATTTCTTCTGTTCAGCTTAATTTCCTGCAGTCTTTACTTTGTGTATTTTAGAGAATACTGGCCTGCCGCCAGGGTTGACGATTTCCCAAGTTTATGTACTACTCGTTAGACTATCAACTGGTCTAATGTGTTGCCTACCAGTAGTAGACTCTTAAATGTGCAACGTACTTAATTCATTTTTGAAAACACACACATTGCTTGAAATGGCAACACTGTCTTCATGTCCTCAGAATAATTCAAGAAACTGTCACTTGTGACAAATAGGCGATCGAGTTTCTGAATGATAATTGTAAACTTTTCTGTCACCACAGAAGCAACCCAAGCTCATGTGGGATCATAACTCGATAATAACTCTCGATTGCGCCAGCCACTTATAAAATACTATCTTTGCACAAACTTGGGAGAAAGCCCATTTCTGAACCTACGCTAACGCGTTCTCGAATCTGACTGACTATATTTTGAGCCACGATTTACCACAACGACTATTCCAGAACGTTCTAGAACAGACTTTGTTTCAACAACAACTCATCTAACCCGTGAATTTACTATCGTGTAGCGGCTGTAGCCGAACTCACTTAAAAAACTGAACTCCAAACTAAAATTTTTAATTCTCTGTCAAAGGTCAGCCGCACTGACCTGTATAATCAATGGACGTCAATCTCACTCTTGTCCCCTACTTCAATGTATTATGGATTAATGCCCTTTGATTATAAATTTACAAGTCCGTTAATTTCCTTCATAAAAGTCATTGTTATAAAAATTACTTCCCACCAAATTGCCTGTTACATGTACTACTCGCCAAAAGTCAAGGGCCACCCTATTATTTTCAATACACTTTTATATAAGCGCATAGAATGATTAAATGAAGGAAGTTTTTAGTAAAAAAATGGGTGCAATATCTTCCTATGACAGTCCTCTATGCACGTTAAGCATAAAAACAACTCACCGACAACCATGGTGATCACGTGCAATTTGGTTTGCTGACCATAAATTCACATTTTTAATCTGTTTTTTCAAACTTCCGTACAACCAAATAGGTGAAGTAATCGTGCTGATTGACATTCCACGTGCAATGACGACTTTTCGTGAACAGAGTTCACTCTTAATTTGTTTTACAATCAGCAGACTTAGGGTAGTTTCATCACTTGCAAAAACCATGCCACCGAGAAGAAGTCTTGACACCTTATAAAGAATGAGGGCTATAGCGTGGGTTGAAAGTGGTTTATCTGTCCGTGAGGTTGCTAGACGGCTTGCAGTGTCACACTCTACTAACAAAGAATTTTGGAGAGATTTCAGGCCACAGGAAGTGTGGAGGATCGCCACCGGCCAGGTCGCCCTAGATGCACCAATAGACATGATGACCGGTACCTCTTGTTGTCAGCCCTGCGCCATCGAACAGTGACTTGTTTCACACTAAGATGTCAGCTGAGACAAACTGTAAACGTTAATGTCAGTCAAAGCACCATTCGCAGACGTTTACATGAATTTGGACTGGCTGCTCGACGTCCTGCAGTCAGAATCCCTCTTACTCCTGCTCATCGCAGAGCCCGTATTGCTTGGTGTCGCGAGCACATCCGATGGACAAGGCAACAATGGAGTCAAGTTCTCTTCACTGATGAATCTCGCTTCACTGTGTCATTCAATGATGGCAGGATTCGAGTTTGGAGACGACCAGGAGAGCGATTTACTGATGACACAATTCGAGAGGTGGATCGTTATGGTAGGGGTTCTGTCATGGTCTGGGGAGGCTTCTGCAGACACGGCAGGACCCCACTCTACATCATCCAAGGTAACTTGACCGGCCCAAAATACCAGAACGAAATCTTGAGACCAATTGTTCACCTGCTCTGGAGGCCATTGGTGGTAATGCCATCCTCCAAGATGATAACGCTCAACCCCATCGAGCTCGTGTGGTGAATGGGTTTATTCAGCAACATGGGATCATCAGGATGGCGTTGCCAGCTCATTCACCTGACCTTTCTCCGATTAAGCAATTCTGGGATGTCCTTGGTCGAAGATTGTCAACAAATCACCCCCTGCCAATGGATGTTGCACAGTGTCAGAACTACACACAAGACCACTTGTGCTGTCGGATCAAACCCTATTTGTGCTGTGGATTTAATACATGTTCAAATTCTAGACTTAGGCCCAGTGTCTAAAGGTATAACCACAGCACACAATAGCTGACATTAAATAACCAATGATACCTGTAACAGGTAATGACCCTTTAATTAATATTGCACTCACACAAAAGCCACACACGGCTAGCAATACACAAGAAATAACAATGCAATGGAAATGCCAATCTACTTGCCATAATCAACAGCTCAATATAGCAGTACATAATCACCGATATATCCTATCTAGTGAATCAACCATGACTTTCGCTCACCGGCTAAGCCCTGTACTGTAGTAAAGCAATACTCCAACGTAAGATACTTAACGTAAATGATCTACAGGAAGAAAAACCACTAGAAATTACACCACCGTTCTAGTGATATATAAAATAATCCTGATCACAAGAATATCGGTAAGAAATGTGAACCACAATGGCATTCAAATAATCCCAGCAAAAACAGCTGACAAAGGGACCACGTCCTCTCAGGACGGCAGGCATCACGTCTAATGATTTGCGCCAAAAGTTTTATATCCTCTTCCGTTCTGGCTCAACTGACAAAACCGGTTTTTTATTTTTTATTCTAACAGCGTAGCCACTCTACAACGTGACCAACTTAATATTTATACTGTGACACACAGCTGACTGCATTTCTGCTTCAGGAATGGCAAGCTGTTCCTCGGGATACTCTTCGGACCCTTGTGGGCTCGATGCGTCTACGCTGTCTTGAATGCCTTGCTGCAAACGGTGGTCATACCCGATTTTGAAATGTCTATTTGTCCAGTATCTATTGTGTGACTTTTGAAAAGGTGGGTGACACACTTCACAGCTTCCTTGCGTTTGAATGTGTGTTTCCATTTCTTTACGTGACATGTCAATTTGGTATTCAATAAATGCCGTTTTGACTGATACCAATTACGTTTATATCAGATTTGTTTTATGGTTTCAAGCAAGGTTTTTCTAAGTGGCCCTTGACTTTTGACGAGTAGTATATACACAAGAAGCATTTTTTTTTTTTAAATTGCTAACTCGTGTGAAGGTTTGTTCACATTTATTTTATTTAAGTTATAAGACGCAGTGGGGTACTTCAAACAGTTTCATCTTGTATTCCACCAATGTCCACACATGTCTATTCTCAAAACTATTCTACAGCCATTTTCCGTCAATATAACCTGTTAAATAAATAAATAATCCTATAGTGTTACAATTTTTTTTAATACCCCGTATTTCTTGGCTGTGTTTAACAAAAGGAAAGAGATGTTGACTACAGAAAGCAATAAAGACATAATCGTGTCTTTGTGGACATAATGTTAAACATCATTCTCTAAAACTGTGACTTACCAATTGATCTAAGCGTGTGTGTGTGTGTGTGCGTGTGCGTGCGTGCGTGTGTTGGTGGGTGGGTGGAAGTTGGCCAACTATTAAGAATACGTAACGAACAAAGAGAGAAAAGGTTTTTTTTTTTTTTTAACTTATATTTATTTATTTCTGGTTCGGTGGGATTCGAACTCGAGACCTCCTTCTCATGCAGAAATATAATTTTCTTACTTTATTACAATAATAAAAGAAAGTAACATGATAAAAAAAAAGCGGTCCGCAAGTCCATGTAGTCACAACCGAACCCTACTGAAGCTGCCTACATAATTTTCCATTAACATCACACGATTAGTCATCATGCTGACTAATCTTAAGTGCCACACGGTGCAGGCACAAAAAGTGCCCAGTGAATTCAAACTGCAACAAGCACAACATAACGTATTAAATTCAGCACAAGAAATTAACAGTGAGACTTTTGTTACGGGTAAATACGCAATTATTTGCGTACTGTGGTTATACGCATTTGTGTATTGCGTTTAGTCTTTTTTTTTTAATAATAATAAAACGTTGCCTCTTTTTGACGAGGCGGTACGTTAACCCAGACAAGAGTCCATTGGCTATTTTAGGGCGCATGTCCAAATATATATTTAAAAAAAAACCTTTTCATTTGTTATCAGCGGTCAATCTCCCTAAGAACAGTTGATAATGAAAATTACAAGGAAAACACACAGAGGAGACTTTTAAAAATTGTTGCTTGCAAGAAAACAACCTTTGAAAAGAAGGATCACGTCTACCTCAGCCTGATGCAAGCATAACTTTCGAGGAGACAAAGAGTTTTATCAGAATCAGATACTGAAACAAATGTAGAACATCCAGGTCACACACAGAATGGTGCTTACTACCAGCTCAACAGAAGAGAACAAGTGGTAATCTTCAGACTCCGCACTGGCCACAACAGATTGAGATACCATCTATTCAACAAGCTAAAGATAGGAACTACCGATCAGTGTAACCGTACCACTGATAAAATGACTGCTGAACATTTGCTTCAAAGTTGCCCCTTATATGCGGTACAGAGAAAGCGCATATGGCCGACGCCAGCTCATTTCGTGGAAAAGCTTTACGGGGATTCAAATAGCCTCAGACTGACTACTGCTTTCTTTGAGAACATTCAAGTGGACGCCTGAGAGTGTACGAAAAAGAAGAGGAAGAATTCAATACTTTTTTAGCAGTACATACTTTATTGCAATCTTTTTTTCCCATCTAGTACACTGTATGCTATGTACTTGCTCGCTTATTTCGTTTGTTTTCTTTTTCAAATTCATACATAACTATAGAACAGAAGAATAGACAGACGCAAGGAACTACATAATAAAGTCAAAGTGTATTTAACAAGAGCGAACGTTAATGTATAGTTATTGGGGGTGGGGAGGACATGGCAGTAAAAGTGAATGTCTAGTTGTGTTCATATATAACATATTACTTATGACAATTGAAAGTCAATTAAATATCAAACTAGACGCCTCAGGCCTTTACACTCTTTACACCGTTTTTTGTTAGGTTGTTGTTCTTTTTTTTTTTGTTTTTTTTTTTGTTTGCTGTTGGTTTATATTATTTATTATTGCTGTGTCACACCGTGACAAGTATGAAGAAACTACTATTTTAGAGTAATGAACACATACACGCACACAATATTTGGTAATTTCGATTTGTTCTATTTACAATAATCGAATTCCACTCACTCAAAGCGAGTCGACTCACAGCTGTTTACACGGGTGTACTGTTCAGTGTTTGCTCAGTTAGTTCAAAGTTAAGCTCACAGTACCGTGACCGACACAAAGATAAAATGTCTTATTATACCACGAGCTAAGTAAGTCATAGTGTGAGTAAAATACAACCAACAAAAATGGTGAAATTTCAGTCCGAGTCACAGCGAAACGTCTAGAACTTACAACTTACATATTTGGAAATCCAATGTCTTGCTTCTGTACTAGCCTCTTCAAGCCTTGCGTGTTCGTGGAATCCTGACTGGAACAAATATAAAGTTGTTCCCCCATCTCCCCCAACCACCACATTTCAAAGTTTACACAGGCGTATGTGAGACGAGAAAGAAGTGGTTTAGGGAGACAAGTTAAAGATTAATGTTGGTGATACATGCACCTTTGACCTTTGCAGAAGGCGAAACACTGAGTTCTCTATTCTTGAGTAAAGAAGCCGCTATTCTCCCTCCCTCTCTCTCTTGCTCTCTTCCCCATCCCCATCAGTTTATTTCCATTTCCTCTTCTTTTCCACGATCTTGTAGTATTTTAAAAATTGTAGTTTGTTTTATTTATAATAAATGCTAATACATAATAACGACTGTTTACATTCATGAAACTGTGTTTAATTTTTTAATGTACGAACAAAATACTTGTAATATGACATGTTTACTTCTAAATTCATGAAAATGCAGATTTAATGTATAATAAATATAATAATAAATATAGTATAATAAGTGTTAGGGTGTAGTTGGGAGTGTTGTTAGTCAAGGTTCACCCCCGCAGCGAGGCGGTGGTGCCGTTCGGATGGTCGTGGGTTCGAGTCCCCGGAAAACCTATCACTTCTGTTGTTTTTCTGTTGTCTTGTTTTCTACTTCTTTATGTTCTTACAAGTGCATTAATGTGTATTATTTATATACTAATAAAATATAGGAAAACTGGGTGACATTTGAACAGAGTGGAGTGGGGAGATACCATATTTTGATATCGGTAATCAAAATTATTATCTTGAATTAACTACATTGTATATTCTAACACATCAAGGGATGAACGGGATTTTTTTTTAAACATGGAATAACCTAAATGAAGGCTTGGGATGTTTTTGTTGCGGACTTGTACTTCAGAGGGAGCGGAAAGGTATTGTTGGATATACTTATAAATGTCACGGATAGCCTCCCCTGCTTTGCAGTAGTGGTCCAACAGTGACCAAAACTCAAGAGTATTTAATATTGGCTTCCAAGGTATCTATCTGCGCGCAAGATTACTCTTGGCAGAGATGTAGATAGAAGGCTAATAACACTTCTGCCTGAAGGGAGAATTTACTAGATATTTCCAGAAGTCACGAACAATGTTGCCTTGGGCTGAACAATTGTTAAGTTAACGCATTATGTCCGGTCCGTCGCCTTTTGTGAAGGACTTAAGCAATGGTTTAGCCCATTCAAGCCCCAGTTGGTGTAATCCAACGAAATCCCTCTTATAAGGTAAAGCTCTGTTAAGAGGTAACAATATGGAAAGATTAGTGGAATTTTTATGGATATAAAGTTCTCGTCACTGAGACGTAGGTGGAAATTTAACTTTACACTTAAAGTTTAACTGAAATGTCCTTTTTGCTGGTGCCTTTTAGTTAGCATTTAGCTTGTATGAGTGAGTCCTGCAGCTGTGGTTCATCAATTCTGTGATGACGAAAACCTTCTCCTCACTCTCTTCCACTGTAGGCGGTTAAGGTGGATGCTTTTCTCTCACACTAGCGGCGTTAGTACCACAGATCGTCTGATGGCTTGTCACCACGAACTTTAGACAAATAGAAAGAAACAAATGCCTGCTAAGTACATTTGTTCGCCGCAAACTAACAGGCCCATTGTCATGTGCTCCACCCACCAATGTTAACCTCTCAGAAGAATTAAATTCCCAAACACACAGTGTAGCTCAGGGAATATGATGAAAATTCACCAATATCCTTCTGGGTGTTAACTAGGAAATTGTGTCTGGAGTGCGTGAAAATTGATTTGCCTGAATTACAATTAGAAAAGGTACATAATTCTCACAAGATAATATGTTACACCTTAGGCACATGTGATGTAATCATCACTCATTATTCATCACTACTCCCGTCGGAGTCTAGGGCTGCTCTGCTGTCGGGTTTCCCGCACTACTAGTCAGAAACAATCACCAGCTCTTGCAGTAGTGGTTCATGCATATATTGTTTTCACATGCTGAGTTTGTCAGCCTCATATATAACCACTTAGCAAGAAACCTGTAAAATTTACATTAGTAAATAAATTGTTTACACTTACCCCAAAATTTTGAGAATATACAATCTCCTTGCACAGATTTAGGATGGACACAGCTCTGTATTAGAAGCTTCGAATCACGTAGGTCTGGAAATTGTAGTTAATTCCTCATACGGCGGGTGTTCTGCGAAATCTTGGCCTGGGAAAACTTTTCCATAATTCCTCTATGACTTGGTCTGGGAAATTAGAGTCAATTCCTCTGACGGCGGGTGTTCTGCAAAATCCTTGGACTGGGAAAACTTTTGTTTAATTCCTCTATGATTTGTGATCAAATTCCTAGGATTCCAGTCTTGTTAATTAAAGTCCTGGCCCCTTTAAGTCTCCATTCTTGTATTAAAAATGCGGGTTTACTTGTAAAGCCAAAGTTGCCCAATACTCGATCTGTCACTGTTAATAATGGAATTCTAGGTCCAATCCTTCTCTTCTGGCTTTTTGGGAGCTGCTCGTATGAAGTTGCGAAGCTGTCTGTTGTGTGCCTGAGTTCGCTAAATTATATCTCTCATTCTTAGTTCAAATCACAGATTGTTTCCGCCGAATGTTCCAATAAAATTCATTGTATATTCCGGCTCTCTTTTCAAACCAATCAAATCTCTCTAGCACTGTTTGGGTGGAGAAGTTTTAACTGAAAATATCCCTCACATGTTTAAAATTAAATTTAAAATTCCACGCGTTACCTCTATATAATAATCATGCGGTAATATTTCTGCCCAGGTGTCTACTCCGCCATCTCATTAGCAATCATGATACAAAGATGGCTCAGATGAGACGATTATCCAATTATCGCCTTTGTCTGCGTGCCTCCGCCAGACAGGTGTCTGGTCAGACAATGTTGTCTTCTTTCATCGTACACAAGCTTCTGTCAACACGGTCATCAGCTTTTCACTGGGGTCAAATGTTGGACCGCCGCGTTTCAAAGGGTGGTCAGACTGAGAGAAAGAGATAAGCGGGTGACCAGTATAATTACTTGGTATTATCGCATGTACCTTGCGGAACTAAACAATCCTGCGTGTAAAGCAGATACGTCCGTAGGGAAGTAGAGTGTTATAGACTTTACCCTACTAGATTCAGCACAGAGAGTAAAATAATGAATGAAAGGGGAAAAATTATGCCAAATGAAAGCGATGAGTGAGAGGAAGAGAAAAATGAAAAAAGTGATACTGACGGACTGGACGTGAGATCGAACAACCGTATCGTCACAATAATGATTTATTTCTGCATATAACATTTTATAATGAACATATAATAATGATGAAAATAGTATTGACGATTATCAAAATTACATTCATGAGCAATCCAGACCAGGCGATAACAGTATCTTGACATTAAATTATTACTCATCTATTTAGTTCCTTGCGGAAACTAGGGTTGCAACATTTATTCGACACCAATGTCTATTTTAGGCCGCCTACCCCAGCGCACAAACACCATATTAAGAATATATGAGAGTTATGTACTTTCTGTACGGTGCAGAATGTTGGAGAGTAACAGAAAAGGAAATGTCCAAATTGTTCTCTTTCCACACAACCTGGCTAAAGAAAACTCCAAATTGTGTGGCCTAATACCATCACAAACCAAGAACTCGAGCATTCAGTACCATATGCATCATCACAAAAAACTGCTGTGCTGTTGACCCCAGAAGGACGGTGAAGGAGAGGTCAACTAATCAACAACTTTGGCGGAGAACTGTGGAGGCCGAGATGCAAAGCATGAGCCAGAGCTGGGGCAATGAACAAAGGATGGCCACCGACCGCGCAATATTGAGACACGTTATAGTGACCGTTGGTGGGTCGGCAGACTGTAGTCTAAGCCAGTGCTCCGCAACCTTTTTCACTTCGTGGCACAATTACAGTGCCTTTCAAACATCCACGGCACACATATCTGGGTACGGTAAATTTTTAAAAATTCAATACATCATTTGTCATAAGACAAAGCCTCATAATTTGTTGTGATGAATTGATTGATGATAACTGAACATATGATGTTTTCTGCATGGTATCACGGCACACTAGCGGCACACTGGTTGCGGAGCACTGGTCTAAGCTACACATGATCTTAGTGATGGTTCGTTCACGGCCCTGGTGTTCTGTTGAGTTAGAACTAAATATTCAGGACTTCACGATACAATTAGCAGCACAGACGTTTCACTCATGTTACGTTTTCAGTGATTTTATTGGGTGCTTCCAATCTTCCACATATGTAAATCAACATGTGAATAAAACGTAGACATCTGAATTCTGACAATCTTCTTGGCGTATATCATGATCGCGTACACAGTGTGGTAGACCAAAAAAAGACGTCGTACTGAACTCTACCTGACAAGTATTCTAGCTCATCCAATCTACGACAATTCTTTAGGTTTCACTAGTCATAGTTATTTCTATCGATCACGGCTGTTTATTACGTTAGTCTGACTGTCTATCATACTATAGTTCATTACTGTTGTGTTAAAGGTGATGCTTGAAATTATCAGTTGACCGGTCGACACCAGGGAATCTTGCTTTGTTTTCAAGACAGATACCCTGTTGGTTTTAGGCTGTTATCCAACGCGATTGTCTAACGTAGTTTTTGCGAGGCATAAAGTTTATAAATTGGATTAATATGAAACAAATATAAAGGTATGTTATCAGGCACTCGTAAGAAATAAAGAAGCAGAACACTAGACAACAGAAAAACAACAGACATGAGTGACTTACCCAGGATTTGAACCCTGGACCTTCCGTGCGACAACCCCGCCTAGCTATGCAAGAGAACCACACTATCCTCCCTGCCATCTACGCATCATCAAAAAATGATGTTTCGACGACAGGTCATTAGTGCGAACCTCTAAACATAACACCAGAAGTTTTAAATGACGCAATTTATATTTGTTTCATATTAATTTACTGTTTACAGGCCTCGAGTTTCCCTTCCTTGTGTGTTATATATGTTTATAAATTGGATAACACGTACCTTCTCTCAAATGTGGACATCTCAGTGCAACGAAATAAACCACAATGAACTTCTGTCTAAAATTGAATCCCTTTCTTCTCACACATGATTCGTTTTTGAATCATTTACTTGGCCTTGCACAAGCTTTGCAAAGCGACCGCACCAAACTCATCAGAGTTTTCTCGGTCCTTCCTCCACGAAGACCTGGGTAGAACTGCCTACGCAAACATTGGTGCGCTATCACTGTTTCTCTTCCCTCATGTGTCGAACGAAAACCATGTTCTATACATCTGAATACAACTCACGTCATGTGACAGAGTGGTTCTCGGGCAATTCATAAGATGTTAGGAAACTCTATACAGAGCGATAAAACAGGATCCAATCTGATCATCAGAAGAGGTCCCCACGTCGATCAAGTGTTTCGGCCCTTTTACTCTCCTTTACACTCTAAAGGGGGAGGGGCCGGCCCACTTGGGTCATGACTCCCAAGTGTCTCAGCCAATTGGTTCTCGGGCAATTCATAAACTCTAGTGGCTTGTCTTTTTTTAACTCAAGATGGGGGAACTCTTGCTCTTACTGTTAACAAGTGGTATTACTTCCCTTTTATTATTACCCTTCTCAACCCGGCCCAATATACGGTATCCCACAAGACGCCACAAGGCGTGACGACCAATGACGACGTTGACATTCAGCGGCTCAAGATTCAAGAAGAACAACTCCAGGTCCACCCATAAAACTGAGACTGCACTGGTGTCGTCCTTTATCATTCTTCTCTATGTTTTCTTTGGTCACCCACTCTCCTCCCTCCACATTTTTCTGACGTAAGATAACAAGGGTGAAAACATCATAGTGTCACAATATGTGTGTAGAGAAATCACATTTCATTTTCACTCAACCGAACAAGATCTACACGAGAGTAGTATCACACATATCAAATTATGACTCATGTGCTTAACGAAGACATTAGATATGTCACATTTTTTGCTCGCTAAACAGAGCGGGTCCAAGCAACGTTGGCGTAGCTAGCACCTAGCAGTCTTTTTTCAGGACATAATCATGCTAGCAGATAGATACTAATAGTCCTCTCCAGCAATATCAATGCTGCATGAGCAAACAATCCTTTTCAGGATTAGCCTTTTTTCAGGGCTACTTCATGCGAGCTGATAGAATCTAGTAGTCTATTTCAGGGCTTAGTTTTTGTTGATACTAATCAGTTGACATAGTCATGTATTTTCGAATAGCAATTGCGCTCTGTTATAGCCGACGGACTTCGGCCTAGGTTGACAGCAACGCGTCTCGCCACAAGTAGGCAAAAAAAAACCAAATGATACTAAATTAAGAGGAAAAGATGTAGTCTTCGCAAAGTAAGGCATGCGTGAATAAACCTTTATTTCCACCCGTAAAGTTGTTAATATATAGGATAGTTTATAGTAGAACTGGGAACACTTTTTCAATGATGCTCCTGCCTACCAAATACAATTGTTATTTGTCGCTAGTTTAATCCACCTCTCTTTTTACTTGACCATAACAAACGAGTTTGTTTACCAACTTTCGCAACCTGTCTTTCATAGCAGGGGGCGAACCACGTTTGTTTACCCGAGTTTCTCACACGAGCGGTCTGTCAATCATTAGATACCAGACAGATGCACGTGAAAATAACGGACCTCTTTTGAAGTAGACGCACGGGCTAAAACAAATTCCCCGAGAATCCTGTGATGTTCGTACTGACAGGGAACAATAACGCTTTGATCTCGAGAAGCGTGGAAAATCTCGGAAGGAAGCCCGCTATACGGGTTAAGCCTCTGTTGTAGGTTAGCAACGGCCGACAGAAGCGACAGTAAACCTTTTATCTGGGAAACGTAGTTTCAGATTTCTCTGCTAGGAAACAGTATGAAAATTCACAGCTTCTAGAGATCATAAAAACATGATCTTATATAAACTGCGTCTTTCTCAAATCAGTTATCAGTGTCGCTCAGAATTTTTCGGAGAGTCTAAACACGTTATCTAGAACCATTGGGAATAGAAGTGTTAATAGTTTCGTGGTGTTTTCTTTCTGAATTTCTGGTAATATAAATTTGTGCTTAAGCGATTTAATGTGTTACGTTTTCCATTATAATTCACCATGATTTTCTAGGTGTTAGAACTAATGAGTTAAATAACGCGTAGCTATTTTTAATTCCAGAGGTTTCAGTTGTAAATGTTAATTTTATCACCTGCTATCACACAGAAAGAGACGGTTTAGTTGACTAATTAATACACTAGGCGCGATGGATAATTGACGGAATAGAGTTCAAGTTGATTTCATTTTGTGTAATTTAGTAAGTGACTGTTGTTTAAATATCATGCGACGAAACAAACCGACGCCGACCCTCTAAAAGCTACTTAGCGACAGGCGATATTTGTTAAAGTGTGCGTATGGATAAATTAAATAATAACTGACTAGATAGGAATAGGCTAGAGACAACCGTGTCCTTTTATGTAGATATTATTAACAGTAATGTTTTCATAATGTTCCTCTATCCTTAGGCATGACCTGATCAACGGCGACCAGCGGTTTTTTTAATTGGCTTTATTTTGGTCTATATCGTGGGCCTCATCTCCATTTTACTGACTGGATTAAAGTTGTCTTCTTTTGGCTTACGCGTCTCCAAGTTCAGTTGTGAACAGGACTGGCCACAGAGACTAACGAACATTTTAATAGTAAATTTTAACTGGACTTACAAATACCCAGATATATTTTTTTTTCATTTTATCAGCCCACTGGGGTGTGAAAGATATAACAATTCTCCCGACTTTTGATAGTCGTATCCAAGTGGATTTTTTTAAATCCAGAAGAGTAACGCTATTTCAGAATCGGCACTCACCAGAGCCAGCCGATAGGATTTACCATCATCGTCAAGAAACAATAATTAACAGTTTTTTTTAAGTAATCAGATGTTTTCCTACTGTTTTCTGTGAACACCAGATCTCAGAGAGTCTCGGCATTAACTATCCAAGGTGACATTGGTTATTCAGGAAATCAACCACCAAATTAGGCGTTCCCCTTATAAAATTTAATTATTGAAAGGAGGGACTGGGGCCCAATTCGGACAATAAATACTCTGGACTTTATATACATACTCATGGATTTTTACGTCCAACAGATTGTTTCACCAAGAATAGGGTAAGAAGCGAGATTGTGTGGCACGTGAGAGAGTGAAATATTTTCTTTATTACAGGAAACATTGTATCCTCTGCACTCTGTTTGACTATTGTTTAATTTTATTGGATAACGTTTAGTGGGAACTGTGTTCTTTCTTTACTGTCTATACTGTAACCTAGTGCTAAACCTTTAACCTTTGGGGTTATTAATATTAACTTGTTGGGTTCTTATCTTCTTAATGAGGGGAGGGCGCAGGTATTTTGTTACTGTTCTATGCATGTAATTCTGACTTTATTTGATCTTTCTCTTTTAGATATTCGATGTTGTAAAGTTTAATGATAATAAACAACGAAAGAACTAAACTTTGTGTGTGCAGGTCAGACCCATACCCAAATGAACCATAGTTTTCACATTTGTGTGTCTTGTTGTCACATAGCTGTGTGTGTGTGTGAGTGTTTAGTGTAACTTATATTTCTCAATATATGGGAGGTGCACGATTGTCTTATATGTGTGATGGGCCGGGAAGACACCCCTGAGGCCCCACCCCCACTTCAGTTCAAGGCATGTTTGTCGCCCATATATTTTCGGTCGGCCCACGTGACTGTCAGATCACGTGACGGCGCGAGCCTGGGTTGTGAAAAATCTGAAGTAGAAGATTGATGAAAATGCCATAATAATGCATTTAAATTAAGTTGTGGTGTAGAATTGTGTTATATTAAATAGCTGTAGGTTTTATTTGTGTTTTCGCTATTCCTAAGCGATAATCGCGTGTGATATTTAAGTAGTCAAGATTAATACGCCTAGCGCAGTAAAGTGAGTGATTAGCCTAGTGCCTATAAAAAGAGATAGCGAGCTACCAGCGGAGCTTTCCTAGTATCAGCCGCCAGAGAGAACAGACGACAGAGCCAAACTGTAAATGCATTGAGCACATTAGCATCGGGCACTGTTGGGTGTTTGTTTGGTTTGGTGTTATGTTCGCTAGTTTATTTGTTTAATGTTTGCTTTGTCACTGAATGGGCTGTAAAAATAAATATAGCCCCTGCCTCTAGAATCAAGAGTTTTATTGTTGTTCGGGTCGGTGCGAGTGTAGCAAGAGAGTGATCACACATCACAATATAATCATCATCATCATCATTATCTCGCCCACCCTAACCCCCACTTCAGTTCAAGGCATGTTTGTCGCCCATATATTTTCGGTCGGCCCACGTGACTGTCAGATCACGTGACGGCGCGAGCCTGGGTTGTGAAAAATCTGAAGTAGAAGATTGATGAAAATGCCATAATAATGCATTTAAATTAAGTTGTGGTGTAGAATTGTGTTATATTAAATAGCTGTAGGTTTTATTTGTGTTTTCGCTATTCCTAAGCGATAATCGCGTGTGATATTTAAGTAGTCAAGATTAATACGCCTAGCGCAGTAAAGTGAGTGATTAGCCTAGTGCCTATAAAAAGAGATAGCGAGCTACCAGCGGACCTTTCCTAGTATTAGCCCAGCCGAGAGAACAAACGAGGCGAGGCGACCAGTGAAGGTAGCAGATGGACCAGAGCACGTAAGCTATTAGCATCGGGCACTGTTGGGTGTTTTGTTTTGTTGGGTTTTGTGATGTTCGCTAGTTTATTTGTTTAATGTTTGCTTTGTCACTGAATGGGCTGTAAAAATAAATATAGCCCCTGCCTCTAGAATCAAGAGTTTTATTGTTGTTCGGGTCGGTGCGAGTGTGACAAGAGAGTGAGATCACATATCACAACATAATCATCATCATCATCTCGCCCACCCTACCACAATTGGCGTCGTCGGCAGGATAAGGCAGACAGTGACACCGAGCAAACAGCGAACGAACAAATAGTGTAAACACCCAGCAGTGCATTCCTGCAGCAAGATGGCTAATGCGCATATGAAGGTACTGTACGTGGAGGAGCCAGAGATAAGGTTATTTAGTGGAGAGGGGAGACCCACTTGGCAAGAGTTTGTGGAGGATGTGGAAGCCGCGTGGAAGGTGGCGCCTTTTTGCGCAGAAGACAAGTTAGACATGATATGGAACAACGTTACACCAATGGTATCTAGAGAGTTACGGATACAAGGTGGAGCCAAGGCCAGCCCTGAGAAGTTACTGGAAATTGTAAAAAAAGCCTACAGCGAGCAACCACAAGTCAGTGAGGTGAACAGGAATTTCCCTTGGGAATATGCTTTTATGGTGGAAGTAAAAAGCCTGAGACACGGGTCCAGATAGCAAGTGCAGAAGTTAAGAAGGAGGAGGAGGCACTCAGAGCAGAGTTATCCTTCCTAAAATCCCAGATAGCACAGATGTCAGAGTCCAGTTCGCCAGCACAAGAGGAGGTGCAGAGAAAGAGAGCACCATGCCAGCCGCGGAAGCAGCCAAAGCACAACGAGGAGGTGTGTCCGCGGGAACAGCCAACGCAAGACAAGGAGGTGTGTCCACGGGAACAGCCAAAGCACGACGAGGAGGTGCATGTTCTGGTATGTGAGAGTCAAGCTGTTGTTAACGAAAGCAGTGAGCTGGCAGTACCGACCAGTGCAGCTGCACCGACAAGGCGAAAAGGAGTTTGCAAGTGGTACAGTGTCCGCAGGGGATGGGGATTCATCACGCCAGATGATGGAGGTATTGATGTATTTGTACATCAGACCAAGATCTTCAGAAAGGGATTCCGGAGTCTGGCGAGAAATGAGAGAGTAGAGTTTGACAGCAAACCATCGGTCCAGGGCATGGAAGCAATTTATGTATGCGGCATTGGCGGTCAAGAGTGTAAGGGCAGCAGAAAGCGACCCATGGCACAGAGGAAGCCCAGAAAGATAAGATGCTACAATTGTGGAGACTTGTCAGACCACATGGCAGCCAAGTGCCCTCAAGGCCCGCTTCCGAAGAGATGTTTTCATTGCAAGTCAACTGAACATTTGATAGCCGCCTGTCCCTCAAAGAGCTCTTTCCCGAGACGTGCTACCACAACCAGGTTTCCTTCCGGGTGCAAGCCAAGAGATGACCGTGACAACTGTCACACTAAGGGCGCCGAGAAAATTACCCGTCGTCTAGGGGAGGAAACCCGTCCTAAGCAGATAGGAGGGAGTGCAAATCAAGGTTCAGCAGAGGAGACTCATCAAAAGCAGACTGTGGGGAATGTAAGCCACCGTCCACACAAAATGAGTGCAGAACACGTCAAGAGCGATCCCCCTACAGATTCGACAGCTACATGCACTGGCAAGCAGATGTCACAAGCCAGCAGCGACGCGGCACAAGTAGGCGAATCTTCTAGACCACAGCAACTGCCAGCCCGACAAAGCACAACTAGGGACATGTCGACCAAGACAGTCCCCAGCCGGGTTGTACCGATGACAGAAGCTCAGCCCAAAGCATCGCCGCAGAGAAAGAGTCATACGCAGCACCAACGATCTAAGAGGCTACGATCGAAGCGCCAGAGGTGGTGATGTTGTCGGGACGACAACAAAATCAGGAGGGAGATATGTGATGGGCCGGGAAGACACCCCTGAGGCCCCACCCCCACTTCAGTTCAAGGCATGTTTGTCGCCCATATATTTTCGGTCGGCCCACGTGACTGTCAGATCACGTGACGGCGCGAGCCTGGGTTGTGAAAAATCTGAAGTAGAAGATTGATGAAAATGCCATAATAATGCATTTAAATTAAGTTGTGGTGTAGAATTGTGTTATATTAAATAGCTGTAGGTTTTATTTGTGTTTTCGCTATTCCTAAGCGATAATCGCGTGTGATATTTAAGTAGTCAAGATTAATACGCCTAGCGCAGTAAAGTGAGTGATTAGCCTAGTGCCTATAAAAAGAGATAGCGAGCTACCAGCGGACCTTTCCTAGTATTAGCCCAGCCGAGAGAACAAACGAGGCGAGGCGACCAGTGAAGGTAGCAGATGGACCAGAGCACGTAAGCTATTAGCATCGGGCACTGTTGGGTGTTTTGTTTTGTTTGGTGTTATGTTCGCTAGTTTATTTGTTTAATGTTTGCTTTGTCACTGAATGGGCTGTAAAAATAAATATAGCCCCTGCCTCTAGAATCAAGAGTTTTATTGTTGTTCGGGTCGGTGCGAGTGTAGCAAGAGAGTGATCACACATCACAATATAATCATCATCATCATCATTATCTCGCCCACCCTATCACATATGTCAACTCCTCTATTTCTGCTGTGGATTTAACATTGACGATAATTTAATACTTGGCTCATTATCTAAGGATACGACCACAACATGAAACGGTTGACACAGGAAAATAACACTTTCTACAGGAATTTCCTTTTAATCAAGCACTACACACAATATAGCCACACACGGCCGAAAACAATATGGAATACATAAAATACTGCCCGAGAAACTTCTCGAAGTAATATATCAAAATACTCCTAAACAAATGACAGTAAACAGCACTATACAAACTTAGTGCTGAACAATCGCTCACTGTGGCGAACTGGAAACTACACAATGGAAAAACCAATCCACTGGCAAATCATACCCGAAGGCCTAACAATAATATCACTGGACACTAAACCACTCCAGAATTATAATTATGTCCACTAGACTCAATCACTACAGACTATATTACATAATCAACGAAAAGGGAAAAACAAAAATGTCCGTCACTCTCTGACCAAAGCCCAGCGTCAACTTTCTCATTCGCACCTTTCTATCTTCCACTTCCGGTGTCGCCACTAACCGGTTTTTCAAAAAGTTATCAGCGTTGCCAAAACTCGCTGATAACGATGTCACCAATTTATTGTTATAAATATGCCGTGACATCCATTCCCCCCCCCCCCCCCCCCCCCCCCCCCCCCCCCCCCCCCCCCCCCCCCCCCCCCAGTGAAGATAAAACGTAGTTTTCTTCCATCGGAGGAGACCTCGCCCGATACAAGGAGATTCACACACCCTGGGATGCCGCCAACACGACAGACACTACCTATACTGCCAAATATAGACGATCTAATCTCCTCTGCCGACACACAATCAGGCACCAGAGCCCGAGATCTAATCTCCTCTGCCGACACACACAGTCAGGCACCGGAGCCCATCTAATACCGAACTCAACACTATCTCCGCTGCTCCACCTGGATCACCACCTTACTAGAACTACTCTCCAACGTACAATTTCTAATACCTCAAAATGACACGCCAGATGCTAGCTACCACTTACTTAAACCACCTTAGACATATTTCTAACACTACATACAGCTTAGTACCAACATTGCTTTGCAAACATTTGTCGAACGCACTACTTATCAACAATGTCAAACTGATACTGTACCGCCAACACCCAAACTGACATTGTGACCTAAGAAAAGAACAAAACTGGGTCACGTACCACAACGCGTCACGCTTGACCGCCTACCGTTCACTGCTGCTGACTGACTAACACACATACCCGAAGCTGGCAATCGAAAATAACTCACTATCGTGACTTAGAAAAACTGAAGGCGTCAACACACTGTGACTGAAACCTTAGTATAAGTAAATAAATTAAGGGGCTGCAGTAAAACTTGTAAGGAATAAAAATTCCTTGTGAATTCTGTGACAAGAGACTACCGCTTTCTTCCATGGATTCTTTGCATCGAGCTAAGCTAACTTTAACTAGTTCCACAGTTTTGTTTAGTCTTTTTTTCGTTTCGTTGGATTATTTACTTTCTTGTTTCAGTATTTCTTTTAGATTTTACGGTTTTCTTGGATTGTTATTGTTTACTTTTTCCATCTGCTTGTATCGCCCATTTGTTGTATGTTTCTCATCATCGTACATTTTTGTCTTTGTCACCTGTTTGTGGCTGACGAAGGGTAAAACCCGAAACGTCCCTTGTCTCATGTGAACTGTTATTTGTAAAACTGATTCAATACCGTTTTATTAGTTTATGACTGAAACCTTCTAACGTACTGTGTGCATATTAAATTCAGGCCTATCTAGCAAAACATAGGCACTACGGCCTTTTATAACGAATAGGACGGACCACCCAGAAGTCAACTGGCAATTTAATACTATCAAATACAGGCCCCACAGCCTATAGGCTCACCAAAGAAAATCGGACGTAGACCCCAGGTGTCAACTCCTCTATTTCTGCTGTGGATTTAACATTGACGCCAATTTAATACTTGGCTCATTATCTAAGGATACGACCACAACATAAAACGGTTGACACAGGAAGATAACACTTTCTACAGGAATTCCCTTTTAATCAAGCACTGCACACAGTATAGCCACACACGGCTGAAAACAATATGGAATACATAAAATACTGCCCGAGAAACTAAAAGGCCGCTCGTATACTAAGAGTTAAGATGGCTGAATGAATAAAACCAGAAATGAATTTGGAAGTTGTAACCAGGGTGGAGTGGGTTTAATTCTCAGCACAGGTGAAAAAAGTCAATGCGAAAAACATCAATAGGAGCCTGACATTTGGGGAGTCATGACCCAAGTGGGCTCACTCCCTTAAAATGTAAAGGAAATAAAAGAGCCGAAACATTTGTCTGATGAGAGGGCTACTTCTGATGATAAGATTTCCTCCTGTTGTAATGAATGTTCACACCCGTGTGTTACCGGGGACCGAAAGGGGAGCGAAAAATAGTAACACTGTTCTCTGCCAAGCATGTCGTAGAAAGCGACTAAGGAGGGTTGGGCATGGGGCCGGTTACCCCATCCTGTAAAAAATTTATACCACAAAAAAAACTTCAACAAATATGGACAAGTCAATTACTTACTTACTTACTTACTTAGTCGTTCCCCTTCTACCGTGAGGTGTAGAGGTTTGGAAGAGAGAGCGCCAGACTATTCTATCAGCTGTCTTCTTCCTGGCCTGGTTCCATTCCAGTCCTCGGTCCTTCAAAGATTGTCTAATGTTGTTCTCCCAGCGGACTCTTGGTCGTCCTGGGGGTCTGGATCCCTGGCTCTTTGTTTCCCATGCTTGTCGTGGTAGCCGATCTTCTCCCATTCTGCAGACATGGCCAAACCATCTTAGTTGGGACTGTTCTACTTGGGTCTGCAGCGGGTGGCATTTTAGGCCTTGACGTATCGTCTGGTTGCGGACCATGTCTCTTCTTGTTACTTCAACCACCTTCCTCAGATACCTCATTTCTGAGGTTTGGATCTGGCTTTTGTGAGTCATTGCTGTGATGGACGAACTCGGCTGACCCTGAACATTGTTGTAATTCTTGTCATACGGGACTTCTTTTCACGTGGATTCATTAGCTATGCAACTGTTCCACACAGAGGGCAAACACGTTTGCTGATTGATATGCGGACAGTTTACCTATCGTTCATTCTGGTCATCGCATTGATTTAAGGAGAGATTAAATCACGCCCACTAACATCTCTTGAACAATCATAGGCAGGTATTTTAACTAACTTGGCCAGTGGGGGGCGTTGCCAGAATCAAACAGATAATGCGACCACGATCAAAGAGACAGACTGAGGGATTTCAGGGGAGACTATCGGCGCTATCAAAGACAGTAGTGGTCCCTGATACGAGACGCAGTTTCTTGCCGCTATTTTCGCGCAAACACGTCGCCTAATTCCGCATATTTAAGGAGAGATTAAATCACGCCCACTAACATCTCTTGAACAATCATAGGCAGTTATTTTAACTAACTTGGCCAGTGGGGGGCGTTGCCAGAATCAAACAGGCACAGCGACCACGATCAAAGAGACAGACTGAGGGAAGACCGAACGGCAGCTATCAAAGACAGTAGTGGACCCTGGAGATAACGCAGGGAAAGCGAACGGGGAAAGCCGAAACGGGCAGCAGCGAGCGGAGATACGGAAACCAGGGGGCGGCTTCTCTCCTTGATTTGGCGGTCAGATCCCCCAAAGTTCCTGGGATGAAAAAAGCTGTAAAGTTTCTCATGTCCCGGTCAACTTACATTCCATTTTAGATAAATAGACCATGAAGAATAGACACTTTATCACTCGCTGGCCAGACCTTTACAGAAGCACTAGCTTTATTGAAATCTTGTTATAGATTTTCCCCTGGATATATATATATTGCAGTGATTTCTATTCTGTGCAAAGCGGTAATATATATATTGTGTAAAGTGATCTGTGGTCTAGTTCAGTCATTCTATTTCAATGGATTTTGTGTTAATTTAAATCTATTAAATTTAACCATCTCAATAGTTCCAGTTGTAAATATAATGATCTATCTATTATATTATTTCAAAAGATAATAGATGCTTAAATTAACTTTTAAAGTCGCGAAGGAATTTATAATTAATAAATTCAGTTAAGTCCTAGTTTCATAGATGTGTGTTTTAACCACTAGAATTCGCGCAGTGTTTATTAAATACATAATTAAATACTCGAGTGTATTATAGGCTTAACGGGAAATTTATCGCGCTTGATTTTTCGGTATGTTACATGTTTTTTTTTCTTTCATACAGAGTGATCGTAACCTGCGGTCCCAGCTAAATAAAGAAAGAAATAAAGAAATCATCCTATAAACTTCCAGTCATATTGAAGAAACATTTCTTTTAAATATAATCTTTGTGGCGGTCCTTTGCGACCTAGCTGTCATAATTAAATGAAATAAAGCCCACCCAAGAACATTTAAAAGAACAATCGTCAAATTACCATTACAAATCAGTAAGACAAACTGGAAGGTAATCATCGCCAGTAGCGATAATACATTTACTGTTTACTGTGAGAGAGTACATATTTTCCTGACTGTGACTGAGCCTAGTTTTTCCTCAATTGGATTTAATAAAACTTTCTGGTCAGTTACTATCATCACGCATTGAAGGAATTTTACCATAGCGGAAGATTAAAAGAGACCACTTCATTTTCACCCCTGTGCCGAACTGTGTCAGTGCCATCCCATAGACTCCTTTTTTTGTATAATAAAACACAAGAACTCTTAATCTTCAAGTCTTGCGATAAGTGAGAATATTTGTTACCAGCAAAACCTCGCAAACATCTGGGGCGGGACATCGAAGTGCTAGACAGTTTCACAGGTCAAGAGAATACTTGCTGTTTTTATATAATTTTATGGAACGTCTGAGGCTGCATTCGGTAAGTGTGTGTGTGAATATATGAGTGTGGATCCTCACGCGTGTGCATGAATGACAGGAAATTTAATCTTTTTTTCTCTTGTAACCCTTTTGTTAACTTTCGTGCCTGGTAATATAATTTTTCTGTACTCCCTGCACTGTTCCTTTAAGGGGGAGGTGATAATTGGTTAACTCTGTTTTAAACCCCCCTCCTTTCCATTTGCTTAGTAAAGGGAAGAACAGTTGGGAAGAACAGGTTTTTTCTATCACCTATACCTAACTTTGTAACACCTCTATCAGAGCAATTAACTTCACTGTTAGGTTAACGTATCCATGTTCCTGATATTATCTATCTCTGGACTGGGTTTATCTTTGTCTAATAAGCGGGAAGGGCTTAGTCGATACCAATCTTCTTCACCCGTCCCACACTTGTTATTTGCATTTGTGTACTTATGATAATTTATGTAATACCTATATTTGTTAGTGATTGATGTTTAAGGTTAATAAAATCACATAAACACATTTAGTACTGTGTTGGAGATACCCAAAGCCCAACATTTCCCCTATTCGTTTAATATAGTTTGTATCTACGTCGTCTGTGTGTTTGAAAACACCAAATCGGTGTGCGCGCAGAGGTGTGTCTGGAAAACTGGCAAATAATTGTTTGACCGGGAGAGTGGAAGAGAAGATTGAGAGAAACGATTTGTCGTAAATAAGTCTGTCTTTACTCTCCTCCAGCACGCTGTGAAGCAACTATTAAATCTCTACATTTTCTATCACTGAGCTTTCTATCATCATTTTCCACTCTAAACCGGACCACTATTTCTAAGACTCTTTCTCTCAAAATAAATTTACGACAATTGCCCATGACTCGCATCCATATGTTAAGACTGGGACATAGGTGGAGCGGTATACAGCCATCTTCGTTTTCTTACCAACCTCTTTCTTGCTGAGGAATCCTCGATTTATGGCCTGAAAAAGTCTCCCAGCCGCTGCTTTTCGAGTGGCCAACTCTTCTTTGATGCCTCCCTTTCGGTCTATAATTGCTCCGAGATATTTAAAGTGGTCGACCTGCTCCAGGACCTGTTCTCCCAACTTAATCTGATGTCTTCTTTCTTCTCGTGATATCACCATGGATTTTGTTTTAGAGCTGCTTATGACCATCCCTCTCTTCTCCAGCTCTTCCTTCCAGACTTGCAGATTGGATTGGAGATATGTCTCTGATTTAGCAATCAGGGCAACATCATTAGCAAATGCTAGCTTTGAAATACAGACCTGTCTCGTCTTCCAGTACCCCACTGAATACTTTCTTGTTCTCTCCTTACATGCCTTGATGACATCGTCCATGAGGAGTATGAAAAGGGACAAGTCAATTAAAGAAAATAAAACGCAGCCATCCAAGACAGGGGAAGGTCCTCTCGCAGGGAGGGGTATGATGCAACACAGAGAAAGCTGAAAGGAGTCTGTGTTGCTGACTAACCTTCTTTCTTCTAGGAGAACTTCCAGATTTGGCACCTGGAATGTTCGGACACTAAACGAACAAGGGAAAATGGCACAAGTAGCAGCAGAGATGAGGGAATATAAAATCGAGGTTCTGGGACTGTGTGAAACAAAGTGGAAGGGGGTAGACAGGAAGAAACTCATCACAGGTGAATTGGTGCTGTCCTCAGGACATGAAGATGAAAGTTCACACCACAGTGAAGAAGTAGCTCTTATGTTATCTAAAGAAGCACAGAAAGCACTCATTGAATGGGAAGCGTTGGATCCAGAATAATAACAGCTTCTTTTAAAACAGCTAAAAAGAAAATAAATGTAAATGTCATCCAATGTTATGCACCAACAAATGACAAAGAAGAGTCTGTGAAAGAAGCATTTTATACTAGACTATAAGTATATGAGGAGAACTGCCGTAAGACGGGGGTAAAACAGTTGAATGGGGAAAAAAACACACACACACACAAATAGTAATACCAGGAGAAAGGACAAGAAAAACCTACGTTGCGGCCACAAGGCCTTCGTCAGGGACAGACAAACAAGAGACAGGAGGGAATGAAAATGAGAATTAAGTAGAGAACATAAAACTAAAAATAAGAGAAAAAACACACTTCCCTTGTATCCAGTCACATGTGAAGCAAGATGGCTGCCACTAAACCGGAAAGCGGAAGTCAATAGTACATTAAAAAAGAAAAATAAGAAATAATAAAAACAAGGACCGGAAAAGAGTGAGAGAAAAATTAAATAAAAATAATAATAATAATTGAAAAAAAAATAATAATAATATGAAAATTAAAATATATAAAGTGAGGGGAAAGCGATTTAAAAAAATAAAATAAATAAATAAATAGAATAAATAAATAAATAAAATAAAATAAAATATTTAAAATAAAAAAGAATAAATAAAAAAAATAAAAAAGAAACGAGACTCTCCTGCGCCTTGCAGAACTTGTCCTTCGACTCAATTCCTTTGAGTTCAATAGACAGTTCTTTGACCAAATTAGTGGAGTTGCCATGGGCACCAAGATGGGTCCCAGTTATACCTGCCTCTTCATGGGCTACCTGGAGTATCAGGTGTGGCAGCAGTATCCTGGATCTTTTCCATTGATGTATCTTAGATACATAGATGATGGCATAGGTCTCACTGATATGCCAGAGGTTGACCTATCTAGGTTCATTAACTTCATTAATAACTTCCACCCTGCGATCCAATTCACCTCTCACATCTCCACTGTCTCTGTTAATTTCCTCGACATCGTTGTCACCATCCCCCCCCCCCCCCCCCTCCCCATCTTACTACTTCGGTGTACTACAAACCCACCGATGCACACAGTTACCTCCTTTATACTTCCTCTCATCCTCCGGCTTGTCGTGACTCCTTGCCTTTCTCACAACTTCTCCGTCTCCGTCGGTTATGCCAAGATGATGACAACTTTCTATGCCGAGCACAAGAAATGTTGGACTTCTTTCGTAACAGACAGTATTCAGAGGATGTTTTTACCTCTGCCTTAGAGCGTGTTTTCCCTATCTCACGTCTAGAGGCCCTCAAACCCCGCCTTAACACCTCCTCTGATAGAGTCAAGTTAATAATGACCTATCACCCTCACAACACTGCTGTCAAAAGGATCCTGTATCGTCACCTACCTCTCCTCCAAGCTGACCCAGCGGCGCGGGAAGTGTTTAGTGAGCCACCCTTGCTGGCATATAGACGGGATAAAAATTTGAGGGATCTCCTAGTCCACAGCCGTCTGAAAACTGTCAACGATGGCCACTTTGGGACCAAGCCATGTAACCGAACTCGATGTAAGACATGTCAGTATGTAATCGAAATACGTTCAGTCTCGTTCCCTAACGCCAAGTTCACCATCACCCATGGCTTCACATGTGAGTCACGCAACGTCATTTATGCTATTATATGCAAACGTTGCACCATTACTTACATCGGCCAAACGGGCACACGACTGGGTGACCGATTCTGCAGACACCTCTACGACATCTCTCAGTTTAAATCCACACCTGTGGCCATCCACTTCAATGGCCCTGACCACCACGGTGCCACTGACATCCAGGTGACAGCCATCAGGTCCTGTTCCTCGGACGCCAACAGTCGGTTTCGCCAGGAACAACGCCTCATCCATCTTATGGGTTGCCTTAAACCACACGGTTTGAATACCCAACATTCTTTTGTCTGAGACGCCTTTCTCAATCTAGTCCCTATTGTATTATGACTGTCTACTTTGATGCGATCACCCATAAATTTTTTTTTTTTTATTTTAAATATTTTATTTTATTTATTTATTTATTTATTCTATTTATTTTTTATTTATTTATTTTATTTTAATTTTTTTTTAAATCGCTTTTCCCTCACTTTATATATTTTAATTTTAATATTATTATTTTTTTTCAATTATTATTATTATTTAATTTTTCTCTCACTCTTTTGCGGTCCTAGTTTTTATTATTTCTTATTTTTCTTTTTTAATGTACTATTGACTTCCGCTTTCCGGTTTAGTGGCAGCCATCTTGCTTCACATGTGACTGGATACAAGGGAAGTGTGTTTTTTCTCTTATTTTTAGTTGTATGTTCTCTACTTAATTCTCATTTTCATTCCCTCCTGTCTCTTGTTTGTCTGTCCCTGACGAAGGCCTTGTGGCCGCAACGTAGGTTTTTCTTGTCCTTTCTCCTGGTAAGACGTACTACTATTTGTGTGTGTGCGTGTGCGCGTGCGCGCGCGTGCGTGCGCGCGTGTGTGTGTGTGTGTGTGTGTGTGTGTTTTTTTTTTTTCTTCCCATTCAACTGTTTATACTAGACTACAGGAAATTGTGGAAAAAGTAAAAAGAAGAGACATCACAATTTTGATGGGTGACATGAATGCAAAGATAGGTACAGTCAACACCGGCTTTGAAGAAGTCATGGGAAAACAGGGGCTAGGAATAATGAATGAAAATGGGGACCTATTCTCAAACTTCTGTGCTTCGGGTCAACTGGCTGTGGGAGGGGGCGTGTTTCCACGTGAGAGAATGCACGAGCAACATGGATGTCGCCAGACCGTGGAACAGAGGATCAGATTGGTCATGTATGCATGGACAGGAGGTTTGGATCATCATTGTGGGATGTGGGGGTGTGTAGAGGAGCGGGTGTGACATCGGACCACCACCTTCTGATGGCCAGGGTGGAGATGAAACTCAAGAGATGTGCAGCGGTGCAAAGTTATAGACGGCAATTTGGTATGGGACATCTGGGGGATCAAGAGACAAATTTGCGGTCACAGTGTCCAACAGATTCCAGGTGCTCCGGCGGCTGGAGGATGCAGAGGACTATTGGCAGCGGGTAAAGACGGTGTGGAATGAGACGTGTGAGGAGGTGCTGGAGAAGGGGGAGCGACAGCAGGGGGCATGGATGGCAATGGAAGCCATCGATGGGATAAGGAACAGGAGAGGCAGGAGGGCAGATTTGGACACGGGCAAGGCCAGAGGTTCCAGGGCTGGGGCTCGGGAGGTGTTCGCAGACGCAAACAAAGGGGTAAAGGGAGGTGTCAAAAGAGATGAGAGGAAGTGTACTGAGGGGTTGGCGGGAGAGGCAGAGGATGCTGCGGCCGAGGGGAATGTGAGAGAACTGTGTGACAGCACAGGGAAGCTGGCGGGGAAGAACGGGTTGCTTCGTAAAGGACGAGAATGGAAGGCTGCTCAGCGGTGTACAAGGGCAGATGAAGAGGTGGACGGAATATTTTGAGGACCTTCTCAGTGGGCCGGCTCTGCAGACCCTCGGGCGTCCGGCCAGCGGAGGAGGAGCTGCAGGTTGGCGGTGAGGGACCAGCGGGGGAAGAAATGGAGAAGGCCATGGGGCTTCTAGGGGATGGGGGGAAGGGGCGTCTGGACCTGGTGGCATTCCAGCAGGGGCCGTCGGAGCGGATGTCGACACAGCTGCAGAGATGTTATGTAAATTGCTTGGTGGGTTCTGGGAGGGGGAAGGGGTGCCGGCAGAGGGGAAGGAGGGGTGTCTGGTTGGGTTGCCTGGGAGGGGAAATTTACAAGAGTGCACAGGTTATAGAGGAATGGTGTTACTTTCAGTGCCAGGAGGGGTGTTGAACAGGATTGTCCTTGAGGGATTAAAGGAGTCCATGGACGGGAGGCTGAGAGATGGGCAAGCGGGTCTTCGACGGGACAGATCCTGTGCGAACCAGATGGCCACTTTGAGAATAGTAGTTGAACGGGGTCTGGAGTGGAGTTCGCAACTATACATCGGATTTGTGGACTGCAAAAAGGCATTTGACAGTGTGGACAGAGAGTCACTTTGAAGTTGATGGGCAGTGTGGAGTTCCCCTGGGGATCATTAATTTGATAAAGAAAACATGTGAAGACATGACATGCAGAGTTCTTCATGAGGGACAGCTTGCAGAACCGTTTGGGATGGGGGCGGGAGTGCGACGGGGATGCCTCTTGTCTCCACTTTTTTCTTGCTAGCAATGGACTAGGATGGAATCCAGTGGACTGACTGGGAAATTGGATGGTCTGGATTTTGCTGATGACTTGGCTCTTCTGTCCCATAGCCGTAATCAGATGCAGGACAAATTGAAGGCAGGAGGGGCTTTCATTGCATTGGGAAATGTATGGAGATCGGGGGAGGTCGGATCCAACGCGAAAGTGGGGGTCTTCGGCTCAGATGTGGGGTCAGTCCTGTTGTGTGGCTCTGAGACATGGAGAACGGCAAAGACAACTGCCAAGGAGCTACATAGATCGGTGCTTACGTAGAATAGAGGGATTGGAATGGTATGACAGGGTTGCAGAAGGACTTGGCATGTGTTTGTTGAAGGCCTATGCTCCTTTGGGAGTGGAGGGTTATGAATGAATATGAATGAATGAATGTTCTGCAGAGTTTACTATCATTTCCAGCAATTGTGACTGGACATGGAGCCCAACCTTTAACCTAGAGGGTGACTGAAAGGTCCCTTCCTATTTTCAGATTGTTATTTCTTCCCCTCTATCCAACTGAAAAGACATTGAATTACCAAGTTATTATATAAAATACTATGATACATTAACATTACAACGTAATAAGAGATCCAGTCTGATCAACGCATGATTTCATAGCAGGTAGAAATTTGTATGGTCTCTTGTAACATCAGTTTACTGATCATTTTGAATTGTTTGTTTTATATTGTTTCTGGGAATTACAAAAAAAAAAAAACTTATTTGCCAAATGACTGTTATTGCTCATTATTTTGTCATTTGTTTCACGTACATTCAGTGGATACAAAAGAGGATGTTAAAATTTTAAAATAAGATGTGTGTTACGGTATTTTAACAATGTGACTATTCAATCACCCCATATGCTCCATCTCTTCCTTGAAGAAATAATAAACAGTGACTCTGCCATTCTGAATAATCATTCCCCACACAAAATCCCTGCTTACATCACACATACATACGTAAATAAAAGTAAGATTGAAAATTTTTTTTCATGTTTATTCTAGATTAAAGAGTAGTATAAATGACACCATATTTATTATTTGAAAGAAAAAAAGATTAAAAACAGATTAACGAAAATTTAAGGTCAAGGACATTCAACATTATCAAGTTTCATAAATTTATGTTTTACTACATAACAGATTATATGGCATCACAGGGAAGTCAATGCACCAGAGTGGTGGTTCCCAAATTATGTCGCACCCTCTTGACACTTGTTATACATATGCAGCCCCAGTAATGAGAAATAAAATTGACAAAATTAGTTTTACTTCCAGTATACTGTGCACATATTATAGATCTGAGTATTTATCACACAGCAAAATAGAAGTGTTCATTTATTAAAAGTTAGATCATATAAATTTGTGACAGTAATAATTTTATTTATTCACTTATTTAAAGTTCTTCGGTAATTGGTTTGGTTTTGAGGACCATCTTCATCGCACACGGACAACTCCATCAGTGCTCGGATCTCCTCCCTTAGATCACATAAGGAAGATCTCACAACAGTGCACGAACTCCGTAGCACCAGCGAGGATCCCAACGTGTGCATACAGGAATGTCATATTCTATAAATATTTTTGTGGTGGGTAGGTTTCCTAATTTTTTTAATTTTGCCAAGGCAGCAGCTGTATGGCCTACACTTTAAGATTTCCAACTGCCGAGGGATTTTTAAGGTGCGAAACTTGCATATGGGATCTCCTATTTTTTCACCCTCATCCGAGAAGGCTAGACATCCGATCCGAGACAACCCAGGAAATCAGGGGGGAGTATAATAGTCTCTTAAGTGAATCTCCAATGGCATTATGTGGTCCTTCTTGCACTCAACAATATTACTTGGAAGTTGTCGCAAGGAGGTCACTGAGAGTAGAGAGCGTATCATTTTCATTATTATGAATATGGCGAGTCAAGCTTTAATGCCTTAATTATTGCCTCAATCTTACCCTGCATAGAAAACACAATGACATTCAAATCTTTATATTCCCTTCCGTTATGAGTGCTGTCAGTTGGCGACTTGCGTTGTTTGTTGCTGGTCGGCTGATTTTATTTCTAATGTTTTGTAAAACTTTACTTCAGAACACTGGTGACCCCCTCAGTCCTCATTGCAGGCCCCTAAGGGGCTGTGGACCACAAGTTGGGAATGGCTGCGCTAGAGCATTTAAATTGGAAGAAAAAAAATGTCACGACAATCACTTTTAATAACAACAAATACATTATCTGGCCACTACAATCCTGTTTGCCTTGAAAAGAAAAAAATCTAATATATGTACATATATTTACATAAATAAACAACAAATCTTCAGACCATAACATCTTTATATTTGGACATGCCCCCTAATATAATTGATGGACTCTGTGTCTAGGTTGAATGGAGTGTGTCTTAGCAATATAAGGTAAAATGTTATTTTTTTTTAAAAACACAAAAAAAAACAGTGTTTTAAATGCAGTGAAATTTACTAATAAAAGTGGCAAAGTCCCACACCTAAAATTCACGAGGTCCCTTCATAAAATCAATGTTAAGAATGTTAACACATTTTCTGCTTGTAGACTGTTTCATAATAATGGTAGTTCATTCCCTTTGAGGGTTCAGAAAATGTTAATAATAATGATAATTGTATCCACCTTCAGAGTTCTGAAAATGCCACAATAATGATAATTAAGTGTCCACTTTCAGAGTTCACAAAGCATCATATGTAAGATAATCAAGTATCAACATTCCAGAATTCCAAGAGTATCTATCTTATTATTGATAAATTAATCACTTTCAGAGTTCAGAAAGTATCCCAAACATGATAGGTCAGTGTCCACTTCCATAGTTGAGAAAGTGCCATAATAATAATAATAATAAATTAACCACTTTCAGAGTTCAGAAAGTTATCATAAGCATGACAAATAAGTGTCCACTTTCAGAATTCATAAAGTATCATAATCACGATAAATTAACCACTTTCAGAAAGTGCCATAATAATGACAAAATAGTGTCCACCTTCAGAGTTCTGAAATTGCCACAATAATGATAATAATTAGGAGTCCACTTTCAGAGTTCAGAAAGCATCATAATCATGACAATTAAGTGTATTCAGGGTTCATAAAGTATCATAAGCCTGAGCATCATAAGCATGACAAACAGTGTCACTTCCAGAGTTCATTAAGTATTATAAGCCTGATAAATTAACCACTTTCAGAGTTCACAAAGCATCATACGCATGACAAACAGTGTCACTGCCAGAGTTCAGAAAGTATCATAATCATGATAATTAAATGTCCACTTTCCGAGTTCAGAAAGTGCCACAATCATGACAAATTAACCACTTTTACAGTTCAGAAGGTGTCATACTGAAGATAAGAGACAAAGAATACAGATCGCATGGAGAGTGACCTATGACATAATTGGAAGAAAAAAGACATACCTGGGATGGATAAAAGTGGCGCAAAGTCAATATGAATGGAAGCACATGATCAATGGCAAGAAACCAGGGCACCGACAGATTAGCTGACCAACCATCAGTATTTTTCAAGCACATGCATAACTTGCACTGTGAGTTTCAATGTCTACTGTGATATAAAAACAAACATAGATTTAAATCATGATGTGAAATAACAAATTTCTGTGAAGTATACTTTGTGAGAATAATACTTATGTATGCGAAAAACTTACAGCTTTCATATGCCTGATCTACTTTGTACAGAAGTATGACAGTATGATTCTAAAATAGATTGTTCATACATGTTTACTTATTGGGAAAAAAATTAAAAGAAAGAATGCAATTTCATTACAACTAAGTTAAAATGGCTCAGTTTGCTCTAAATTATTTTTTTAAATAATATCCGTTCAACCACTGCTGTGTTTGCTCTGCCCTGATAAAAGTCTTACTGGCAAATATGCTTGCCTTTTCTTGTGATTCCATCAAACTTGTCTTTATTTTTCAGCTTGATACTACTAGTAAGTAAGTTCTGCTGGAATATGCCATGGTTTTAGCACAAAGCCAATTTCTACTCCACTATTATTTTTTGTTATGTCCAACAAAAAGAATAATTGAAGAAGTAACAGCTTTTGTAAAGTGGAACCCTATCATTCACACACTATCACGAAACACTAGACAAGTCTGTAAGCATAACCTGTTGTAGTTTATATAAAACAGAAAATCTGGCAATTTGTCACTGTACGATGGTTTCAATTTCTTTTATGCTTCTCAATTCACAACAATATTTAAACTTCTTAAAAATGTGTTTCAAAGTCATTTAGAAAGTACTGATGCTGACTCCTTGGGAAAATCCTCTAACTTAGTGGTATTCATTTTTTTCTTGAGAAGTGCCCTGAAACTGCAGAACTCCCAACCAGAATTATGCCTCCAACTCAATATACACCAGCCACAATACAGAAAAAAAATAAGCCATCAAAAAATCACATATTCAGATTAGCATAATAACAAAATGATGGCCCCGCTCAGACTCATTGGGTACAATTATTTACTGACCCCGTTTTAATGAGGAGGTTAATAAAAAAAACATTATGAGCAAACACTCAGAACTGGAACTGAAACTGGATGCATTATTCAGATGGGTGTGAACGAAGATTGTCAGCCAAACTCTGGAACTACAGATTTCCTCGGATCGCAAGATCCCAGCGCATGGGGTGGTCAGACAGCAAAAGTCAGTGTGTAAGAGGTTCAGATAAGAAGAACTTCAGGGAATGCCTGGGTTATGAGTGGATAACTGTTACATACAGCTTACCTGTCCAACAGTAGTTCTCACTCTAGCTATTAAATCATCTGTGAAACGGTCATGAGTTTAATATCCTTCACTTCATTTCTCAAATGACAATGTTATAGTCTAATTGAATGTACAGTACCTCTGGAGATGTAGATTTTCTATTATTCATATTATTGTTCTCTGACAGTACAGTACTGGATCTGAGATTAGTCAGTTAGGACATAAGACCTTTTAAATATTGTGGTACTAGCAACCATGGTACTAACAAAAGATAATAACAGCCCCTTCAGTCATAACAATGGGAACACATCCCTGAGGTGATAGTCCTCAGCTGCCTTTCTTCCCAGTGTTCCTTTTGACGTTTTCTTCTCTCTTCTGCTTGTTGTGAGAACTTCTTTTCGCCCAATCACTAACAAATTACAGTGCTCTAATGCATGTTTTTGTTTTCCAGAGATGTTAATTAAAAACAGAAAGATTTAATACAGTAAGGTCTCAGGTTATGGCGGTCTCAACTTACAGCAACCCACCAATATGAACGAGCCCATAAGACCAATAAATTCTGATTTTCGATGACGCTTCAATTAATTTTCAACTACTGTAGCGATATCAGTTCAATAGTTGCGAACGATGCATACTATTTTGATGCGGCTGAATTGCAGGCGTACGTCAGTCATTAGTTTCAGTCAACTCATGCTTCCGTTCACCGTTGTCTTGCAATCTTCAGTTTGTGGTATAAAACATTCTTGTGCCCTCATCATGCCTCCTCAGCATATCTCCAGTGGAAGTGATTGTAATGCCAAGAAAAGGAAACAGATAACAAGGGGCAGGAAAGTATAAAGCATGCAGAAAGAGGTGAAACATCATCACAAATTAGTAAGGATTTATCCTATAGTGATGGACAAAAGTATGTTGGAAAATGTGAAAGCTTCAGCACCTATAAAATCTACGATCATTACTAAACAGCTTAGCGGTTTGCTTACTGAAATTGAAATATTGTTAATAATTTGGATTGAGGGCCAGATGCAGCAATAGTGAATGCAGTCAGTGACCCATAGCTTGACTGCTTGCATCAGGATCAGCGAACCAGAGCTGATCAAGACCGTACTCCACCTCCACGTGGTGGTCCTGGAAACAGTCTGCAGCAGTGCAGTCTGGCTGAGCGAGTACGGATCGCAGAGGGAAGGCAAACCCGGTCCTAAAAAATGCCGTGCTGAAGTCGGATGTGTCGACCGAAAGGTGCAGATATCACAGCTACGGCGTAAACAGACACAACGCAACCACCGTCCTTTTCAGGGCGAACGAGGAAGAAGAAGAAAAAGATGCAACTGCATATGCCAGTCAACCAGAACTTGATTCAAGAAAATGCTAAAACAATTTATGAAGAAATAAAGGCCTTTCTTGGGTAGATCCTAATGATGAGAGATTCACCAAGGTATACACAGAAGTCACTAAACTATTCGATGATCCAAAGAAACTTACAAAGAATAAAAAATATTTTAAACACAGGCTTTTAATGCACTAAAAAGCTGTGTTTAAAATACAGGGTGGTCATAGTCTTTCCCTGATTTCAAAAAAAAAAAAAAAAAAAAAGTATTCTGTGCAGAGACATTTGGTTTTTTGGAAATTATTCCAGAACTAAAACAGTTTTTTATGCTATTTGTAGATTTTAACATTTGCGATTTTCAACACTAATATTCGAGGGATTGCAAGTTCTCTTGAGGCACGATAGGTTTATTTCTTAGGACTGCGTTGAAACGCCGTGCGCACTGCGTCCACAGTTTCTTCACTCACACGAGGCCTACCTGCTCTGGGCATGTCACCGATGCTGCCAGTGTCCGTAAACTTTATATACCAAGCTTTGATGCTTTTAAAATCTGGAGGATCTCGTAAAAATTTGAAATCAGGAAAAGACTTTATGACCACCCTGTATATAAATTTTTTCTTCTTTTTAATGCTATTTTTAAATTTAAGTCAAATGTAATCGATCCGCTAATGACATTATCAGTTTGCGATAAACGAGTCCAGAGCACAGGAGGCGGATTTAATTATTCAGTATATTACACGGAAAGTTAATATTTTTTGTTTATTTTTTTTTAATTTTGATAATTGTAAATTACATTTTTTTAAATGTAGTTGTCAGTTGTATGTATGTCTGTACACGCACGTTCGATAGTGTTTGTGTGTGTGGGGGGAGGGGAAGAAGTTTCAATATTTCTCTCAAGAGAGACAATCTTATTGGAAAGAATACACCTAGATTATTTGCAGTTATCGCCCATTTCACTGATGATACAATACAAACAAACAAAATTAATATTAATTTTATTATTTTTACGACTGATTATTGTATTGTCATGGGGAATACACAACTATGCCAAGTTTCAGAGCTATTGCTCATCTGGAAGTGATTGAAAAATCGATTGCAAGATTTGAAGGTGACAAGAGAGTGACCTACGTTGCAAGTTAAAGAAAAGCCTGTTAAAAAAAAGAAAGTGTCTGCACATTTACTGCACCAATTCTTCAGAAGATTTGACTAACTGTCAGGAGCAACTTCTCCACTTCTATGATGTTTCATTATTCTTTACCGAAACTGCCAATGATTTTGCGTAAGGTTGAGATACCAGGATATTAGCATTTTCTAATTTGAATGGACTGAGTTTTGCTAAATTATTTTTATTTTACTGCTTTGCCATTATTAATAAGCTTAAGTCGGAATGCTGGAGAGTGACAGAGAAGGAAATGTCGAAAATGTCCTCTTTCCACACAACCTGCCTAAGAAAAATACTCCGAATCTTTTGGCCGAATACCATCACCAACCAAGATCTACTTACTCGGAGCAAGGACATGCACACCATCATAGCTGGCAGACGCTGGAGTTGGGTTGGCCATGTCCTCAGAAGAGACCCAGATGCCATCACAAGAACAGCTATGCTATGGACCCCTGAAGGAAAATGAAAGAGAGGCCGACCAAAAACAACTTGGCGGAGGACTGGGGAGGCTGAGATGCAAAAAATGAACCAGAGTTGGGGCACTGTACGATGGATGGCCACCGGCCGAGCAAAGTGGAATCAATTTGTTGCTGCCCTACAAGACGCCACCAGGCCTGATGGCCACTGATTGCTTTGATGGTCGGTGGCTAAGGATCAAAGAATCTTATGGTAAAATTAATGTTATAAAGCGTCATTTTCAAAAATGTTTTATTAACGGATACATCAACATTTACTGGTGCAGTCTAAAACATGTGCATACCATCATTACAGGCAGACATTGGAATTGGGTTGGCCATGTCCTCAGAAGAGACCCTGACATCATCACTATAACTGCTATGCTATGGACTCCAGAAGGACAGCGAAAGAGAGACAGACCAAAGACAACCTGGCGGAGAACTGTGGAGACTGAGATGCAAAGCAAGAACCAGAGTTATGACATTGCATGAAGATGGCAACTGAACGAGCAAAGTGGGGGCAGTCTGTTGCTGCCCTACAAGATGCCACTAGGTGTGATGGCCACTGACTGCTTGATCAGTCAGGGGCCAAAGATACAAGAAGAAGAAGATTTACTGCATGTGCCTATTCCGACATGTACAAAACCAGGTTACAAATGCCCCTAAGAGCAGAACTCCCTCAAAACCTGAGACCTTACTGTAAAAATGGTTAAAATAATGTCCACCTCTAAGCAAACTTCTGAGAAGCAGAAGTAGTTTAGATAGTCCTAGTGAATTCTACTTACCCAGAATGCACTGTATTTTTCTCTACATCTTGTTCTTTTTTAGAAAACATAAATACAGACTTTAATACAAACAACTAAATTAAAAATTAAAAAAACTTGGCAACCCATTACAGGCAACCTTCCGTGTGGACAGACAGCACTGGTCTGATCTAAAGATAAAACTGAGGACTTAGCTGTAAATGTGTCATCAAGAATGAATTGGACTACTGCACCACCAGGCATGTTATCTTCTTTCTCATTGTCGTTCCTTACAGAGCATGAAGCCAGCACTGTAGTTGTTCCTAGGAAGCCGGCACCAGCTCTTTTGTGATATTTATGGACCATGACGTCTGCACCAAGCATTCGTTTGCACCAAGCATTCGTTTGCACCAAGCATTCGTCTGCACCAAGCATTCGCATACGCTTGCAGTGGTGGTTTATACAGCAAGTAGTTTTACAAGATGAGGTTGCCAGCCCTAGGCATATCGTGCAAGGTGATAAAAATGAGGTGTTTCATGGGGCTGATAACCTCAAAATGTAAACAAAAAAATTGTCACATAAACCATCCCTACAAGAGCACATAACTGCTTTGTGCAGGCTTCCTGCAGGACCAGCTCCAGTGGTGACTTCATGCTCCATAAGGAACACCTTGGAAAATAATGATGATGTGTCATCACTCTACCAAAATTTGTAGTGTTATCAGTCAGGTGTCACACAATTGGTGGCAGTCTGCCTGTTAAACGTAGCACGGGGAAGCTTATTACCCAGCTGGGTCTGAGTACCAGGTCTAGTACTCATGCATCCGTTGTCACAATTATATGAAGACTGAGATGCTGACTTATGAGAAGTGGGAAAATAATGTAGCTATAACATACTATGATCTCCAAGTGGTGGTCCTGGAAACAGGCTGCATCACTGCACTCTGGCTGAGAGAGTAGGGATCGAAGTGGGAAGGCAAACCCAGTCCCAAAAAATGCTGTGCTGAAGTTGGATGTGTCGGCCGAAAGGCGCAAATATTGCAGCTTCGCTGTAAACGGACACAACGCAACCAACATCCTTTTCAGGACAAACGAAGAAGAAGTACCCACCCCAAGTAGTTCCCGTAGTCTCTGATGAGACAAAGAAAGAATAGGACTACTACTCATTTCCGCATGTCATAACAGGCAACTAAATATGAGGTTGTGCAACATAAATAGCTACAGAGATCATCACTGCAACAACATGTGAATGCTTGGTGGAGGCTTCCTGCAGTGCCGGCTCCCTACTCCATACGGAGCAAAAATGACAATGAAGATCATAACTACTGCTACAAGAGAGCACTGGTGCCAGCTTCCTGCAGTGCCTGCTCCCTACTCCAAACGGAGCAAAAATGACAATGACGATCATAACTACTGCTACAAGAGAGCACTAGTGCCAGCTTCCTGCAGTGCCGGCTCCCTACTCCATACAGAGCAAAAATGACAATGAAGATCATAACTACTGCTACAAGAGAGCTCTAGCACCAGCTTCCTGCAGTGCCTGCTCCCTACTCCATACGGAGAAAAAAATGACAATGACAATCATACTACTGCTACAAGAGAGCACTAGTGCCAGCTTCCTGCAGTGCCGGCTCCCTACAGAGCAAAAATGACAATGAAGATCATAACTACTGCTACAAGAGCACTAGTGCCAGCTTCCTGCAGTGCCGGCTCCCTACTCCATACAGAGCAAAAATGACAATGAAGATCATAACTACTGCTACAAGAGAGTACTGGTGCCAGCTTCCTGCAGTGCCGGCTCCCTAATCCATACAGAGCAAAAATGACAATCAAGATCATAACTACTGCTACAAGAGAGCACTAGTGCCAGCTTCCTGCAGTGCCAGCTCCCTACTCCATAAGGATCAAAAAGGACAATCAAGATGATGATCATAACTACTGCTACAAGAGAGCACTAATGCCAGCTTCCTGCAGTGCCGGCTCCCTACTCCATAAGGATCAAAAAGGACAATCAAGATGACGATCATAACTACTGCTACAAGAGTACTGGTGCCAGCTTCTTGCAGTGCCGGCTCCCTACTCCATAAGGATCAAAAAGGACAATCAAGATGACGATCATAACTACTGCTACAAGAGTACTGGTGCCAGCTTCCTGCAGTGCCAGCTCCCTACTCCATAAGGATCAAAAAGGACAATCAAGATGATGATCATAACTACTGCTACAAGAGTACTGGTGCCAGCTTCCTGCAGTGCCGGCTCCCTACTCCATAAGGATCAAAAAGGACAATCAAGATGAAGATCATAACTACTGCTACAAGAGTACTGGTGCCAGCTTCTTGCAGTGCCGGCTCCCTACTCCATAAAGATAAAAAGGACAATCAAGATGAAGATCATAACTACTGCTACAAGAGTACTGGTGCCAGCTTCTTGCAGTGCCAGCTCCCTACTCCATAAGGATAAAAAAGGACAATCAAGATGATGATCATAACTATGCTACAAGAGTACTGGTGCCAGCTTCTTGGCACCTTGCGGCTATCATTGTTTCTACTCATAAGACTTGTGTCAAAAAGGACAATCAAGCCCCGATGATCATAAGTTCTACTGTTACAAGAGCACTTAGCTGCCGCTTTCCGCAGTGCCGGTCCGCATACTCCATTGTAAGGATCAAAAAATCGGACATCAAAATGAGCCATCATAACTACTAATTTTTATTGGATTACCATGGTGCCATACGATTTTTGTCTTGCAGTAAGCGGCTCCCTACTCTCATAACCTTTTGCACGCTGCGGGCGCCACATGGAAACGAAAGTAGAATGGCATTGTTCTGTATGTGGAGGCTAGCCATGTGGCACCTTAGAATTTCGGCTAATCATTGTTTCTAGACATAAGACTTGTGTTTGCACTGATGATTTTAACGAAAAGCCCGTCATTTGGATTTTATTGTTCTATTGGTCAAATGACTTATTTGCAAGAGAGTTAGCCCTTCGTTTCCGGTTATCTTAAAAAAAAAATGGGTTTCCGCATTTATTTTTTGTTAAAAAAAAATTTTTTTTATTAAAATTTAAAATGAATTTTTTTCGTTTCAACATCTTTCCATTTCTTGCTCTCACATCTTTATGTATTCAAACGCAATTTTATATCATGGGGATTCACGATTTTTGTCTTTAAAAATTCGCTGAAATGATCACCCACTCAGAAAACGGGATGTTTGAATGGCTGCAGATGGAAACGAAAGTAAAGAATGGCATTGCTAGTATGTATAATGTTAGGGGTTAGGACTAGGAATATCGGAAAGATTTAGAATTTCGGCCGAATGTCACAGCTGACGAGAGCGTTTGTTGCTTTGCTACTGATGATGGGTGTAACGAAAAGATCGTCATTTGATTTGTATTGGTCTATTGGTCAAATGACTTTCATTGAGATGCAAGGGATATGGACCCTTCGTTTGCTGGTTATTTAAAAAAAAAATTTTTTTTTAATTTTAAAATTATCAAAAAAATATTTTTTAATTATTTAAAATTTTTTTTTCGTTTTTTTCATCTTTCCTTTCCTCTCTTCCTATCACATCTAATATGTACACAAACAAATTTTATATCATCAGATTCACCATTCATTTATTTATATAAATTCCAAAAATGATCACCCAAGATATAGATCATAACTACGCTGTAAAAACTGAATGCAGCTTCAGGCGAAAATGCCTGCTCGCTAAAGAAAGGATCAAAAAGGACAATTAAGATGATCATAACTACTGCTACAAGAGTACTGGTGCCAGCTTCCTGCAGTGCCTGCTCCCTACTCCATAAGGATCAAACAGGACAATCAAGATGATGATCATAACTACTGCTACAAGAGCACTGGTGCCAGCTTCCTGCAGTGCCGGCTCCCTACTCCATAAGGATCAAAAAGGACAATCAAGATGATGATCATAACTACTGCTACAAGAGTACTGGTGCCAGCTTCTTGCAGTGCCGGCTCCCTACTCCATAAGGATCAAAAAGGACAATCAAGATGAAGATCATAACTACTGCTACAAGAGTACTGGTGCCAGCTTCTTGCAGTGCCGGCTCCCTACTCCATAAGGATCAAAAAGGACAATCAAGATGATGATCATAACTACTGCTACAAGAGTACTGGTGCCAGCTTCTTGCAGTGCCGGCTCCCTACTCCATAAGGATCAAAAAGGACAATCAAGATGATGATCATAACTACTGCTACAAGAGTACTGGTGCCAGCTTCCTGCAGTGCCAGCTTCCATAAAGATAAAAAGGACAATCAAGATGAAGATCATAACTACTGCTACAAGAGTACTGGTGCCAGCTTCTTGCAGTGCCGGCTCCCTACTCCATAAGGATCAAAAAGGACAATCAAGATGATGATCATAACTACTGCTACAAGAGTACTGGTGCCAGCTTCCTGCAGTGCCGGCTCCCTACTCCATAAGGATAAAAAAGGACAATCAAGATGATGATCATAACTACTGCTACAAGAGTACTGGTGCCAGCTTCCTGCAGTGCCTGCTCCCTACTCCATAAGGATCAAAAAGGACAATCAAGATGATGATCATAACTACTGCTACAAGAGTACTGGTGCCAGCTTCTTGCAGTGCCGGCTCCCTACTCCATAAGGATCAAAAAGGACAATCAAGATGATGATCATAACTACTGCTACAAGAGCACTGGTGCCAGCTTCCTGCAGTGCCGGCTCCCTACTCCATAAGGATCAAAAAGGACAATCAAGATGATGATCATAACTACTGCTACAAGAGTACTGGTGCTAGCTTCCTGCAGTGCCTGCTCTCTACTCCATAAGGATCAAAAAGGACAATCAAGATGATGATCATAACTACTGCTACAAGAGTACTGGTGCCAGCTTCTTGCAGTGCCGGCTCCCTACTCCATAAGGATCAAAAAGGACAATCAAGATGATGATCATAACTACTGCTACAAGAGTACTGGTGCCAGCTTCCTGCAGTGCCTGCTCCCTACTCCATAAGGATCAAAAAGGACAATCAAGATGACGATCATAACTACTGCTACAAGAGTACTGGTGCCAGCTTCCTTTCAGTGCCAAGATGCTCCCTACAAGAGTACATAAGTGATCAAAAAAGGATCAAAAAGGACAATCAAGATGATGATCATAACTACTGCTACAAGAGTACTGGTGCCAGCTTCTTGCAGTGCCGGCTCCCTACTCCATAAAGATCAAAAAGGACAATCAAGATGACAAGAGTACTGGTGCCAGCTTCTTGCAGTGCCGGCTCCCTATCATCAATGACGATCATAACTACTGCTACAAGAGTACTGGTGCCAGCTTCTTGCAGTGCCGGCTCCCTACTCCATAAGGATCAAAAAGGACAATCAAGATGATGATCATAACTACTGCTACAAGAGTACTGGTGCCAGCTTCCTGCAGTGCCTGCTCCCTACTCCATAAGGATCAAAAAGGACAATCAAGATGATGATCATAACTACTGCTACAAGAGTACTGGTGCCAGCTTCCTGCAGTGCTGGCTCCCTACTCCATAAGGAGCAAAAAGGACAATCAAGATGATGATCATAACTACTTCTACAAGAGTACTGGTGCCAGCTTCCTGCAGTGCCGGCTCCCTACTCCATAAGGAGCAAAAAGGACAATCAAGATGACGATCATAACTACTGCTACAAGAGTACTGGTGCCAGCTTCCTGCAGTGCCGGCTCCCTACTCCATAAGGAGCAAAAAGGACAATCAAGATGACGATCATAACTACTGCTACGAGAGTACTAGTGCCAGCTTCTTGCAAAAGGACTAGCTGCGGTAGTGGTTCCCACTAAATTAAGAGCAAAAAGGGAAACGATGATATTGATATTATGATCAAGATGTTAAAAAAAAAAAAAAAAAAGCCATCTTCATGTACAGGGTTTATTCTATTTTGCCTTAAACATTGTCATCGCTGATTTGACATTCACAACCATTATATAATAATGAAAAATTTTGCCGCTGGACACAACTACACACAGCTTGAGTATTAAAATGAACAAGTAATAAAACAGTTTTACTTTGAGACTTACTCTGCAAAAAGTTAAATGCATATCATCATGAAAGGAGAATTCTGAATGATCGCATATACAAGTTATATTTGGACAAGCACGGCAAAACAAAAATAGTAAAAAATGTAAATGGACAAAGTATATCAAGTTCACAGATGTCAATACAGTATGTTTCCCATTAAAAAAATCAAGAACATTTAGGACAATTATTCTGGTTTTGTATTTTCAAATCAATAATAATTAAAATGAAGTCATTAAAGTTATGCAAAATATACACATATGGTGACTAACATTTATGCCATATATATATATCTATATCTATATCTATATATATATATATATATATATATATATATATATATATATATATATATATATATATATGTATATATAAGGGGGTTCTGTAATTGTTTATGAAAAATAAACACACAAAGTTATTCTATATTCTGAAAACTGACTTCTATCTTAAATTTCTGATTCTGTTAGCATTTTCTGAGTGCCAACACATTAAATTTCAAAATAATATAAATTTATACCCTCTTTTGAAAAATATGTTTACTGTAATATGAGACAATATAAGACAAGGAGTTTGACAACCTTAAGAAAATGACTTGAAACCCATTTACTACTTTCAAGCAGTAGAGTATTAAAAAATGCAAAATATAAGTTAATATTCCATTAAGCATTAAATGCCAATGTTGATTTTTTTTTTTTTTAAACTTAATGGCACACAGAACAAACAGATCATCACAAAATGACTGGTTCCAGATATCTGTTATTCAACAATAAAGGAACTGGAAAAAACTGAATGCTATTCTATGAATCACAAATTTTTAATCTGTGCCATGACTTCAGGTTTCAAATGCACTTTAGTTATCGCCTGACCTTGCTGTGCGGCTACTTCTTGGAGAACTTCAGCATCCCATGAGAAGTTCAACACAGCCGCTGGAGCAAGGAGAAGCTCAGCTAAAGTGCCATCCTCTTCCTTTAGTTTCTGGCCTGTTCCCGTGGACAGATAAAATGGGATAAAGTCATTAACAAGGTTCTCTCTCACAAACTGGTAGACATGGCTCATTTTTTCTGAGCACCTGAAGACTCCCTGAAGCAAGACACCATCTGGAAATCTGATTCTGATAAGTGTGTATCGATATTTTCTCAGCTCTCTTTGTTCATCTTTCTCTCTCATTGCCTTCGTACGGAGCATCCCCAGTTTTTCTGCAGCTTCTTCTCGCTTCTGTTGCTCTTTTTTCAGTTCTGCAGGAGTAATGTTGTAGAAATCATCGGGTATTTCAAATTTTGTGGCAGAATTTGAAGGATAAAATACTTTCAGATCTCTGTCTAACTCAGGACGAATCGGCTCAGCATGTAACAAAACATCTTTCATATTCTGCAGACGTTCCACATCTTTGGCGAGCTCTGAATCAAAAACATAAAAATTAGCTTCTCCATCTTCAAATGGAAGAGTCTTCAGGGAGAATCCAGCAGCAAGCAAAAACTCCTCTGTTCCTTTCATACAAGCAACTTTTTCTTGGAATACTTTGTTACTTTGCCGAATCTTCCAAAACTTCTCTTCTGTAGGGTTATTAATGATGTTGTCTAAGTATTTAACCAGTGTTTCAATGCAAGCTTTCACCTTCTCTGGGTTTTTGTTCAAGGTATGTATCATGATAGCTGATGTCATTTCTGGTTCATCTTCATAATTATCTAATAAAAACTTATGAATAGCATTTTCCATTTCAGATTTAGTCATCACCTGTGGACCAATGTCAGGACATCTGAAATGAACTGACTCCAACATTGGGGCATTATCCAGGACCACTTCCGTTGATTCTGATTTGCTTGCAGCGCCCTTTGTCACAGCTTCTGACAATCTTTTTTTCTCTGCTTCCATCTCTCTTTTCATTCTTGCTCTCTGGATGACCATGCTGTCCGCTGAGAGATGGAAAAAAAAACATATACTTTTTAATTTAGTTTGAAATGAAATGACTAAAAAAAAATGGAAATAAATATGTTCAAATGGGCTTTAAAAACACACTTGCATTATAAATTTTAACCTGTAAAATAAGATACCTGAGCAAAGTGGCAACTACGTCTAAGCCAGTCCCAAGCCCAGTTGAAAAAGGAGGAGGGCAGCCTGCATGGAGGATGTAAAGAGGCAGCCTCTCCATCATGCAAAGGCACAACAGGCCAATCACCTGTTTGCTTTAAAACCTGAGATGCAGGAGAGAAAACAGGACTGATCTTAAGGGCAACGAACTGGAATGGGCTATGGATTACGACTTATGGAATATACGGAGTGTAAATTGGAAAGAAGAGGAACTGGTGGAGGAGATGAGGAAAGCAAAATTAGAAATCCTGGCTTTAATGGAAACAATGAAAATGGGACAAGGAGTTATGGATCTCCATGGCGACACGCTGCTCTACAGTGGAGTCCCCACATCTGAAAGAGCTAAAGGTAACGTGGGCTGTATTGTGGCTAAAAACCAAAAGAACAGAATCAAGAGATGGAACTTTGTCTCAGAGCACATTATGGTGCTAAAGCTAAAAGAAGGAGAAACCATAGTCAACCTTGTCATTGTGTATAGGCCAAATGATGATCAGCAAGCAGAGGTCAAAGTGGAATTCTTCGAGCTGCTTCAAAAGACAGTGGACGGACTGCCTGGATGAAATTATCCTGCTCGGAGATTTCAATGCCAGAGTTGGAAATGACCATGCTAGATGGAGAAGATACACTTAATGACAATGGAAAGCGACTCCTTAGATTCTGCACTGAGCAAAACCTGATCATTACAAACACAAAGCGCATAAACTAGATGCGAACCAACAAAGAATGAGAAATCGGTGATCGACTGTGTCATAGTTATGAAGAGCTCATTCAAGTATGTCCAGCATGCTAGGGCCTGGAGAGGGCCAGAGATTGGAAGTGATCATACCTGTTAACAATTAAAAGAACAACTGAAAGAGTTGCTCGGCCTAGGAATTGCAAGAAGCTAAGTAAATGAACAGGACAAATGAGCATTAAGACCTACAAGCTACGAGAGCCAGAAGTTAAGACCAGATATCAGGGGCTTATTGCTTCAGCAGTGATTGGTTTGGAGGACTATCTTCATTGCACATGGACAACGCCATCAATGCTCCAATCTCCTCCCTTAGATAACACAAGGAGGATCTCAGCACAGTGCAGGAAACCGTAGAACCAGCGAGAATTCCAATATGTGTATGTAGGAATCACTCATTCTATAAATATTTTTGTGGTGGGAAGGTTTCTAATTTTTAAATTTTGCCAGGGCAGCGGCCTGATAGGCCTACAGCAGTCAGAAGCATAGAAGAACAACCTGATGACCTGGAGACCCTCTGGCTTAAATTCAAGGACATCATAAAGACAGTTGCAGCACAAGCATGTGGTGAAGTTCGACTTGGGAAGAAGAGAAAGAGGATACTTTTGTGGATAGAGGAAGTTACAGAGAAAATAAGAGAGAAGAAAAAGGCATGGAAACCATACTTACGAGCTAAAAGCACAGCAAGAAAAACAGACAAATATGGAGAATATGTGATACTCAGAACAGAAGCAACGAACAAGGTGCTGGCAGCAAAACAGAAATCCTGGGAAGAATTTGGAGAAAAGCTAGAAAAAGATGCTCAAGAAAACCAGAATCCACAAGACCCTAAAGAACATGAAGAAGGAAAAACAGTGCCCTCTTAAATTTATAAAGGACAAGCAAGGCAAAGTGCTTACTGCCCCAATGGAAGTAATGGAAAGATGGAAAGAATATTTCTCAGAACTCCTTGATGGTGAGCAAGGTTAAGCATCAGAAATGATAACCACTAGCACAGAGGAGGAAACCAATGATGGCGAAGATGGCAGAAATTAAGGTAGCACTGGAGAAAATCAAGATGGACAAAGCAGCAGGCATGTTGGTATAACACCAGAAAGGCACTATCAGGTGTGATGGCCACTGACTGCATTGTCAGTCGTGACCAAGAAGAAGTTGGAATGGAAGCTAATGCAACCTCATGGATGGAAGTGAAGAAGCTTAACAAAAACAGAAACAAATGATGAGCAACAGTTTCAGCTTTCAATAGGGAACTAAAAGGGTGGATGATGCTGAGAAGAGTTAAATCTATGTTTAAACCTTGTTTGGCATGCTGCTTTGCTTCCATTCGAGCCTGAGCAGCCTCTGCAGCTGCACGTCTTGCAGCTTCGGTTTGAGTGTCCCGCACATTTGCAACTGGCTGTTGTGGGACGTGTGTTGAAGTCATAGGAGAACTTGAAGACTGTGGTTCATTCAGACGGTGGCCTTCTCCAGCTTTCTTGAACTTAATATTTAGTTTTCGCTTCTCAAAAAATCTCTTGATTGCCGCCATGGTGCGTTTTCTCAATCAGAGAACTATCTTCAATGATTTAATGTGATCTGAAAATAGACATACAATATCAACATATGGTGGCAAGTAAAACAACTGTCATACTCTCACAAACAACTGTTTAGCTTGAAAACATTAGATACGCTGTGATAAATAACATTGGCACCAGTGCTGGATTATCCATTAGGCAGAAGCCTAAGGACCCGGAGCTCTTGCACCTTGCATAAGGTGAAAAAATTTTCAGCAAAATATTTTTATTGTGTTTACTTTAATAATAACAAAAAATAATACTAATAAACATGAATAAACATAATTAATAAAAGAGGTAAGCAATGCTTACAAACTAATGAACCAGTCTATTAATATTACTAGTATATATAATCATCATGCTAAGGAGTTTGAAAAAAATATTTAAATTTTTACCTATTAAGCGCAGAGGGGCCTTTCTTGGCTTAATCCGACTCTGTGTGGCACAGAAATCCTGTATCATCATCACCATCTTCTCCTTTTTAGAAACTTCGAGTTCTCTGCACTTCTAGTTTAGCCAGAATCATTTTACTGTTTTAAATTTATTTACTATTTCTTTATTTAGTCTTTCATATTATTCTTTGCCTTGCTGCTTCTGTTTTCTTGCATCCATCAATTGTAAAACTGTATTTGTCAACCATTTCTTCTTTGCAGGTCCTCCTTTTTCGCTGGCCAGATTTTTTTTCCTGTTTGATGTCTTCTTCTTTGATTCTTAGCCGCAGACCGTCAAAGCAGTCAGTGGCCATCACGCCTAGTGGCGTCTTGTAGGGCAACAACAAATTGATTCCACTTTGCTGGGTCGGTGGCCATCCTTTGTACAGTGCCCCAACTCTGGTTCATTCTTTGCATCTCAGCCTCCACAGTCCTCCGCCAGGTTGTTTTGGTTGGCCTCTTTCGTTTTCCTTCAGGGGTCCAAAGCATAGCTGTTCTTGTGATGGCATCAGGGTCTCTTCTGAGGACATGGCCAACCCAGCTCCAGCGTCTGCCAGCTATGATGGTGAGCATGTCCTCTTGCTTGCTACGAGTAAGCAGATCTTGGTTAGTGATAGTATTCGGCCAAAAGATTCTGTGAATTTTTCTTAGGCATGTTGTGTGAAACTGTTTGATGTATTAACTCCTTTAGTGTTTCCCACTGGTCATCTATTTTGTACTTTTCCCGTGGCAGTGTATCTTTTCTATAGGGTTAATGAAACACCACCTCCTATTTTTAAACTTAAATATTAATGTGACAAATGTCGAGGTGTTGTCACGTGTTGGCCTTCAAAGCATGTATACACTGCTTAGCTAGCGCAGACTATGTCGGCTTGGCCATGTCCACTGCATGGAAGATGGTTGCACCCCAAAAGATATCTTCTACGGACAACTGACAGATGGCAAAAGAACAGCTGAGCGACTTCAGCTGAGATTCAAAGACGTGTGCAAGAGAGACATGAGAGCACTGGACATAAATCCAGCAACCTGGGAGGATGAAGGTGCCGATCGCACCAAGTGGCGATGCTATCCACGGCGCCGCCTCAGATTGGGTGAAAAGAACTCACACAACAAGCAGAAGAGAGGAGAAAACGTCGAAAGGAACACCAGGAAAATAAGCAGCTGAGGGCTGTCACCTCAGGGCGCATTCCCATAGTCAGTTATGACTGAAGGGGCTATTATTATTATGAAACAAACATCAAAATAACATTAAAAATATTATATAAAATGCTACATCACATTAACATTCTAACATAAGATCCGGTTTGTTGAACACATGATTGTTTGGCAGGTAGCCATTTTTGCCATCTCTTGTAACTTCAGTTCACTGGCCATTTTCGATGTTATTTTATTATGTTTCTGAGAATTAAAAAATACTTATTTGTGAAATGGCAGTTATTCCTCATTCTTTTTATTCAATAGATACAAGTGAGGATATAAAGATTTAAAAATAGAAAGTGACTTTTCAAACATCCTGTATATTGTATAGATATATCTCTCATCCATTTCTTTATTTGATTTATGCAAGGCTAAATCAATTTTTAAAAATGTCAAGCCCTCTTTACTTTCTTCAGTTTTATTTTTAGTTTTCCTATTAGTGGTACATGACAACTGTTACAGTCTGTTCCTGTCCTAGTTTTCACAGTATTCCCACTGCTCGTAAATTTCTTGCATATCAGCATGTAGTAAATTTGGTTATGAGCATTGTTTCCAGGACTTTTCCATGTCCAAAGATGTCTAGGAAGTTTTCTAAACCAGTTGTTGCTGTTCATTTGCAGTAATCGAGTATGGGCTAGGAATACTCACAATGTGAACGAATGGAATGCTTTAAAAATGAAGGGATGTGACTAGTTTTGGGCTGTATGTGCGATACCCCCATTATGACAATGGTATCCCTAGTATTGATACTATTCTGATGCAGTCACAAATTCGCTGGGCAGGTCATGTAGTCCGCATGCCAGACCATCGACTGCCAAAGATACTCTTTTATGGTGAGATGCAGAAGGGTAAACGCTCCCATGGTGGCCAAAAGAAGCGCTTCAAAGACACGTTAAAGACGTCATTGAAAACCTTTGACATAAACCCAGACACATGGGAAGCTGCTGCGCAAGACCGAGCTGCTTGGCGCACATCTCTTCGTAAAGGTGCAGCAGCATGCGAATCATCCAGTAGAGCAGCAGCGGAACAGAGGAGACGAGCTAGAAAGGACCGTGAAATAAAACCTTCACATGAAGCAAACATTCCCTGCCCACACTGTCCAAGATCTTTCCAGGCCCGCATCGGGCTCTTCAGTCATCTTCGTACCCATAGACTAACCTAACATATTCTTAAATAATTGGATGAACAGAGTGGTCTTCATCACCCGTGATGGACGAACAACAACCATGACAATGAGATACATGTTCAGATTGCTGTCGATTAGATCCAGATATGCAATTCCCAGGCAAAAGCCTATATGGCGAGTAACCACCGACAGAAGACACCCTACATGAGAACATAGCTGGCATCAAAGGAGCAAGAATAAAGAGGGGATGTCATGGATCGCACAGGCAGACTACTTTGGTCAGGTGACCAGGGTTTAAAATATATCAAAGGGGAAGAGCGAAGTAAGGCAGTGGAGAACTGGATAAACTATCAGCAGGTCATCATTAGCCTTGGCAGAGAGTGCAGAGCTTGCAGCAATGGAAAAGCAGAGCTGGAGATTAATCAGATGATAAGTGATCATGCTGTGGATGATGACGCCATTGGTTACGCTGATGGGTCTGTAGTGCGTGGTGAGAAATCAGGATTGGGCTTCTCTGTGAGAATAAAGGGCAGGGTCGTTGCTGAACAGAATGAGGCCTACATGACAACAACCTCCAGCATAAAATGAAGGTAGAGGAAGTTAATGCAGCACTGAGGTGGCTGTCCGAAACTCCATCAACCAGGGCAGTTATATTATCAGACTCTCAGGCATTGCTTCGGAAAGTTCAGAACGGGTGGCTGCGGCAGGAATGAAAAACATCAATAGAATCCTCAAGTCTTCAAGAACTGATGTGGATCTACTGTCCTGGTCATGCAGGGTTACGTGGCAATGAGAGAGCTGACAGACTGGCCTCGAGAGCACCCATAGTGGGGACACTGGATATGGATAAGGGAGAGATACTAAGGGCAATTAATGATCGCCTGCTAGATAATGACACTGCAATGGATGAATCAACAAGGCTGAGACTGCTGGAGTTTGGCATCAAATGTGGGACAAGCAGAGATGGACGTGAGAGAGGATGCATCCGTCATATGTACAACCAGCGTGCTACAGGTACAATTAGTATTCACACTCTTCGATATTTGCTGAGGGAGACTGGGCACCTATGGGTTTGCCCTGAGTGCAGTGAGGCCGACTCTGATTAACAATAACTAAACCAGTTGTTTCTTATTATCATATCATGCATTCAGGCTCACTCTACTGGTCTGTGGCCTCTCTCATTTCTTTCTCCCAGGTCATAACCACCAGTTAAATCTTTAGATTTTTCATTAGCAAATGTTGCATTGAAGTCTCCACGTAAAGTAGTTGCCTCATGAGATTTGCACTGTGCCACAACCATGTCAAGTTCATTGTAGAATATGTCAATTACATCTTCAATATGACTTGCTGTTGGTGCGTATAATTGCATAAAATGAATACCTAGTGCTATTCAGTTTAACTAATAGAATTTTTTCTGACTTTATCCCAAATCCTTTTTGTGTTCTTGCTCTTTCAGCATAAAAAGTTATGCCTACCCTCTTTCATACTTATCTCCTCTAGAATACATTTTGTAGTTGTTGGAGTCTATATCACCTGCTCTGATATATTGCATTTTACATAATCCTAATAAATTTACATATTTTTTTTTTTCTGTTTCCCTCCTGATGTTATTAACCTTTTGAACCCGAGGTCCCGGGACCAGAAGACGCAGCAATAGAGACCGCAGTCAGCGACTCATAGCTTGACTGCCTGTGTCAGGACCAGCGAACCAGAGCTGGTCAAGACCGTGCTCCACCTCCACGTGGTGGTCCTGGAAACAGTCTGCAGCAGTGCAGGCTGGCTGAGCGAGCACGGATCGCAATGGGAAGGCAAACCCGGTCCTAAAAAATGCCGTGCAGAAGTCAGATGTGTCGACCGAAAGGTGCAGATATCACAGCTTAGGCGTAAACAGACACAACGCAACCACCGTCCTTTTCAGGGCGAACGAGGAAGAAGAAGAAGAACCCGAGGTCCCGAAATTTCGGTCCGTGCGTAAATAATCCTTTCCCCGAGCAACCGTAATCTCGGTCTGACACACCTAGCTTAGCAAAACGGGGTGGGAATGGAAATGTGTGAAAAATAATGACGTCAGGAAGTACACATGTCTTGTGGAATGTTACTCTAAAATGGCGGCGCCCATGAAGTGATAATATTTTGCAATTTTTTAATTGTTTTCACAATGAAAAGAAGTGTTGAAAATGCAGGAAATAGCCGTTCTAAAAAGCTAACAACGGAACAAGCTGTTGAACTTGTGCTAAATGATTCGGAGGACGATGAATTAGATTTAGAAGGTAATTATTCTGAAAGTGACATCGAAATTGAATCGAGTGACGGAACGTGTGAATCAGATTATGAGCAAGCTAGTTCTAACAGACCATTAAAAAAAGTGAAGACTAAATTCTGGTGCAAATATTGTGAAAGCTATCTGTGCCTAAAGGAAGGATCTACATGCTGGGAGGACTGGCACAATAAGCAGGAATATTGGAGATGATCAGGTCAGTCAATCTGAGATAGAGTAGTTAAAACTGACCATATGGTTGTGTTACAGTAACTAGTTTTGCTTATGTGTCTTTTTTGTGCGTTTTTTGCTCAGGAGCCCAGGGGAATGGGGTTTTACGGGCTGGGTGGCCAGGGTTCAAAGGGTTAACTTTTCCATTCTGTGTAAGTGTCTTGACATTCCTATAGCCAAGGCATCTTTAATTCTAATTTCTTATCATCTTTAAAAGGTGAGTGATGCTAAAAATTGAACTAAGAGTAGTATGATTTGTATGTTAGCATAAGCCTAAGTGGTGAGTTCCAAAGGTTGTTATTGCCGGGAGTTGTAGTGAGGATAAGCTCTCACTGCAGATAAAATACTTCTATGGCACGCGCCTCAAACAGCCTCTGACAACCAAGTCCAGCTCCTGGCCTTCACGTGTGGCTCAATTTGAGCCCGGCGGAACTGTTTCCACTGACGGGAGAAAGGGCAAAGGCGAGCGACTGGCGCCTTAAAACCAGCAGCTTCGGGCAGATAGGGCTCGTGATCCTTGGTTGGTAGCTTATCTAAGAGAAGGAACTCTAAATTCAAACCACCGCTGCCTTGCGGGAATATCCATTTATGGAATTGGCTTCAGGAGTAAACCCTGAGGATAAATCCGGAGTCGGAGTCCCTAAGGCAGTCTAATGTTGATTCAACATTATTCTGGCAACTCCTGCGACATGGCTGGTACCAAACTGTATCGGCTACTGCCGTTCCTTTGGATCTACCGGCTATGTGGAGAGGGGGAACATGCTGCATGGGCAACAGCTTGATCTCCATATAACTGTGCCCAAGCTTGCGCCCTGGAGAGGACACTCCAGCTTCACCCTATAGGTGTCGGCAAAACACGGGAAGTAGCAGTTACCGGTTATAAGCATTTTGCCCAATTGGCGTAGGGCATGGCGCCAGGGGCTACTTCCGACAGTGGGAGAGGTTCTAGGATCTCATTGGACAGCTACCGCCCGCTTCAAGCTGGGCAGCCCCCAGTCAATAAGGTGTTGTCCCGCCACTGTCTGCTTTCCCCATTGGGTGCATGGGGATTAGGGTCAAACCCGAACTGTGGACAGAAAATTTTGCACCAAGCAATTATCGAAAAAATAGAAATAAGCAAACTCTCAGAATGGGATGCTGGAACGTCCGGACTATGTTGACTGGACTATCCGAAAACCTACAGGATGTAAACGATGTAAGGAAGACAGCCATAATTAATGATGAGCTTAAACGACTTCAGGTGGATATAGCTGCACTTCAGGAAACGCGCCTGGCGGGCTCTGGAACGGTGGGCGAGAAGGACTACACATTTTATTGGCAAGGGAAAGATCTTAATAAAGCTAGAGAACACGAAGTAGGTTTTGCGGTAAAAAAATCGCTAACTAAAATGGTTGAACCAGGCGAGAATGGATCAGAACGCCTGTTAACGCTCCGCCTGCAAACTAGCACAGGTCCCATCACCCTTGTCAGTGTGTATGCTCCTACTCTGTACTCTGCCTCAGAAGCTAAAGATGAGTTCTACGAGAATCTAACAGCAATTATCAAAAGCATACCTAGGCAAGAACAGCTTGTTCTCCTTGGTGACTTTAACGCTAGAGTGGGTGCCGATAATGTTTCATGGCCTTCATGTCTGGGCAGGTTTGGTATTGGCAAGATGAATGAAAATGGACAACGGCTCTTAGAGTTGTGCGTCCACCATGACCTCTGCATGACCAACACCTACTTTCAGACAAAACCCCAGCATAAGGTGTCATGGAGACACCCACGATCCAAGCACTGGCACCAACTTGACCTGATTCTCGTCAGAAGGCCACTCCTCAGGTCTGTGCTCTCCACGCGCTCGTACCATAGTGCAGACTGTGATACAGATCACTCCTTGGTTTGCTGCAAAATCAGAGCACAACCAAGAAAACTCTATCGTGTCAGACATGAATGGAAACCACGCATTGATACCAGCAAGATGTCAGACCCTTTCATGATCGCTCAATTCACTGCGACCTTCGAGAAAGTGCTCAGCAGCCCTCAGCATGGTGATACTATTACAGAGAACTGGGAGCATCTACGGAACACCATTCAAAGTACTGCACTTGCCACCTTTGGTAAGAAAACAGCAAAGTCAAATGACTGGTTTGATGCTTCATCAGATGTGATGGCACCTGTCATTGAAGCTAAGCGCAGTGCTATGAATGAATACAAACGTTCACCGAGTGCCAGAACCCAACAGATCCTGAGGGCTACGAGAAGCAAAGTTCAACAAACTGCTCGACGCTGTGCAAATGACTACTGGCTCCAGCTCAGTGAGAGCATCCAGATCGCAGCGCAAACAGGCAACATTAGACAGATGTATGACGGTATAAAGAAAGCACTTGGCCCCCATAAAAGTAAGACGGCACCGCTAAAAACCATCAGTGGAGAGAAGCTAACCGATAAGGGTAAGCAGATGGAGAGGTGGGTCGAGCACTACTCTGAGCTTTACGCTAGAGACAATACCGTTACGCCTGCAGCCCTTGATGGTGTCAACAGTCTGCCAACTATGGAGGAGCTGGATGCCGAACCAACATTAAAGGAACTCAGCAAGGCCATTGATAGCTTGGCCTCTGGCAAAGCACCAGGCAGTGATGGGATTCCTCCTGATTTAATCAAATGCTGTAAAAGCACGCTATTACATCCCCTGCATAGGATGCTGTGCCAGTGCTGGGAAGAGACAACTATTCCTCAAGACATGCGAGATGCCAAGATTGTAACACTGTATAAAAATAAAGGAGACAGAAGTGATTGCAATAACTACAGAGGCATCTCTCTTCTTAGTATTGTTGGTAAGGTTTTTGCCAAAGTCATCTTAATGCGACTACACAAGTTAGCTGAGCGCATATATCCAGAGGCACAGTGTGGATTCCGAGCTGGCAGATCAACAACAGACATGATCTTCTCTCTCCGCCAGCTTCAGGAAAAATCAAGAGAGCAGAAAAGACCATTATATATCGCCTTTATAGACCTCACAAAAGCATTCGACCTGGTTAGTAGGGATGGACTCTTTAAAATCCTCCTGAAAATAGGCTGCCCTTCTAAAATGCTGGAAATGATAAAGTCATTCCATGACGGCATGAAGGGAACAGTCCAATATGCTGGAAGCACGTCACAGCCCTTTCATATACGAAGTGGCGTTAAAAAAGGCTGTGTTCTGGCTCCGACCCTCTTCGGAATCTTCTTTGCCTTACTCTTGAAACATGCATTCAGAGATGCAACTGAAGGAATATGCCTTCACACTAGGTCAGATGGCAGTCTGTTTAATCTTTCAAGGCTGAGGGCAAAAACAAAAATCAGAAGGGTCACTATAAGAGACTTGTTGTTCGCTGATGATGCTGCAGTCGTCACTCAAAGCCAACAGGAGCTTCAGAGCTTGATGAATCGCTTCACTAAAGCATGCAAGGACTTTGGCCTCACAATAAGTCTAAAGAAAACGAATGTGCTGAGTCAGGATGTGAGTGCTGCACCAGTTATCACTATCGATAACTATGAATTGGCAGTGGTGCACCACTTCACATACCTAGGGTCTACCATCAATGACAAACCCTCACTGGATACAGAAATCGACAGCCGCATTGGCAAAGCTGCAGCTACCTTTGCCCGCCTCACATCGCGTGTTTGGGGAAACTCTAAACTCACAATGAAGACCAAAGCTGCGGTATATAATGCCTGCGTCACCAGCACACTCCTATATGGCAGCGAGACCTGGACGGCCTATGCTAAGCAAGAAAGAAGGCTCAATACCTTCCATTTGCGGTGTCTACGCTGCGTCCTCGGCATCTCGTGGAAAGATAAAGTGACTAATGTCGAGGTGTTGTCACGTGCTGGCCTTCAAAGTATGTATACGCTTCTTAGACAGCGCAGACTTCGCTGGCTTGGCCATGTTCGCCGCATGGAAGATGGTTGCATCCCAAAAGATATCTTCTACGGACAATTAGCAGATGGCAAGAGAACAGTTGGGCGACCACAGCTGAGGTTCAAAGATGTGTGCAAGAGAGATATGAGGGCACTGGACATGGATCCAGCAACATGGGAGGATGAGGCTGCCGATCGCACTAAGTGGTGATGCTATTTACGGCGCCACCTCAGATTGGGCGAGGAGAGGCTAACACAAGAAGCAGAGGTGAGGAGAAAACGTCGAAAGGAGCACCAGGAAAATAAGCAGCTGAGGGCTGCCACCTCAGGGGCGCATTCCCATAGTCAGTTATGACTGAAGGGGCTATTATTATTATTATTATAAGTGGTGAGGACATATGAACAAAAAGAAATTAATAATTCAAGCAGAATATGGAAAACATAAGATATAAAATATCTTGGGCATCCCCTGGAGCAAACTTTGGGACTGTTTGGCAAGGAAGAACATTCCAGCACCTCTGATTCATGCTATACAGAGCTTCTACAAGTCTTGCAGAAATTATGTGAGGACAGCAAACCATAAGTCAGAAGAGTTCAGGACCACCACTGGTGTAAGACAAGATGATATCCTGTCACCTTATCTTTTCATACTCCTCATGGACGATGTTATCAAGTCATGTAAGGAGAGAACAAGAAAGTATTTAGTGGGGTATTGGAAGATGAGACAGGTATGTATTTCAGAGCTGGCATTTGCTGATGATGTTGCCCTGATTGCTAAATCAGAGGCACATCTCCAATCCAACCTGCAAGTCTGGAAGGATGAGCTGGAGAAGAGAGGGATGGTCATAAGCTGCTCTAAAACAAAATCCATGGTGATATCACGAGAAGAAAGAAGACATCAGATTAAGCTGGGAGAACAGGTCCTGGAGCAGGTCGACCACTTTAAATATCTCGGAGCTATTATAGACCGAAAGGGAGGCATCAAAGAAGAGTTGGCCACTCGAAAAGCAGCAGCTGGGAGACTTTTTCAGGCCATAAATCGAGGATTCCTCTGCAAGAGAGAGGTTGGTAAGAAAACGAAGATGGCTGTATACCGCTCCACCTATGTCCCAGTCTTGACATATGGATGCGAGTCATGGGCAATGACTACACCCATAAAAGCCAGATCCAAACCTCAGAAATGAGGTATCTGAGGAAGGTGGTTGAAGTACCAAGAAGAGACATGGTCCGCAACCAGATGATACGTCAAGGCCTAAAATCCCACCCCCTGCAGACCCAAGTAGAACAGTCCCAACTAAGATGGTTTGGCCATGTCTGCAGAATGGGAGAAGATTGGCTACCACGACAAGCATGGGAAACAAAGAGCCAGGGATCCAGACCCCCAGGACGACCAAGAGTCCGCTGGGAGGACAACATTACACAATCTTTGAAGGACCGAGGACTAGAATGGAACCAGGCCAGGAGGAAGACAGCCGATAGGATAGTCTGGCGCTCTCTCTTCCAAACCTCTACACCTCACGGTAGAAAGGGAACGACTAAGTAAGTATATCTTGGGCATCATGTACCAGAGAAAAATATCAGAACAGGAAAGCTTGTACATAATACATGATCTCAACTGAGTATTTTTCATGAAGCCACGATGAACAGCTGAGGATTTTGAACTATTATTTCTGTTTCAATTTCATCACCTTAAGATGACAATGGCTAATCTCCAAGTGTGCAAATATAGCTATAAATGATTTTTTAAATAGAAGTTTTGCCCTATTTTCATGTGCACTGTTCAACCTATACACAAGGTCTGTCGGTTATGTTAAGGCACATGTCCAAATACGAAAGACCCTGTGGCTGAAATGAAGAAAAGACGGATGCCTGTTTGATGCCATGCAAATAAGTCGCCCACATCATAAGGGTTAGGTTTAGGATTCCTAAACCTAACCCTTATTACTCTGAATTCTTTTTTAAGGCTGTATTTTGGCTGAAATAAAGAACGAGTCATGTGTTCGGTACTGCCTTAAAAATAATTCAGAGACGTATTAATGAGGGGTAAGGGTTAGGAATCCTAAACCCTAACCATAATGATGTGGGTGACTTATTTGGATGGCATCAACAAATCGCGTTCCAGTGTTCTTCATATCACCCGGTCTGGTGTTGTATAGTAACAAGGGTCGAAATCAAGAACAGTGGAATGTTTTGAAATGAAGAAAAGTGGAATGTGTTCTTCAAAGTCATCTAAATAAGTCATCAATATCATTAAGGTTAAGGTTAAATTAATAACAGTGGGCCGTCTGTTCAATACCGCCTTAAAAAAATAATTAAGAGACATAGGTAAAGGAGGTAAGGGTTAGATTCAGGAATAACAAATCTAATCCTAAAGACGTGGGCGACTTGTTTGGGTGATATCGAAGAACTCGTCTGACTGTTCTTCATGTTTAGGATTCCTAAACCGAACTATAACGATTAACCCTCTTTAACTCTTTGACTCCACAGCAACGCTCTGAACGTTGCAAAATTTAACACGCCGTGCCACAGCAACGCTCACAGCGTGGTTTTTAGTTTATCACGCATAAACCTTAAAAATCGTCCGTTTAATGCAGTTCATATATTGAAATTCGTAGAATGACTTCCGCTACTATCTAAACAACTAATTTGACTGTAGTTAATCAGCACGTGTGCGTGTTTTGATGTTATTATCACAATTTTTGTGAAGATTTGCGTGTTTGCGTTTTTCGTCGTTATTGCTAGAGAAATATGTCACGCTTTATATTTACATTTTCTAAGTCTCCTAAGCAAATAATTGTGTCAAACTACTTTAAAACATTGATGACATTGATGATGATTGTTTGGTAGTCACAGTTTGTTGTCAAAATACGGAACCTGTGCAGAAAAGCTAGACACACTAGGTTTAGTTGATGAGTTGGCGTAGTCGTATTCTGGCCGATCAAAAAGCAACAAAACTAGACCTACCGTAACATCTAATCACTAGTTCTTGGTAGAAGATGAAGCTAGGGATACAATTAAAACATTAAACACGAGTAAAAAAGTTTTTATATAACGTTATTCTCCTTTATTTGTTTGAAAATTACGTAATTCACGATTGCATAATTTGTATTTTTCTTATAAAGGACCACGGAAAAAACTGGTGTGAATAACACTAAATGTACTAATTGTGGCCATAAGCATGTTTTCTTTTACTTGTATATGGATTAACTTGATAAGACTAAAATTTTATTGTCTGTCCACAAAAAAAGTCTGGCACAGCGTGCAAAATAACTCTGGAATGAATGAGTTAATGCGTCTCTGAATTTATTTTTTTTTGTGTGTTAAATTTTGCGGCCGTATCGAACACACGGCCCTCTCTTCTTCATTTCAACCAATAGGAAGTTATGGAAAATAATAAGTAAAATAACAGCTTTAGTCCTATGTTTCAGAGTTCCAGCAAAATAAATAAACTATTTTAAAAAATTCCATATTACGGGAATCTACTTTTCCTACATAATGAATGTTAGGGATCAATGATTGTGGCAAGTATAATATTGGCACACAAAAATTAGCAATTATTTGGCATCAATACCCGTGTATTATACGAATGCAAAATATTTTTCCCTAGCATAAGAACGCAAAATAAGTCATCATGATAAGATAGTCTGAGCTGAAAGGGTTAAGTTCAGTTAAAATGGCATGACTTACAAGAATCTAAAGCGATGATAGTTCAATTTCTGATCAGTGGTAATGGAACCGGAGTTTGCCGAGTTCAGATGTAAACACAGTCATACACATCAACTTCCGGTACACATAAACAACTTGGGTCGCAGTATTTCGTTTTAAATTATTTTGAGTATTAATAAATGTATCTAAATGTTAATATCGCTGTTAAATTTTAAAATCATAATATTTACTAATAGTTGTATAACTACGATAGAAACGACAATATTAAGATAACAGCAAGCAACAACGAATAAATGTAACACTCCCTGGCTGGATTAGCACTTTTCATTTACTCTCATCCCTGCGCAAATGTCGGCAATTGAATACTGTATTATATCTAAAATTGTAGACATTAAATATCTTCATTATAACCCATCAGAGGTTGAACATATTTTTCTCCATCAGTATTCTTTTTAATTAATTTTGAACAAAAGCTTCATCATTTGTTGAGTCGTATCACATTTAGCATATTTTTTACGACCCAATTTTCTTCATACCTCCACCAATAAATATTTATCCAGTAAATATCATGAGGAAGTATATTGAGGAGTTGGCAAGAGAGGCAGAAAATGCTGCAGCCAAAGGAAATATGAGAGAACTGTATAACAGCACAAAGAAGCTGACGGGGAAATACAAGCAAACAAGTTGCTTCATAAAAGACAAGAATGGAAAACTGCTCAGCAATACACAAGAGCAAATGAAGAGGTGGACAGAATATTTTGAGGACCTTCTCAATAGACCAGCTCCACAAAATCCCCCTGACATCCAGCCAGCAGAAGAAGAGCTACAAATTAACGGTGAAAGACCAACGAAGGAAGAAATAAAGAAAGCCATAAAGCTTTTAAGAGATGGAAAAGCGTCTGGACCTGATGGCATTCCAGCAGAGGCCATCAAAGCAGATATCGGCAAGGCTACAGAGATGTTATATAAATTACTTGGTAAAGTCTGGGAAAAGAAAGAGATACCAGCAGAATGGAAGGAAGGATATCTGGTTAAGTACATATGAAGACATGACATGCAGAGTTCTTCATGAAGGACAGCTTACAGAACCGTTTGGGATACGAACAGGAGTGCGACAGGGATGCCTCTTGTCTCCATTTTTTTTTCTTACTAGCAATAGACTGGGTTATGAGAACATCGACAACACACAACAGAAATAGAATCCAGTAGACTCTGACTAAGCAGTTGGATGATCTGGATTTTCCTGATGACTTGGCTCTTCTGTCCCATAACCGTAATCAGATGCAGGATAAATTGAAAACACTTGTTGAGAGGTCACAGCAATTGGGTCTGAAAATACACAGGGAAAAGACAAAGATAATGAGAATAAATGATGGTAATGAGAATAAATGCAGGTAATGAAAACAGGGTTGAACTTGAAGAAGCACCAATACAAGATGTAGAATCGTACACATATCTTGGCAGCAATATAGACAAAGTTGGAGGGACAGACAGTGATATCAAAATAAGAATACAAAAAAGCAAGAGGAGCTTTCATTGCATTGGGAAATATATGGAGATCAAGAGAAATCAGATCCAACACGAAAATAAGAATCTTCAACTCAAATGTGAAGTCAGTGCTATTGTATGGCTCTAAGACATGGAGAACAACAAAGACAACAACCAAAAAGCTACAGACTTTCATAAATGGGTGCTTGCGTAGAATAGAGGGATTAAAATGGTATGATAAGGTTACCAACGTGGAACTGATGACAAGAACTAGACAAGTGCCAGTGGAACAAGAGATGAGACGATGGCGATGGATAGGACATACGCTGAAGAAACCTGTTGATAGCATTACAAGGCAGTCCTTGTTCTGGAATCCCCAGGGCAAGAGAGGCAGAGGTAGACCAAGAAGCACATGGAGAAGGGAGCTTGAAACAGGTGAAAATGATGAGGAGAACGTGGAAAGAACTTGAGATGATGGCACGTGACAGGAGGACTTGGCATGTGTTTGTTGAAGGCCTATGCTCCTTTGGGAGTGGAGGGTTATGAATGAATGAAATATCATGTCATTAGAACAAAGTTTCGTGTGATAGGTTCAATGGCAATTCATATACAAGGTCAAGGCGTCCAATATTCCACAGCTTTTGTCTCATCCATCCTGCTAAAATAAAACACAGACTCTTAGTTTATATAATAATAATAGCCCCTTCCGTCATAACTGACTATGGATTTGCGCCCTCAGCTGCTTGTTTTCCTGGTGTTCCTTTCGACGTTTTCTCCTCTCTTCTGCTTGCTGTGAGAGCTTCTTTTCGCCTAGTCTGAGGTGGCTCCGTAGATAGCATCACCATTCGGTGCGATCGGCACCTTCATCCTCCCAGGTTACTGGATTTATGTCCAGTTCCCTCATGTCTCTCTTGCACACATCTTTGAATCTCAGCTGCGGTCGCCCAACTGTTCTTTTGCCATCCGCCAGTTGTCCATAGAAGATATCTTTCGGGATGCGACCGTCTTCCATGCAGCGGTCATGGCCAAGCCAACGTTGTCTAAGCAGTGCATACATGCTCTGAAGGCCAGCACGTAACAACACCTCGACATTTGTCACGTTGTCTTTCCACGAAGTACCGAGGATGTAGCGTAGATTGAAGGTATTGAGCCTTCTTTCTTGCTTAGCATAGACTGTTCACGTTTCACTGCCATATAGCAGTGGGCTGGTGATGCAGGTGTTAAATACCGCAGCTTTGGTCTTCGTTTGTTTCCCCAAACATGCATTGTGAGGCGGGCAAAGGTAGCTGCAGCTTCGCCAATGCGGCTGCCAATGTCTGTGTCCAGAGAGAGTTTGTCATTGATGGTAGACACCAGGTATGTGAAGTGGTGCACCACTGCCAATTCATAGTTATCAATAGTGATAACTGGTGCAACATCCACATCCTGACTCATCACATTTGTTTTCTTTAGACTTTTTATGAGGCTGGAGTCCTTGCATGCTTAGGTGAAGCGATTCATTAAGCTCTGAAGCTCCTGTTGATTTTGAGTGACGACTGCAGCGTCATCAGCGAATAACAAGTCTCTTATAGTGACCCTGATTTTTGTTTTTGCCCTCAGCCTTTAGTTTATAAGGGCATTCATAATTGGTAGAATATGTTCTAGCAGGCTGCTATGGGTTTTATTTATTTTAATCATTCTTGGCTGACCACTTTCCACATGGTTCTTCGTTACGTTCATTATATTTAATTCGCTTGCGGTACGCCGCGGAATTGTGGGCGGGATGAAAAGGAGATGGAAAATCGGTAAGAAGTTGCACATGTATTGACACAGTAACACTTTTTGAACTGCATTTACTAAACGTTGTAAACAGCAGAAAATAATCAAAATGACTTCCAGAGCGGAACAGAATTGAAAGAAATCTACCTACAGAGATTGAAGAGACAGTGGTGATGAAAAACGAAGAGGAAAATTGGCAGAACTAAATACTTCTGAAAGATATTAATGCATTCATAAGGAACATAAGCCTTCAGCAAACGTACACAAAGTCCTTCAGTGCTCTGTGGTACCATCAGCCCAAGATTTCCCCCACTTTTGTCTCCAGCTGTCTCCTCTGTGCACCTAGGTCCATCTCCGCCTCTCTCACCCAGTGGATCCCTAATCAAGGACGTCTGGCAATGCCATTAACAAGCTTCTTCAATGTGTGTCCCTGCTTTGAAACATGAAGAACATCATAATATCACCGGAGCATATGGTCTTTTATATTTGGACATGTGCCCTATGTGACGAAAGTACTGAGATTCTGTCTTTCAAATGGCCCATGTCTTTTTCTCCTTGCAATTTGTTCACTATTTCTAGGAGGGATTACAGGTAATCCTTCTCCATGTTTCTTCTCCTTCTATTATTTACGTTTTTTTCAGAGTGAGATCACGGTGGAGTTTTATCTCATCCGCTTTATGTTTCTTCTTTATGTGTTTTGAGTTGGGGTGTAGGGAATTGTTGCAGTATTTTTCTATAGGGAGGACGATAGAGCCTAGATCAGATGTGCACCAGTTTAGTCTTTTTAAAAGATATGGCAGGCAACTAGACGCTGTTGTTGTTGTTGTTGTTTTCGTCTACTATGTTGCTGTAATACCCTGTTCACCCTGAAAGTTGGTTATAATTGGGGTTACGGCAACTAGACGCATTTTTCGGGATTTTATATATATATATATATTTCGGCCATTTTGCTTCATTAGATAGTAGAGGGCAGAGCTTAATCCCGTTTCTTTGTCTAGCAGTACCGGTTGCATCAGAATTGTTTACAGTTTTGATTGGCCGAGAGCTAACGGCGTTTGAAATCATTGGGTTAAAATCGAAGCCGCGTATATGACGTCACGAGGTCAGCGTGCTGTTGTATGATTATAAATAGGGCCGTAATTTAATTCTTGGTCTCTTAATGTAATTGCCAGCCGCGTACTAGAGTCAAAATTGTCGATTGCCTTTCAGTGGGGAAATTCGAGTTTTGGTAAGCATGGATTTTGCGTGGTACTTTATTTAATTTTTCTAGACCTAGGCCGATCAGTTAAGTTTCTTTGGGCAGTTTAAGTTTAATGTTAATTCTTAACGCCAGAGCCATCAAATACGATCTGAGTGATAGACTTGAGAAACTTAATAGGTTCATTTATTTCTTTATTGCAGGAATAGCGGTATTTAAGCTGGGTTTAAAAGTTGAGTTGCCGCGGGCGTGCTTTGTATTATTGCAAAGCAGGTCTGTAGAGAAACCCGCATCTGCGAATTATAATTAAGTGCAGAATGGCGGGCGCGTGTGTAATTGTGATTTTATTAAGAATGTAATGCTGCTAGTTATTTATATAGTTACACCTCTATCTGTGGACGGGAGTGAAAGAGGTGTAATTTGTAAGCACGTGGGTGCGTTCATTACTGTATATTTATTTGATACGATGTTTAGAGGGGTGAGAGAGAGTGAAGCACGTGGGTGCTGTCATTAATGAATAATTATGCAGAAGCACGTGGTGGTAAAGAATTGTAAACACATGTTGGTAACTCTCGAGATGTAATTGGTAACCCGGGGTTATGTAAGCAGTATGTATATGCTAGCATCTAACAGGGTTATACGTTATTGATTGTGCATTGGTGTTCTGTGTACTCAGAAGACGGAGATGAATTATTTCTTTTAAAGGAAATTATTTTGTATTACATTTTTGAAAGTGATTTATTTTACTGAACGGGAATCTGATTCCTAGAGAGGGCTATTTTAATTGTGGTAAACATTTGCCGTATTTTGGTGTCAGCGTAGAAAGTGGGCCACAGTATTTTTGGACAGGTAGATAGGCCCTCAGTGAGAAAAACTGTTGGTATTGTAACCAGTCATGCAGAACCCTAGGTCTGCGTGTTGTATTACCGGGTAATGTTTACTGTGGGCTCAGGTAGAGAAGGGAACAGTGGGGGAGAGGACTTAGGCATGATTAATTGGGATGGTAGTGCAGAACGGGAAGAGAGTAGGGGAGTTAAGTGTTAAAGACTTGGATGTAAAATGTTAAAGTAAGGGAGTTATTTGTTATTCGAAATATATTATTACTGTGTGTTTAGCTGTTGTTTTGTTTTTTTTGTCTAAACAGCAGGTACCGGCTTTTGTGGGGAAGAGCAGAATTTTTGATACCACAAAATTTCTCCCACGGCAAAGTTGTGTGTTAATTGCCAGTGGCGGACGGAGCGAAAGAAAATACGTTTTCCCAAGGCAGGGAAGACATTCTCCAGTTGAAAGGGATTTTGGTGGAAAATCCGGAGCTCTGATGCTCAATCTTCTTACACCCGCAAATCGGCAAGTTGCCAGCGTGGTTGTATATTTATTTTGATTCGTCCCGGCCATAATAACGCCGAAGGCCTGAACCCAGAGGAGGGAGCGGGCAGGTAACTCCAGAGTGGTTAAACTTAGTCGTCATTTACAGAATTGTAGAGAGCAACAGGGTAACAATCCTCTCTACAGATGTTAGAGCAGAAGACAGCTGCTGAAGTTTAGTCTACAGGTAGTAGACCAGAAAGACAGAACTGAGCCATAGTTTTGTTGAAGATCATAGCAGAGGACAGCTGCGGAAGGTTAGAGGTGCAGGTAGCTGTGTTTAGGAGAATTCAGGAGAGGCGTTGTAGAATCGAAGTCTGTGCAGTGATTGTGTAGACATTTCGTAGTAGTTCCAGCTGACTGTGTGCTTAGAGTTAGAGTTAGAATTTAGAACAGCTAGTTTGGAGTGGAGGCTCGACATCTGAGACCCCACCAAGTGCAGTGTAGTTTATTTAATTTAATCTTACCTTCTTTCTCCATACAGGTGAACCTTGTGGGTGAAGGGTTGGGTTTGATGATACATCAATTGTAGTTTTTTTGCCTGAATTTGTTTTCCAGGTGTGCTTACACTGCATTTTTATCCTTTTGACATGTATTTGATTACTTGTTTGTGTGTATAATAAAACTTGTACATTTATAGTCTGGACCACTCATTTTAATTACGTACAGTAGCTATCTGTATCGTGGTGTATGTGAATCGTAATTGAACCTTATCCCCTTAGGGTAGTTAGAGGTGGTCGAGGCCATAGCAATTAAGACGTCCGAAGTGGCGAGGGAGAGTTAACTTCGGTTCTCAACCTCGGAGCCAATGGTCTCACTTTCACATTTGCACTATCATTTCAGTCTTTCTTCTCACTAATGTCTTGTCACTATATGTAGACAGCCTTTAGTCTTAAATCCATTTCGTGACACCCTAATATAATCGATGGACCCTGTATCTAAGCTGAGCGAGGTGTGCCTCGCCAAAATTTTATTTAATAATTGTTTTGTTTTTTAAAGAAGAAAAATATAAATGACATCCAAGAAGCTACAGACTTTCACAAACGGGTTCTTGCGTAGAATAGAAGAACTGAAAAGGTATGACAAAGATCACCAATTTGATATCGATGGAAAGAACAATACCAATACCAGAGGAACAAAAGGAAAAAGGTAAAGGATCCCGTTACACGCCCATTGAGGCATATTGGGAATATGGTGTTAGGAGCATATTTTCTTGACCATCGGCACACTAGGGGTGATGTGGTCAGCATCACGCTGGCCGCTTTAACCTTCCCAGAGTTGCTCTGGTACCCAATTCATGAGGCTGGGTTGACCCCGGAGCCGTCTGCAGTCTAAAAAATCCCACCTTAACTGGGGATCGAACCATGGACCACTGAGTTAGGAAGCCAGTTCACTAACCACTGTGCTACCGCTGAACAAAGAGATGAGGAAAAGATACTGATGTTGAATAGGACACACTTTGAGGAAACTAGCAGTCCTTGTTCTTAATCGCCAAGGTAGGTGAAATAAAGGGAGACCTTTTTTAAAACATGGACACGTGAACTGGAGATAAAACATGAATGGGAAAACGATGACACAGAAAGAAAGACCCAGAATGGATGGCACATGACAGGAAGACCTGAAATATATATGTGGAAGGCCTTGTTCCATAGGGAACTGAAGGGTAATGATGATAACAGAAATTGTTTATATTCAAAATTATTGTAATCTCACCACTAGCATGTGGCTCTTCACATTTTTTGGCTGAACACCATCACCAGCCAAGAACTGCTAACCCTGAGCCACCAAGAAGACATGTACACCATCATAGCGAGTAGATGCTGGAACTGGGTTGGCCACATCCTCAGTATAGACCCTGGCACTATCACGTAAACAGTCATGCTATGGAATCCAGTAGGAAAGCAAAAGCGAGACTGGCCAAAAGCCACCTGGCGGAGAGCTGTGGAGGCAGAGATGCAAAGCAGGAGCCAGAGCTAGGGCACCACACAAAGGATGGCTGCTGACCCAGCAAAGTGGAGACGGTTTGTTGCTGCCCTACCAGGCGTGATGGTCACTGATTGCTTTGTCAGTCAGGAGCTGAAGCTCAAAGAAGAAGACAACCGGCAAGGGACTACTGTGTACCACATTTCTCCAAGCTTTTCTCGTATACTCCATTCCATACACTAAATTTGTAACCATAAAATATCAAATAAGTAAAGACAAAGATGGTTAGTACCCATGACTTTATTAGATGTTTTGAACAGTTAATGATACTCACCAGAACTAAAAATAAAGTTAAACATTTAACAACATCATTGTCTGTTAGCAGCACTTGCCCTTCTAACCAGGGCTTCGGAGTCGTGGAGTCAGATCATTATTTAGTGGAGTCGGAGTCAGTAAAAAATGTCCAGACTCCAACTTTTACGAGACTTAAGCCAAGGAAGATCCACATTCTGATTCATGCAAAAGGGGGCATTTTATATTTTTAAATATATAAATAACATTTCAAAGTAGTTGTTCATTATTAATTTAGTACATTTTAAGCCATCAAAGTAAAAAATACCTTGTGCAGTTTTTTAAATAGGGAATTTAAAAAAAAAAGTTTTCTGCTGTTGAAATTAAAAGGGCAAGAGTCTGCAAATCTCGCTCTATTATTACATTATCTAGCACTGAAAGAGGTTGAGAAATTTGACCGTAATTTTTACCTAAGCTTTCCGAATTCAAGATGCTGGTTTGACTGTCCTAGCGTTACTACCCACTCAAGTCACTGTGGAGAGTTTAATTTCAGCCCTCAGAATAATCAAATCCTATTTCATAGCAGCAATGAAGCTAGGCCTATTAGAAGAGATCATTTGTGTGTGGACTAATTCAATAAAAATTATTATATTTTAAAATACTTTTTTGAGTTTTTGTTTTGTATTATTGTATGAATGAATGGTTAAAAATGTAATCTACGAAAGTCATGTATTCATTATTTGCACATATACCATACTTATACATTTAACTACATATAAGTGCATAATTTTATGCTATAAGTCTAGTTAAAAAAAAAACTATAGTTGGAGTCGGACTTATAAAATTTCAGGAGTCAGAACATTTTTTGGCAGACTCCATAACCCTGCTTCTAACCACAAACTCCTCCCTTTAAAAAAAAATATATACTGCTCAAAAAAAGTTAAAGGCCACTTTCAATTTTTAGGTCATTTCAACTATGCTGTTTTTTTTTAAACCTGAACACTCAGTCAAAAAAGTTTTGCTGCATTTTGTTGCATGCTTAAACAATGTTTGTTAATCTGACAATAAATCAAATCTGTGTTACGTGTGTGTACCTTCAAGGTCAATCAAATGTACGTGGTGGAAAGGGAAATAATGCATGTTTGAAAATGCTTCCTATGGCAAAGCCTGTTGATAACATTGCTGAAATTTGCTTTTCACGTGCAAGTCGTGACTATGGTGAACACATTTCACCCACTTTTCGGAAGGAACGGGCAATGGGTATGTTTGTAACATTTACCATTTTAGCCATGGCTCAGCTAAGACGCTTGACCAATGTTGACAGATGGAGAGCGATGGCATGGCTGCAGGATGATGTAGGGCTGCGAGAAGTTGCTAGGAGATTAGGAGTTGCCCACTCTGTCATACAAACTCTGCGTGATCGTTATAATGCAACCGGCAGTGTCGCAGAACAACGCAGGTCAGGACATCCAAGGTCTACCACAAGACGGCAAGACACGCTGAGCCATGGCTAAAATGGTAAATGTTACAAACATACCCATTGCCCGTTCCTTCCGAAAAGTGGGTGAAATGTGTTCACCATAGTCACGACTTGCACGTGAAAGCAAATTTCAGCTATGTTATCAACAGGCTTTGCCATAGGAAGCATTTTCAAACATGCATTATTTCCCTTTCCACCACGTGCATTTGATTGACCTTGGAGGTACACACACGTAACACAGATTTGATTTATTGTCAGATTAACAAACATTGTTTAAGCATGCAACAAAATGCAGCAAAACCTTTTTGACTGAGTGTTCAGGTTAAAAGAAAAAACAGCTTAGTTGAAATGACCTAAAAATTGAAAGTGGCCTTTAACTTTTTTTGAGCAGTATATATTGCACTTGTGAAACAAGAACCCTAACTCACTAACAAATTTGGTAATGACAGAATTGGTTTAACATTCATTCATTTTCCTGTGTGCTACTTACACAGCATGGAGCCACCATTACAGTTCGTCCCCTTGCAGGAAGCCAGCACCAAGCAGTCACATGCTCTTACACTGGTGGTTTATGTGGCAATTTGTCTTGAATGATGAGGTTGCCAGCCCCATGCACAACCTCATTTTAGTCGTCTTGTACCACATGCAGTTGTCCTATCTTTGTCTCTTCAGATACCCCCCTCCCCCTCCCCGCGGGAAATACACAGGGCTTAACAATTGGTTTAACAACAAGTACAAAAATAAACAGAAAACTGCTAGTGTTAAACCAAAAATGTCCACTTAAGAACTTAACAAATGAGGTTTAGAAAAAAAGCACTGACTTCTCAAGTAATGTTCACCCATCACAGAGCTAAACAATTGCTTCACAAAAGGGGCAACTTAGTCAAGTGCTCAACAATGACCACATTTGATGATGATGATGAATTACATGGTCATTCTTTTAATGCATGAGCGCCAACGGTCTATGGAACAAAACGCTAGACCCTGCAATGCTGCAAAATTATAATGCTTCTATCAGCAGTGTGCAATTCAGGTGGAAATGTTTTCAAGAAGTACAACTCAAGAAATAAGAGAAAAACCGCCCCACACAAACAAAAAAATAAAAAAAGGTTGGTCATGTATCAAACTTGTAAAAGTAGCCCAATAGCAGAATCTATACTACGTCCAGCTTTATGACGTGGAGTGACTAGTTCTCTTCCTCACCGCTTTTACTTTCTCTAACTCAAGAGCAAAGTCACGTATCCATTTACAGCTAGTTAGACTGGAGCATAACACTACCAGGTTTAAAACTTGGAACCCAATAACTAGCAAGAGGCAAGCGCTTTAACTACTATGCCAATCAGATGCCCACAAAACTTGTAAAAACTTCTGAAATGTTAGAAAACAAACTAAAAATACTATGTCACCACCTCCTAAATACACATAATTTGATCTGTTTCATATTAATGTAACAATTTTTGTTTGTTAGGTTAAAACTGAAGTACAGACTATTGATAACATACAACTAATGTTGTCTAGCTTTACATACATTTATTTTTAATCAGTCATTTTTTATTCTGAAGTTAAGACATTTACAGAAATAATATGCATCTAATGATGACCTGTTTCACTTCCGAAAAGATATTTTTAGGCAAGTCAGATTTGAATGACTCACAATGTACTTCTAATATGAATATTCTAAAACAGGCCAATGGGCAAAGGAAGCTTATCAGCAGTCCAGGTCTCTCGGCATGTTATGAGTAAAAGGTAACGGCAGTCCCATTGCAGAAACTGCCATAGGGGAGTGAAGTGTTAGAGACTTCATCATACTAGGTCCAGCTTTTTTTATGACTAGTTCCCTTCCTCGCTGCATTTGCGTTCTTTAACTCAAGGGCAGTGTCAAGTACCCATTTACAGCTGTAGATTTGAGCGTGACGCTACCAGGTTTCGGTCCCGGAACCCGCTATCTGTGCCGCTAGAGGAAAGCACTCTATACACTTAGCCAATCAGACGCTCACGTTATGAGTTAGTATGCATGCGGCAAGAGGAACAAACTGATTGAAAAAAAAAGATGTAACATGAGAGAAGATGCTGGTTTAATTAAATGACATGGCAAAAACTAAATATTTAACAACAGTAGAGATAAACAGAGACAGAAGTTTTGAGAAGACTAGTCAGCAAAGCATAAAAAATGTATACATTGTTCCATTAATATTTATCTGTAAGTGACATCTGTATCATCTCTCAACATCCATTTTTTCTGAAGCATTAAAAAAATATTTTTATAGCAATGAACATCTGTTATCCTTGTCTCTCATTAAAAAAAAAAAATATTTAACACATAATTACATTAATAAATAATGAATACCTACATCCAATCCGTTAAACAGTTTGTCAACTATGTCATTAAATTGTTAACTTAAATACACAAAGATTTTTGAAAACAGAATGAGTCACATGCAACAATTAGAGCACTACATAGTTAAACAGAAATATAAAACTGAGGTAAGTCCTGCAAAACAATCCAAAATGCTTTGTAAAAATAATGCCCACTGTATAAAATGGTCCATTTCCAACTATAATTCAAGCCATTATTCTGATGAGGTGTATGCATCTACTAAATGATGTGCAAAAACTGTGTGCAAGAGAAGTTATCAGACATGACATACACAAGGTAAGCTACGGCATGGCATAAAAAAAAAAGCAGGCACTATGTGTGCGTACTTAATTACTTTACTTGTTTCATCAACTCTTGCGCTGAAGCATCGTAGGGAGCTGAAGTTTTCATTCTCGAGCCAAGTGTGTCACATTAGCTGATGTGAGCCTGTGTTAAGGATTTCTGTAATATCATCAATCCATTTGCCTCTTGGCCTTTCCCGTGCCCTAAAACCAGATATCCTACTGCTAAAGGTGTATAATGGTAATTGACCGGCCTCCATTCTCATGAGATGGCCAAACCCCCTTATTTTCTGCCTCTATATATATATTTGATGCAGGATGTAATTCCTACAATTTTTCTGATGTCATTTCTGAATCTCTCTCCTGGTAAAATTTATTGCTCTTCTTCAGCATCTCATCTCACATCATGTGATTTTCCTCTTATGCTCTAGTCTGGGGCCATGTTTGCTACCGATAGCAAAGAGTGGGTAAGAATATTTTATTTATCAATTGTCATTTAGTTTCACTACTTACAGTTGGATGTTTGAGCCAAGGTGACATCTGGTAAGTCACTGCACTTGCTTTTTGACATGTTTAAATTTCTCTATCACATTCTCCATTTTCTGTGAAAAAGGCTTCATACTTTCTATTTGCATTTATTATTCTATTGGTAGCATGTTGTGTGGCAAGATGTGCTGTCATATATGGAAATAAAAAGTAATGAAGTGCAAAAATAAGAATCCTCAACTCAAATGTCATGTCAGTCCTACTGTATGGCTCGGAAACATACAGAACAACAAATGCAACAACTAAGACTTTCATAAATCAGTGCTGGCATAGAGTAGATGGATTGAAATGGTATGACACAATCCATAATGTGGAACTGATGACAATATCCAGTGCCAATGAAACAAGAGATCAGAAGATGACACTGGTGATGAATACTGCAGTTAAGAGTTATTTCCGACAGGCAGTGTTAGCCAAAGTATTATGTCAGTGCTTGACGATGTAAGTGATATTCAGGACACTTATGAGACTGTTCAATAAATGTCTGGAACTGTAACCAGCGGCGTTCGTGTTAATTCATACCCCTAGCATTGTTGATCATCTACATACACACGCCACCATAATATAGTTCTTTACACCAACAATGATGAAACTTGCTGAAGGCATTCTGAAATCCCCAGCGTAAGAGAGGCAGAGGAAGATTAAAAAACACACAAAGAAGAGAAATGAAGACAGAAATGAGAAGGATGAGGAAGACACAGAAAGACATTGAATGGATGGCACAGGACAAGTGGGCTTGGCATGCTTTTGTTTAAAACCTTTTTTCCATGGGGAGCTGAAATGTACTGATGATGGCGATTCTTCACTGGTACTATCACACAGTTTCTCTCCTTCAATACTTAGTCAGAGGTGCACACACTGCCAGAGTCTTTGAACTCTTTCATTCGTTTTAGTTTGTTTGACCAACATTGATTTTTCAGTCTCGTAGTTTTTTTTTACTTAATATTTCCATTATCTCTTTGTTATGTCATGATTTATAAGCCTATTGTCAAATGGATAACTGAACAAATTGAATCTTTAGGTCTAACTACAAAATCATCTTATATTTATTGATGATAGGAAACTCTCTACAGAGCATTACAACAGGTGGAAATCTGATCATCAGAAGTACCCTCCCTGTCAGATGAGTGTTTGAGCCTTTTTTATCTCCGTTTGGGGTGTCGGAGTGGCTAAGGATTATAAATCTAAGGGCCTCTTAAGTCTAAAGACACCAGCTTCGCTCCCTATACAGGAAATATAATTGATGGAAATCTTTTTTTCAGAACATACTCCCCCCTTGAATTCCTGGGTAGTGAGATCAGATGCCTAGCCTTCTCTGATAAGGGCGAAAAAATAGGAAGTCCCGTGTGCTAGTTGCACACATTAAAAACCTCTCGGCAGTTGGATATCGTAAAGAATAGGCGATACAGCCACAGCTCTGACAAAATTTTTAAAAAATAAGAAACCTACCCAGCACAAAAATATTTATAGAATGTGTAATTCCTGTATACACACTTTGTTTCGATGTTTGTGCATTGTGCTGAGATTCTCCTTGTGGGATCTAATGGAGGAGATCAGAGCACTGATGGAGTTGTCCGTGTACAATGAAGATGGTCTTTAAAAACCAAACGAATCTCCGTTACATTCTGAAGGGGGTGGGCTCACTAGGGTCATGAATTTTCAAGTTGATTTTTAACCTGCTCTGGGAATTTAACCCACTCCACTTTGGCTGCAACTTTCAAATTGGCTCCTGGCTTTATCCATTTCTGCCAACTTGAGGCAGTTGTGAAAGTACTGGATTCATGGTCGATGGTCTTAATAACACTGGTGTTATTTGATAAAACAGAAATGTAGAAAAAGAATAATTGGTATCCGATAGTTTATGAAGCTATAGATTATATCACAGTAAACACTCAACAAGATTTACCATTCTAAAATTATCTTTATCAGTCTTTGATTTGATAAAGAATCCAACTAGTGTCACACGGTTTCTGTATTAGTATTAGTATCAACATGATGCTTTTTCTCTGCTTGCACCACACTGCACCTATATTGTTACACACATAAAGCAATAGAATTGCTTATTATTTATAGCCGTGAGAAACAAAGAGAAAAGGGTCAACACTGTAACAGCCCCACTGATAAATATCATCATCGTTATTCCCCCCTTCAACTCCTAAAGGATTATGGGCCTTCAACAAAATTATGCCAAATCTTTCTGTCCCTTGCCGTCTGCTCCTTATCTTTCCATGTTTTCGTCATCATTTTAATTTTTATCTCTAGTTTTTTTCTGTCTACTTCTGCTTTTTTTACCCTGGGGATTCCAGAACAAGGAAAACCTTGTAACGCAATCAACAGTTTTCCTCAACGAGGTATATATTTTTTTTGTTCTCCATGTGCATTTTCTTTTTCTTTTGTTGTTCTCCATGTTTGAGAGCCTTACAAAAGGACTGCCTTTATATTTGAGTTGAAGATGGGACCGAAGACGCAGCAAAAGAGATGAATGCAGTCAGCGACTAATAGCTTGACTGCTTACATCAGGGTCAGCGAACCAGAGCTGACCAAGACCCTACTCCACCTCCAAGTGGTGGTCCTGGAAACAGGCTGCATCACTGCAGTCTGGCCGAGGGAGTAGGGATTGAAGAGGGAAGGCTAACCCCCGGGCCGTCTTAACAGCATTGTAGGCCCTGGGCAAAGCAATGCACTGGGCCCCTACCAGCCCTACCCACTCACGGGAATAAAAATGATGTCTTATGAACAACATAGCAGCATCCCAGCATGGGGCCCCTAGAATCATGGGGCCCCTGGGCACAACCCAGTGTGCCCATGCCTTAAGACGGCACTGGCTAACCCGGTCCCAAAAATGCCAAGCTGAAAACGGATGTGTCGGGCCAAAAGGCGCAAATATCACAGCTTCGCTGTAAACAGTGACACAACGTAACCAACGTCCTTTTCAGGACAAACGCAGAAGAAGAGTTGAAGATTTTTATTTCTGTGCTGGACTTAATTTCTTTTGATTTGCATATACTTCCCCATTCAATGAAACCTCCTCTTGTCTTTTTATTTCTTATTTTAATATCAGCGTCTTGTCCATCAAATCTGCTTCTGCTGCTGCCAAGATACATGTCTGAGCCATATCTTGTTGAGATGTTTCTAGAAGTGAAATCTGGCGGTTATTTGCCACATTTATTCTCATAATTATTGTCTTTTCTTTGTGTCTCTGTGCATTTCCAGACCCAACTGCTGTGACTTCACATCAAATATTCCCATTCCACCTTGCACCTGGCTAAAGTTACGGTTCAGGTGTGTCAAGTCATTTGCAAAATCTAGATTGTTGAGCTGCTTTTTTAGTAGCCCGATGAATTCCATGTCTGTTTGTTGGTGTCCTTGTTTTAATAATCCAATCTGTAACCGGTAAGAAGAGAAATGGTGATGCTTCAGTTCTTATCTCAAAAGGGCTCTGTTAGTCGTCCTTTATAAAGAATTCTACATTTCGTATCTTCAGATGCTTTCTTTATTAATTTATGGAGAACTTACTAATGCTGTGTCAGTTTAAAGAATGATTCTCTGCCTGAAGTCCTTTTCAAAGTTCACCTTTGTAATATATGCACCCTTGCAAAATCTCAATGAGGATCTAAAATTACAGTGGCAATGGAGGCCATACATGTGTCAGGGGAGATATGCTGTGGTTCTGAGGAGCAACAAGGTATGGTTTTCTTTGTTTTTGTTAATACTAGTTTTTTTTCTCTTCCCCAAACCTAATACCCAGGTGATGATAGATTATACATGCTAACAACCACATTATATAAACTCTAGCATATCAAATGGTTAGTAACAAAATGTTACAAAACCAAACTGATCATAATGATTCTATTTGATGGACAATACCACTTTTAAAACATTTTTCTCGCAGCTCATGTCTTGCCAATTTATTATTTGTCTTTGATCTTATGCTTTTAATAAAGTTTCAACCGGAGAGGATAACTGGACCAATAAATGACTTTTCTGATGACTCCCCCAGCGTAGTATTTTCTACAGCGATCATTGAACCTGCTGCACACTATACTTGAAATGACTTCTGTGACTTTAATGTCTTCTGCACCTGTGACAATATTCACTTTACCCTTGTGTGACAAAAAGAGTCACAATGAAAGCTGGAATGGAGATCAGGCAAATAAATGAACAACCCAAAACAGAAAGGAAACTTAAATGAAAAAAACAGAGGTCTACAACAACAACAACAACAAAAATGTTTTAAAAAGCTGTAGTTACTAACATCACAAAAGCCCATTTAAGTTAAAATGGTATGTACACGATATGTCTCGTTGTATACGATCTATAAAGATACACTATTGAATCTACTTTTCATTCTACAATAAACTTTACACATAGTCCTGATGTACATTACTATACAACTTTATATCTTTTGATTACATTAAAGTTTGATTTTGTTGAATTAAAATATTACTGGTCAAAGAAATGTATTCACATTATACAGTTATTAATCAAAATGTTCATTATTTATTAATTAAAAAGCATCTTTCCAAATATTAATAATCAATACACCAAGAACTTAATTTAATGACTTATTCATGTTATTTACACATATTTACAGCATGAGGATTTAAAGCAACTTTAGAAAATACATCCCAAAAGCAAGAACAGTTATTGTAGTAAACAATGATAGTGTCAAATGAATAAACCAGTACAAAGACAAACTTATAATTACTAAATTACATGACAATAAAACAAGAATTCAAATGTTGGCTCACAACACAATCAGTCTGTTAAGGTGAATTTTAAAAATGTATTTTTTTGTTTTGAATTACGTATAACGAATCAGGTGATACATCTGTTCTCTCTCCGTTGTTGTGCTCCTTGGGGAGCGTACTAACATCACTGCATCTGGTCCCCTCGTAGGAAACCTTCACCAAAGCATTCAAATGTTCTAGCAGTGCTGGTTTCTGTAGTATTATGTTCTACATGATGAGGTTGCTAGCTGCATGCACAACCTGCTAGCTCCATGCACAACCTGCTAGTTCCATGCACAACCTCATATTAGTCAGCCCTTTTGAAATGCCTGAGGGAGCATTAAGCCTATTCGTTCTTTGAAACATCTAATGGTACATGAAAATAAACAAATGAAACTGAAAAGATCGACCTTCGAGAAGACGAAGGACATCTTTAATATCTATGGATGTATTCTTCCTCATAAGGAATAATCTTTTAGACTGATACACTTTCACAATGAAAAACCAAAAACGTTTTTTAAGATTTTCAAAATCTCAACAACAACAAAATTAAATAAAGAAAGTCTGAACATAATGGGTGAGTAAAGAAACTATTGGGGGGGGGGGGGAGTGTGCGCGCCTGCAAAAAAGTGATACTAGATGAGATTAAAAAATGGATTCACAATATACATGGATATGTCATGTAAACATCGGTATTATTCAACATAATCCCCATCAACTTGTACGGCTTTATGCCAGCGCGAAACAAGTGCATGTATTCCTAGCCCGTACCAGATTTTGTCTTGATCATGTAGCCATTTCTTCGCTGCATGAATCACTCCTTCATCATCTTCAAACCTTGTCCCACGGAGTGTATCTTTAAGTGGACCAAATAGATGAAAATCAGAGGGTGCCAAATCGGGACTATAGGGTGGATGGGGTAGTATAGTCCAACCCAATTTGGTGATTGCTTCCCGCGTTGCCAGACTTGTGTGAGGTCGCGCATTGTCGTGAAGGAGAAGCAGGTCTGCTGGATTCTTGTGCGGCCGAACTCTGCGAAAACGTTGATTGAGTTTTTTCAATGTTTTAATGTAAGCTCGCGAATTGATTGTTTCTCCTCTTGGCATAACGTCCACAAGAATCACACCTTCAATGTCCCAAAAGACAGTGATCATGACCTTTCCAGATGAAGGAATTGTCTTGAATTTCTTTCTTCGTGGTGACTGCGGATGATGCCACTCCATTGACTGTCTTTTTGTCTCAGGTTCAAAATGATGTGCCCAGGTTTCGTCACCTGTAATGACCTTAGCCAAAAAGTTCTCTCCATCAGCACTGAAACGCTCCAACAATTCAGAAGAAATTGCTTTCCTTTGCAATCGGTGGTCATTTGTGAGACTTCGAGGAACCCATCTTGCGCAAACCTTAGAAAATCCAAGAGTTTTTATAACTGCATTTGCACTACCAATGCTGACTGACAGCTGTAAGGCCAATTGTTGAGTAGTGATTCGCCTATCAGTAAGAATAATGCCCTCAGCGCATTTCAACATTTCTGCGTTGGTGGCTGTGGCAGGACGTCCACAGCGCGGCCGATCAAGCAGCTCTGTATCTCCACTTCCTGATTCTCTGAACCCAGCGACTGACTGTACTCCTGTCGACTGCAAAACTTCCATACACATCACATAGATGCTTGTGAATGTTCACAACAGTTTCCTTCTCTGCAACGAGAAATTCTATCACATTTCACTGCTTATAACGCAAGTTGCTAACACGCTCCATTTCAATGGTTTAGGGCAGCCGTATTATTTGGCCGGTTGTGGTGCAATTTGGTGCACACAATTGGCACATGCCATATTTGAAGTGTGCAGAATTTCATGCTTCTATCTTCATTATGAGCTGAGAAAAACGATGTGGTGCATTACTTTCTGAATGCCCCTCGTATTTGTTCCTGTCTTTCAATATATAATGGTCTAATGTATCCCCCCTCTTCCTCTAACAAAAAAAAAAAACAGAACATTATTACGGTTACGACTCTTTTAAGTTCTCATAAATAGGAGCAGAGAAATGTCCTTGAACTTCACATTCTACAATTTATCTCTATACAAACAAGTAACTGTTTAATGAGCCATTCAAAATTAATTATAAATTAAGTTACACTGAGAAGACATTATGTGATTTATGTTTGTACACATATCTGCAAGTACCAGGAGTCAACACAGCTTAAAAGTGCCAATCACAGACTATAAATGGAACCACCTATTAACTACAATGCTGCTGGCCAGGACATGGTCTCTGGATGTCAGGTGACTCTCTACCTAAAACAGCAATCAAACACCAAAGGAAAAACAAAAATGAGAACATCTTGAAGAGACATGGAGACAGAAAAATGTTATGAAGTTGAGGTCTGTCCTGGGTAACAACTTGATGGAAAGCTGCAAATGGATACCTATGGACAACTCCTGCAGAAGCATCATTCTCAGCCTTGAATACGGACTTATATTTAAGAGAGGAGAAGTTTAATCTTCACAGTTTCTAGTAAAGCCATAACTGAAAATCCTGCTGGGCACGAATGTGCTCACAAGAAAATGACAATTAGATTCAGCAGAATGATGCCAAATCGTGAAAGCTTTATCACTCATAAAGAACATTCATTCCTAAAGCTTATATAAATGCTTGAAGCAACTACCACCTAAATATTACCTGCAAAATGTCATAAGTGATTAGTTTGGTAAGTCTGCCTCTGATGGCTGAAGTTTATAGCTAGAATGATGTGCAAAGAAATGTATTATTTTTCTGAAGAAGAGATAAAGAAATGATCTGAATACACAGCGTGACTGAAAAGTCACTCCATATTTTTTAATTTTTATATCCTCGATTAGATACTGTTGGATATACAAGAAACAAATGCCAAAGGCAATAACTGCTATTTGATAACTGAGTTTTATTTTTTGTTTCTGGAAACAAAAATAAAATTTTAAATGGCCAATAAACAGATGTTATAATAGACAGCAACAATCTAATCCTCTGTCCTTCAAAAGACTTGTCCTAACTCTCTTAATCTTGATGCTTGCTTCACATAAATTAGTTGGACAGAAGAGAGGAAATAACAGTTTAAAAATAGGAAGTGACTTTTCAATCACCCCGTAGATGAGTAAATTGTGACTATCACTTACTTACTTAGTCGTTCCTCTTCTACCGTGAGGTGTAGAGGTGTGACTATCACACTGGACTTAATTTTGGCCTTGTTCAAATCTTTTATGCACATCTCATAGTTTCATGGGAAAGAAACACAGCTGCGTAATGGTTTGAAATAAAGGAATTTCAATTCTTAGAGGTTAATCCTTAGAAGTTACAAGACAGATAAACAATTATATTACACAGTGTAAAATTTAAAGATTAATTATTGAAAGCCATATATAAAGAACTTAAATCAGAATAAAAAATGAAAATAATATTCATTCAAAAGCACAAAACACAAAAAAATGGGTTACAGTTCTTACTGTGTAACTACATGTCAGTTTTTCTAGTTGGCTATTACTCTGAAATATTCAGACCACTCTTCTCTCCGTCACTAAAATCCTAAGCACTTTATTCTGAAAAAACTTTTCTTCACTCTAAACTCCAAACCTTCACAGATCCTAGTTCATATTTTCTGCTGCAAAACAAATAAAAATAAAAAACATACATACACATCTGTCTACTGACACAACAATTGACTACTACTATGAAAAATTCAGACAACTCTTCCCTCCACTGCCACTAAAATCATAAGCACATTTTTATAAAATATTTTCTTCACTCAAAACTTTCACAGATTCTACGTTACGTTCATAAAAAAAAAAAACATACACATCTGTCTGCTGGCACAACAATTCTTTGCCCAAAAAACTGAAGGTTAATGTAGGTCAATAATGACCAAGTATATGAAGATAATCAGCACAGCATCTTAATCATGATATTAACATTACTTAAACGTTCTATAACAAACAAACAAAAACACTGCAGCTTTCTGTAGGTCAACTACTGACCACATAACTTGTAAAATTAACGTAAACAACACAGCATCTTAATCATGAAATGTTAAAAAAAAAAAAAAAAGAATAACTGACTGTAGATGCATTTCAAATAAGCACACACCTATTAACTTAAACAACATTTCTAAACCCCCCAAAAAACTGCAGCCTACAGTAGGTCAAAAACTGACCAAGTAACCTGTGAAATAAAAGTAAACAGCACAGCATCTTAATTGTGAAATATGTAAAAAAGATCAACTTACTGTACATACAATCAAATCAAGCATATGTTAAGAAGAAAACAGTATATCTACTATATAATTTAAGATATTTATATATCACATAAACTTGAGCAGTTAAAAATTTGATGACATCTCTCTTACATGCCTGATATAAAGTTCACTTAAATTACTGAAACATTAATGGCAATATCTGATTGGTTGGTTAGTAAAGCTTAAATTCTGGTTGGTTAGTAAAGCTTAAATTTTGGTTGGTTAGTAAAGCTTGAATGATTCAGGCTTACATTTTTACTGTCGTCAATTAATGAAGGGCATTCATACTTCAATGTTCACATCTTTGTTTGTGAACACCCCCAGATCATCATCATCACCCTTTAGCTCCCCAGGGAGCATAGGCCCTCAACAAACTTATGCCAAGTCCTCCTGTCCCATGCCATCAGCCCTTCTATGTCATATTTATCCCCTTCACGTCTGTCTCTGGTTTTCTTCTCCATGTGTTCTTTGGCCTCCCTCTAATACCCTCAGATGTTGGTTTGAATATGTCTGTCTCTGGTTCTCTTCTCCATGTGTTCTTTGGCCTCCCTCTAATACCCTCAGATGTTGGTTTGAATATGTCTGTCTCTGGTTCTCTTCTCCATGTGTTCTTTGGCCTCCCTCTAATACCCTCAGATGTTGGTTTGAATATGTCTGTCTCTGGTTTTCTTCTCCATGTGTTCTTTGGCCTCCCTCTAATACCCTCAGATGTTGGTTTGAATATGTCTGTCTCTGGTTCTCTTCTCCATGTGTTCTTTGGCCTCCCTCTAATACCCTCAGATGTTGGTTTGAATATGTCTGTCTCTGGTTCTCTTCTCCATGTGTTCTTTGGCCTCCCCCTAATACCCTCAGATGTTGGTTTGAATATGTCTGTCTCTGGTTCTCTTCTCCATGTGTTCTTTGGCCTCCCTCTAATACCCTCAGATGTTGGTTTGAATATGTCTGTCTCTGGTTCTCTTCTCCATGTGTTCTTTGGCCTCCCTCTAATACCCTCAGATGTTGGTTTGAATATGTCTGTCTCTGGTTCTCTTCTCCATGTGTTCTTTGGCCTCCCCCTAATACCCTCAGATGTTGGTTTGAATATGTCTGTCTCTGGTTCTCTTCTCCATGTGTTCTTTCATTCATTCATAACCCTCCACTCCCAAAGGAGCATAGGCCTTCAACAAACACATGCCAAGTCCTCTTGTCATGTGCCATCATCTCAAGTTCTTTCCATGTTCTCCTCATCATTTTCACCTCTGTTTCCAACTCTCTTCTCCATGTACTTCTTGGTCTTCCTCTGCCTCTCTTGCCCTGGGGGTTCCAGAACAAGGACTGCCTTGTAATGCTATCAACAGGCTTCCTCAGTGTGTGTCCTATCCATCGCCATCGTCTTCTTCTCATCTCTTGTTCCACTGGCACTTGTCCAGTTCTTGTCATCAGTTCCACATTGGTAACCTTGTCATACCATTTTAATCCCTCTATTCTACGCAAGCACCCATTTATGAAAGTCTGTAGCTTTTTGGTTGTTGTCTTTGTTGTTCTCCATGTCTCTGAGCCATACAATAGGACTGACTTCACATTTGAGTTGAAGATTCTTATTTTCATGTTGGATCCTATTTCTCTTGATCTCCATATATTTCCCAATGCAATGAAAGCTCCTCTTGCCTTTTGTATTCTTATTTTGATATCGCTGTCTGTCCCTCCAACTTTATCTATATTACTGCCAAGATATGTGTATGATTCTACCTCTTGTATTGGTGTTTCTTCAAGTTCAACCCTGTTTTCATTACCTGCATTTATTCGCATTATTTTTGTCTTTTCCCTGTGTATTTTCAGACCCAATTGCTGTGACCTCTCATCGAGTGTTTCCAATTTGTCCTGCATCTGATTACGGTTATGGGACAGGAGAGCCAAATCATCAGCAAAATCCAGATCATCCAACTGCTTAGTCAGAGTCCACTGGATTCCATTTCTGTTGTGTGTTGTCGATGATCTCATAACCCAATCTATTGCCAGCAAGAAAAGAAATGGAGACAAGAGGCATCCCTGTCGCACTCCTGTTCTTATCCCAAATGGTTCTGTAAGCTGTCCTTCATGAAGAACTCTGCACGTCATGTCTTCATAGGTTTTCTTTATTAAATTAATGATCTTCAGGGGAACTCCATAATGCCTCATCAATTTCCAAAGTGATTCTCTGTCCACACTGTCAAATGCTTTTTCGTAGTCCACAAATCCGATGTATAGTGGTGAATTCCATTCCAGACTTTGTTCAACTATTATTCTCAAAGTGGCTATCTGGTCTGTACATGATCTGTTTTGTCGAAAACCTGCTTGTTCGTCTCTCAATTTCTTGTCTATGTGTGTTACTGGGGCCCGAAAGGGGAGCAAAGAATAGTAACACTGTCCCCTGCCAAGCATGTCGTAGAAGGCGACTAAGGAGGGTTGGGCATGGGGCCGGTTACCCCATCCTGTTAAAAAAAATTTAAACCACAAAAAACTTCAACAAATATGGACAAGTCAAATAAAGAAAATAAAACACAGCCATCCAAGACAGGGGAAGGTCCTCTCGCGGGGAGGCGTATGATGCAACACAGAGAAAGCCGAAAGGAGTCTGTGTTGCTGACTAACCTTCTTTCTTCTAGGAGAACTTCCAGATTTGGCACCTGGAATGTTCGGACATTGAACGAACAAGGGAAAGTGGCACAAGTAGCAGCAGAAATGAGGGAATACAAAAATTGAGGTTCTGGGAATGTGTGAAACAAAGTGGAAGGGGGTAGACAGGAAGAAACTCATCACAGGTGAATTGGTGCTGTCCTCAGGACACGAAGACGAAAGTTCACACCACAGTGAAGGGGTAGCTCTTATGTTATCTAAAGAAGCACAGAAAGCACTCATTGAATGGGAAGCTGTGGGACCCAGAATAATAACAGCTATTTTCAAAACAGCTAAAAAGAAAATTCATGTCAATGTCATCCAATGTTATGCACCAACTAATGACAAAGAAGAGTCTGTGAAAGAAGCATTTTATACTAAACTACAGGAAATTATGGATAAAGTAAAAAGAAGAGACATCACAATTTTGATGGGTGACATGAATGCAGAGATAGGTACAGTCAATACCGGATTTGAAGAAGTCATGGGAAAACATGGGCTAGGAGTAATGAATGAAAATGGAGAACTATTCGCAAACTTCTGTGCTTCAAATCAACTGGCTATAGGAGGAAGCATGTTTCCACATAAGAGAATACACAAGGCAACATGGATATCACCAGACCATAGAACAGAAAATCAGATCAATCATATATGCATAAAGAAGAAGTTTAGATCATCATTGCAGGATGTAAAGGTATATAGAGGAGCAGATGTGGCATCAGATCACCATCTTCTGATAGCCAAAGTAAAAATGAAACTCAAGAGATATGCAACAATGCAAAATTATAGACAACAGTTTAATGTAGGACAGCTAAGAAATCAAGAAACAAGAGACAAATTTGCGGTCACAGTATCCAACAAATTCCAAGTGCTCCAACAGTTGGAAGATGTAGAGAATACAGAAGACTATTGGCAGCAGGTCAAAACGGTATGGAAGGAGACATGTGAAGAAATACTGGGGAAAAGGGAAAGACAACAAAAAGCATGGATGTGTTCTTTGGCCTCCCTCTAATACCCTCAGATGTTGGTTTGAATATGTCTGTCTCTGGTTCTCTTCTCCATGTGTTCTTTGGCCTCCCTCTAATACCCTCAGATGTTGGTTTGAATATGTCTGTCTCTGGTTCTCTTCTCCATGTGTTCTTTGGCCTCCCTCTAATACCCTCAGATGTTGGTTTGAATATGTCTGTCTCTGGTTCTCTTCTCCATGTGTTCTTTGGCCTCCCCCTAATACCCTCAGATGTTGGTTTGAATATGTCTGTCTCTCTGGTTCTCTTCTCCATGTTTGAATTGTCTTTGGCCTCCTTTGGCCTCCCTCTAATACCCTCAGATGTTGGTTTGAATATGTCTGTCTCTGGTTCTCTTATCCATGTGTACTGAATATGTCTGTCTCTGGTTCTCTTCTCCATGTGTTCTTTGGCCTCCCTCTAATACCCTCAGATGTTGGTTTGAATATGTCTGTCTCTGGTTCTCTTATCCATGTGTACTTTGATCTCCCTCTAACACTCTCAGATTCGGTTTGAATATGTCTGCAGAAAGCAGCAGTCAGCCTGGGTTTGTCATCATCTTTTCTGGAGCTTGTTTGTATCTACAGTGATGACAGTCATATGTACTTTCTCTGATCCTCATATGTCAGGTTCAGCAGTCATTTTATCAGTGCCACAGGTAGATTCACTGGCAGGGTATACCTTCTTCTTCTTCTTCTTCTTCCATCCTTAGCCACCAACCGGCAAAGCAGTATGTGGCCAGTACGCCTAGTGGCGTCTTAGGGCAACAACAAATTGATCAATCTATCGCTGTTTCCACCACGCCTAGTGGCGTCTTTGTGGAACAAAAACAGACCAAACAATCTATCATTGTTTCCGTAATCAGATTGGTTGGCAAGCAGGTGATCAGCCCACTGTGCAGGGTATACCTTGAGATTACTAAAAAGATGGTACCTGTAGCCCTGTTTGCAACTGGTTTTTAAAAATCAATCTACACTTTCCACAGTGACGGGTAATCAAAAGTAGTGTTGTTCACTCGAGTTGAATGACTCGAACTCGAGTCTGAATCAGACTTAAGTCACCACAACGACTCAATTCGAGATTCAACTCGAGTTTTTTAAATAACGACTACAATCAACTTGGGACTTGCCAGTTTTGGCGAACCAACTTCGCCATCTTTATTCGTTGTGCATACTTAGAGGAACTACAAATGGTTTTGTTTAAATCAGTATAATAAAAGCAGCTAGTAAATAAATTACTGAAACTAGAGATCATTGTTATTTATAGTGATTGATGTAATTGTTGGAATAAAATTGATTTTAACTATAAACAGTTTTAGATAAGAAATGAGATTCAACTGGGACTCAACTTGAAAGCTGCTGTTTCGAGCTTGAAATTCGACTTGAGACTTGTACTAAGAGATTGACTCAACTTAAGAGGAAAGACAACTATGATTAAAAGTAATGCCAAGGTAGCTTGGATTTTCCACCAGATGAATGATGTTCACATTCAGCACCAGTCTGGAGCTCTGCAGTTTGTTAGCAAGGGAGAAAACTTTGTATGTTTATTTCTCTACATTTATTTTAAGTAACTATTTATATAGATCACTCCTGCTGTAAAGTCATGTTTTGTTGCATCAGTGTGCATATGATAAGGAAGAATAACTTCTACCACTAAATTCAAAACTCACATCTAAGATTAAATCACAGGTCTGATGGTCATCTATAGTTCAAGTCAGCAACGATGTCCATTATTCAAAGAATGAATTTTATGCCAGTTATGGAAACAGAGGTTTGGTTCACTACAAATAAAATGATATAATAACATGGATAAATGGAAATATTACTGTTAAACTAACTCCTACGTTGTGTTTTACCTAAACAAAAATAGCATTACTCTTCACAGCAAATGTTATATGTCTACCCGAAGTATTACTGACAGAAGGAACAACTCGCAAAATAAACAAAGGTGTATGTATGCTTAGACTATTACAGGCTGACTACATTCTTTTGGTGTCATTGCCTTGTTCAAGTGATTGGTGTAGGTAACTGTGACGCCAAAACCTCCTGAAACTAATACTGTTTATCAACTGTTAATTATCTTTTTCCACGCTATGATGGTAGACTGTTCAGTATTTTCTCTCTTTACTGACCTCTGCCTAATTTCCCTTCAATTTTATCCTGGCTACCATGTATTCTCTATCTTCTTATGAAATGCTCAATATAGTGAACTGCTACTTTTTATCAAAGTTTCAGACAACAGTTGAATTGTAAGTTGGTCTTTTAAAACTGAGGTTTGCTGCAAATAAAAAAAGACATATAACGTTTGGAACTTTTGCATACTTGCAAAGAAACAGCCAAGATTGCTGCACCCATTGTGAAGCCAGTTATATCAACTGGAGATGTTCTTTTTACACGAAAAATTTTATATGTAAGTATTCTGGCCTTTTCTTTCTATTCAGAAAGCTATTTTTATTCACTAAGTTACCATTACGTGGTGGACATTTTATTCCAACCATTTTATAGGGCTAAAAATTATAATTTTGTAGTACCCTACAACTACTAAAAATGGGGTTGGAGTGGTTAAGAGGTATGGTGTCTGCCTCGAGCTCTAAAGGTACTAGGTTCAATTCCCAGTAGAGGGAATATAATTTTTTGAAATTTTTTTTTCAGAACCAGTGGTCTTAATGATGTCATACTCCCCCCTGGTCTCCTGGGTAGTGAGATCGGATGCCTAGCCTTCTTGGATAAGGGTGAAAAAATAGGAGGTCACGTGTGCACGTTGCACAAGTTAAAAATCCCACAGCAGTTAGAAATCATAAAGAGAAGGCCAAAAGGCTGCTGCCCTGGAAAAATTAGAAACCTGTCCACCGCAAAAATATTTATAGAATGTGCGATTCCTATGTACACACTGGGATTCTTGGGAACCGCTGCAGAAACCACTGCCACAAGAACATATGAAAGCTTTGTTGCAGGACTCCTGCAAGGAAACCAGCTGCAATGGTGTGCTTCCATGCTCCATAATGAGGGAAAAAGGAAAGAATAATATAGGTAAAAGTGGTCCCATTGCAGATACTGACATAGGGAAGTGAAGTGTTAGAGACTTCACCTTACTAGGTCCAGCGTCGAGAGGTGAGGTGACCAGTTCCCTTCCTCGCTGCTTCTTACTTCCCGAAATCAAAGAGTAGAGTCAAATGATATAGAAGGGACCGAAGACGCAGCAAACGAGATGAATGCAGTCAGCAACTCATAGCTTGACTAATTGCGTCAGGGTCAGCGAACCAGAGTAGACCAAGACCCTACTCCACCTCCATGTGGTGGTCCTGGAAACAGGCTGCATCACTGCAGTCTGGCTGAGAGAGTAGGGATCGAAAAGGGAAGGCAAACCCGGTCCCAAAAAATGCAGTGCTGAAGTAGGATGTGCAGGCCGAAAGGTGCAAATATTGCAGCTCTGCTATAAACGGACACAACGCAACCAACGTCCTTTTCAGGACGAACAAGGAAGAAGAAGAAGAAATGATATAGATGAACTCTAATTCAACAAGCATATGAATGAAAAAGATAGCAGCGATGAGAAGAATGTAGGTTAAAAAAAAAAATTAAAAAAAACTAACAAATCCAAATTGTTAAATCCAAATTTTCTCTACACTTTACATTAGAGACATACACTTTACAAATGCGTTAAACTTTTAACCAAAATAGCAGGTTTTACACAATTTTCAACTGAAGCAAAGGTCTTAGAACATTCTTTCTAGTGTTACAGTATCTCCCTGCTTCAAAATACTAACAGCCTGATTTATATGGCTGCATCACAAAGCAGTCACAATACTGATGAAGTAATAGCAGATATGGGGTGGGCTGATGGCTCCATGATGCAAATATCATACAGCCCCCTTATGATACAAACATGTCACAAATGATACATATGGCACTTTCCCAGTAACACTGTGATATCACCAATGACTGAAAATAAACTTTACAATAACCACATATACTTTACAATTAAAAGCATTTTTAAAAAAAAATCATTTTTCAATATTTCTGAAATCTTTCAGATAAATGCTGGTGTGTGGTTCATAATAATTTATTGACCATACTTAATATTTGGTGTCAGCTAACTATGACTAAAATGTCACACTCACTGTATATTTAAAAAACTGGATGCCTTTGGATCTTTACCACTTGTGACACTTGTTCGTGAATGGTAATGTTGAAAACTAGACCCATTTTGAGCATGTACTTTTGTGCCCTGGGAAGGGTAAGGGATTCTGCTTTGAGCAAGAGTTGGCTGGTTGAAATGTGTGGATGAATGCTGCATTGGGTCCGGAGACTGCTGGTGGAGACTATTTGATTTGATGCTGGTGTAAGATGTTTTGCTGGAAGAGCCTGGGAGGTCTCCCAAACTTAGATACTGTGGCATAGCTGACAAATGGTAATGGTAAGGATCTGAATCATCATCAAGACTAACCTTCTGAGCAGCAGGCCCATTAACAGCAAGTGATTCATATTCACTTGTGCTGTATGGCAACGGTTGCTTTATATCAATTCCTGGGATTGAATGCCCAGAACTGGAAGCTGGCTGGAAAACACTGGCAGTGTGAGCACCACTTCTTGGTTTCAACTGATGGATCTGGGGAACATACACCTCGTCTCCAGATCCCGATGTTTCTGTGTCAAGGCTGTTGTCCACCCTGCTTAAAATGTTTCTTCCTGCGCAGCTTTCCATTGGAATGTCTTTCCCTTCAGCACTGGCTATTAGAGCTTCCAGATATTCTGCTTGATTCTGAATTTGCTCTAAAGTCATCTCCTTAGTGGAGGAATCCCCGCAGGACAATCTTGAATCTTCATCATCATCTGAGACCTCTTCCTTCACCTCAGATTTGGGTTTTGGCTCCAGAGCTGGAAAGATAATCTCAGACTCATCTAGGTTAGGCAGATCACCCTTGATATGGTCCCTGAGTTTCTTCAAAGCAAGATAATATGGTACTTTATCAATGGCCCTGGGTAACTGAGCACATCGAGCACTGGATGATGGCATGACAAACAGAACCTGGAAAAAAGTGAACAAACAACTGTTAAATATCATCTTACAAAATATTTTTAATTCAAAGAGTGTGATAGCACATTACAAAAAAATGTACACGTGTGTTTTACTTCTGCTATTTCAACATTCCAAGCCATCAAGACTCTTTGATGTTGTTGTTGTTTAACTAGGGCTGCTGAGCTTGTGGCTCGTTTGCAGCCAATGCAAAGTTGATGAACTGAACCAATGGAATGAAATTTGGTAAATTTGGCCATCAACTTTGAAGATGTAGGGTCTCATGTTTACTAACTGTCCATGACTCTCTTCCATATGTCGGGATTGGTTCTATGTAACACTAAAGAACTCTCTATTTTACTCCCATTATCAAAGAGTTGTTGCATAACATACTTTTCATTTTATAGAATGCTGCTTTCGCCTGAGCTATTCTACTCTTCCCTTCTGAAGTGCATCATTTATCCGATGTTGTTAACATGCCCAGGTATTTGAATCTACTGACTTGTTTTAAAACTGTTCCTTTAGTTTAATAGTGCATTCCAAAGAATACTAAGAAGAAATGCACGCTTTTTTGAGAATCATGCAACTTAGTGCAATGACCAGACTCACAGCTTTTGTGTAATTTCCAGACTGCAACTTTGGTGGGATAAAAGATGCGCGCTACTTTGAGCATCGTGCAATGGCCAGAAGCGCACGACTTTTACATAATTTCCAGACTGCAGCTTTGGTGGGAAAAAGTTTGTGACTGACAAAGAAAATTCTATAGTAATATACTTCTAAATACAGCTTTTGATTTTACTCAGAAACTTCAAATTTTATTTCTTTTAAATTCCACACTTGATATGTATCACATGCTTCAAAGATCCCACACTGTACTTCAGTTCATCCTAACCATTTTACTATTCCAGACACTAGTGTATGCACTATTTTTTAACAGACTGTCGGGCTGCTGACTTTCCCCAATGTAAAGATATCTGAATACTCTTTCACTTGGGTGCCATATTTTAGTAATATCTATAAAACAAATAAATGCAAACACGCATGCACACACACACAAAGCCCCAACAAATGACAAATTCTGTTTGGTTGGTTTTAAGGACCATCTTCATTGCACATGGACAACTCCATCGCTGCTCCGATCTTCTCTACTAGATCACACAAGGAGGATCTCAGCACAGTGCACGAACTCCGTAGCACTGGTATACAGGAATCACACATTTTATAAATATTTTTGTGCAGGTAGGTTTTCATAATGTTGTAAATTTTGCCAGGAGAGCGGCCTTTGGGCTCTACTCTTTACAATTTCCAACTGCCGAGGGATTTTTAATGAGCACAACTTGCACACGGGACCTCCAATTTTTTCACCCTTATCAGAAAAGGCTAGGCATCAGATCTCAATATGCAGGAGATCAGGTGGAGTATGACATTATTAGAACGCACTGAAAAAAATGTCCATCAAATAAATTCCCTGCACTGGGAAAGGAACCTGGTTGTTTACATCTGGTTAATGATGGTTTACTTACAGTGTCAGTGCCTTCCACTTTATCAGGCTGTTTGCCAATGCTGAAGTTTTTGTTTGCACTGAAGATTTCAAAAATGCCTAAAAAATACAAATAAAAAAAAAACATACTGACAAAGGTTTAACATGTAATGGGACAAATATTTATAATTTTCATCACTCAAAGCAACCTGGCAGTCAAGCGTGTTGGGTATTAAAATCAAACTAATAGCTTCAAACTGACCACTGCCTTCTTTGAACATATTTAAGTTGTTGTCAGACAGTGCACAAAGAAGAAGAAGCAGAAAATCAAACTGAGAACATTTAAAAGCCATGTCAAAAGTGAATTGTTACACCATAGTGAATGTCAGAAAAATCACTACAGTGCCATAAAACTCAGCTCCTTTCAGACTAAAATTTGTATCAGCATTAAAAGAATCTTGAACAAATTCTATCATTACAGTCACGCTGTTTGTAGAAAGATATCTGGAACCACTAAAACTGGTCAAAAGAAGATGTAAGGTAAAGGTAAAGGATCCCATTACATGCCCATTGAGGCATATTAGGAATATGGTGTTAAGCCCATATTTTCTTGACCATCAGCACACTAGGGGTGATGTGGTCAGCATCACACCGGCCGCCTTAACCTTCCCAGAGTTGCTCTGGTACCCAATTCATGAGGCTGGGTCGACCCCGGAGCCGTTTGCAGTCTAAAAAATCCCACCTCAACTGGGGATCAAACCTTGGACCACTGAACTAGGAAGCCAGTGCGCTAACCACTGCGCTACTGCGGCTCCCAAAAGAAGATGTAGACATCATTATTTTTTTTTTCACTCTTTATAGAGCATGCAGCCACTCCTGCAGCTGGTCCCCTTGCAGGAAACCTGCACCGAGCATTTACATGTTCACACTGTGGTGGTTTCTGCAGCTATTTGTTTGACTTAATGAGGTTGCCAGTGCCACGCACCTCATGTTAGTCGCCTGAGGGAGCAGTAGTTTTATTCTTTGTCTCATTAGAGACCGCCGGAAACAATACGAAGTAAGATGGTACCAGCTTGGAGATACACTTTTTACTAACACGCCAGGAGACTTTCCACCATGAACAGCCATCAAACAGCGCAGATTATGCAGTATCACAGTTTGTTTGTTTTGGTTTTAAGAACCATCTTCAGTGGACACAGACAACTCCATCAGTGTTCTGATCTCCTCCCTTAGATCACACATGGAGGATCTCAGAATGGTGCTCGAACTCCGTAGCACTGGCAAGGATCCCAATGTGTGTATATAGGAATTACGCATTCTATAAGTATTACAGTAAAACTAGTAATGAGGATGTCCGGAAAGAAGCCAGTGCGAATAGGAAGCTAAGATTCTCATTACAAGGAAGGAATCAACTTTTTGGGCATGATATGAGACGAAGACAGCTGGAATATATCAAGACAATAGGAAAAATTGAAGGAAAGAAGTTAGAAGAAGACAAAGAGAGAAAATGCTGGACAGCTTAACATCATGACATGGACAAAAGTCAACAAAAGAACTGATTAAAAAGTGCTGGAGATAGAAAGGTGTGCACAGACATGATCACCTACACCACTGGACAAGATACTTGAAGAAGACAGTAAAACTGACATATGATTAAGTAAGAAACATAACTAAGTCCATCAGTATGGATAGGACACACATTGAGGAAACCTGTTGATAGCATTACTAGGCAGTCCTTGTTCTGGAATCCACAGGGTTTTGCTGTTGTTGATTACCTAGGTTTTTCATGTGTAAATGTTTTTCATGCCCCGGGGGTTCACTTGTATTTAAATGGATCATTGCATTTCTAAGAGAACAACACAGTTAAAGTTTTTATCTTCAAAACTATCTTTTAGTTGCACACTGATCCATTTAATTAATACTTTAGTGTTTTTTTTTATACTTTCATTTCTGCTCATGTATGTGGAGCTGAAGGGTGTTGATGATGATGGTATGTGTATATGTGTGTCTATGCATGCAATTACACATGCGCATACAATTGTTTATTCTTTATTTACATATCCCTTTTGTTATTAGCTACTTGATATAAACATTTTAGCTGTTTGTGACTCTTGTTTCTTACTGTGGTTGAGGAGTTTTCCAAAAATTCCATTACACAAGATTTTTTCCAAAAGTTCCATTACACAAGATTTTTTCCCAAAAGTTTCATTACACAAGATTTTTTCCCAAACGTTCCATTACACAAGATTTTTTCCAAAAGTTCTATTACACAAGATTTTTTTCTTAAAATTCCATTACACAAGATTTTTTCCCAAAAGTTCCATTACACAAGATTTTTTCCCAAAAGTTCCTTTACACAAGATTTTTTCCAAAAGTTTCATTACACAAGATTTTTTTCCCAAAAGTTCCATTACACAAGATTTTTTCCAAAAATTCCATTACACAAGATTTTTTTCCAAAAGTTCCATTACACAAGATTTTTTCCAAAAATTCTATTACACAACATTTTTTTCTGCAAAAGTTCCATTACACACAATTTTTTTCCAAAGGTCCTATGCAATCAGCTGCAACTTTCTCATGTAAAATTGTCACACAAACTAGTCTGTCTCTCACTTAGTCCAGCAATCATATGAACAAATAAAACACAGGATGGCTTAAAGTGACAAAGTCATCAATCATTTTCATTCCAGCCCCGTGTTCCCAGGGGTCTCTGAGGAGACAAGAACAAGAGCACTGCTCCCTCAGGCATATTGTAAAAGGTGACAAATGTGAGGATGTACATGAGGCTAGCAACCTCATCTTGTAAAACAAATAGCTACAGAAATAACCACTACAAGAGTTTGTGCTTTGGTGTATGTTTCCTCAAAGAGGCCACCTTCAGTGGTGGCTCCTTGTTCCATACTGAATGCAAAGAGGAGATGATTGTTATTATTTTCATTCCATAGGGAACAAAAGGCTGCCATTGTTGCTCACTTTCAATTTGTAATTTGGGTTGTCTTCTCCACTATTTGCCCATAATGTTCTGGTTGCTTTAGCTTCCACTTCTGACATTCTAATCCCCATTCTCTTTGGTCTCCCCACTTTTCTCAAGCCCTATGAGTTCCAGTGGAGGGCTTGTCAAAGAGACATGGTGATATACAACAGCAAAAATGAATCGAGGTCGATCTTGAGGAACGGCTAAAATGAAAGCGGAGCAGACCACAATCCACTTAAGACCTTTACTTGAGGAACAACTAAAATGAAAGCAGACCTAAATCCCTGAAGACCTTTACTTGAGGAACAACTAAAATGAAAGCAGCAGACCACAATCCACTGAAGACCTTTGCTTGAGGAACAATTAAAATGAAAGCAGACTTAAATTCCTGAAGACCTTTGCTTGAAGAATAATTAAAATGAAAGCAGACTTAAATTCCTGAAGACCTTTACTTAAGAAACAACTAAAATGAAAGCAGACCACAATCCACTGAAGACCTTTACATGAGGAACAACTAAAATGAAAGCAGCTGACCTATATCCACTGAAGACCCTCACAGAAACCCCTATGTGCCACAGGCATAAAGAGACATGAATGAATAAACAAATTCATGCCACGTAAAAGACATTAACCAGGATGTCAATACTTTTTCCAACTTTTGCACAATAACAGCACAACAAAGATTCTGTTACAGAAACTTAAAATAATAATTTTAAAACTATGCACAGTCACGCCCATCAAAAACAAGCATGTGAAAACAATTTACCTTTTCCGTTGAATACAGCTATTTTTGGCTTGTACATGGCCAGCTTTTTCCTAAGAATTTCAGCACCGTCCCTGATTTCCTGTCTAATGAGATCAAACAACTCTTTCAGTGACATATATTATTTTAATTTTAATTCCTCTTTTAGTTACCCAATTTACAGCAATTTTGCATGAGACGGAAATTTTGTTGAAGCATAGATGACATTTTCTCAAATCAAATCCTATTCCAGATCTAACATTGTTGGAAGAATGATGAGAGGAGCCTAAAAAGAAACTATTGAATTAAATTAGGGGAAAAAATCCAATGCAGAAATCAATAATGAGAATGCATTAATAAAATCACTGATAAGGTAGTTTGTTATGGCATATATTTATTCATTCAAAATGAGAGATTGGAGAAAGTAGTTGGTTAGGACATATATTCATTTATTAATTCAGTATAAGAGATTGGAGAAGGTATCTGGTAAGGAAATATATTAATTATTTCAGGACAGACTGGAGATGGTGGCTGGTTAGGACTCAAATTCAGCACAAGCACCCATTTATAACAGACTCTAATTTTTTACAAGAGTAACAAGAATTCAGCTTCTTTTTGGCTTTGTTTATTAGCCCCTTAAGAAGCAAAGAGTGAACTAAATCTCTATATATAGTCTCCAATAAACTTAATTTTCCCTTGCTCATTTTGGTTTGTTTTTTTAAACGTACGCCCGCTATTACTTGAGGCGAAAATCTCCGGTTAGTATATCTAACCTGAGAATGATTTTTACTTGAGTATCCCTTTTTTCCCTGTACAATGACAGGTGTCCACACGCCATTCAGGCAGATACTCGCTGTCTTCGAAGGGTACCCATTAGAGCTGGTGTGATGCTGCACTGTAATTCTGTCTTTCAACCGGCCCGATTCTGTTCTTCTATTTTGAATTTTCATTTTTTTTCTTCTCATTTGTATATATATCGTGTTTGGTATTTTTGGGTAGGTAATTAAATGGGTTCTTTTTACAACGGTAGGTTTATTTTACACTCGACCAGTTTTTCTTTCTTCGGATTTCCGTGATTTTTCGTTGTTTACGGAAATCGCTATTTTTCGGGCACGCCTGTATGACGCGTCAGAAACGCACGTGGACGTGATGTCATTTTTGGACACGCGGTTTGCGCGGTTTCAAATCTGATTGGCGTAGCTCATAGTTATGTTTATTTTTCTAAGCATTTCCACTGGTCCGAGTGAAAGCTTAGGTTATGCGTAGGAAGGGAATCCGCGGGGGCGGTTCGCTTGTATATATTGAGATAGAAAATTGCGGGCAAGTCTCTATCGTAAGAAATAATTGTCAGCCGTCAGACTTCGTATTATCATCTCCACTGTGGGAACAAAGCGGTATTGGTATGTAGTAGTTTTATTATCGTTTTACTTATTAGTGGGTTTTTGAGAATTTCGCCCGTAGTTAATTTCTTCGGGGGACATTAACTTTTCAGTTTAAAAAAAACGATAGTGCCATCCATTATCATTTTTGAAGAACAACGTAAATGCAACAGTGTGCTTATTCTTTCTATGATTTTGGCTGTAGATAGGAACGTGTGAAGTTATAAGCTACACGTGTGCTCATATTTGTAGAATGTTATGTAAAACCACCATTTATTACTGTGTATTTATAAATGTAATTTTATTGGGAATCGATTGTGTGCACTAAATTTTATTATGCCTTAAATGTAAGAAATGCCGTCGGAGAGTAAAGATGTATGTTATAAGTGAATTATACTGCTTAGAGGAGTAAACTATTCCTATAGCGAGATTTCCTTTAATTTTGGAGTAGGTAGGAAACCGCATGTGTAAATGTTAAAAAGGAGGCCACAGGATTTCGGACAAAGGATTTCCTAGTTTGAATGGTTGGACACGTGGGTAGCCACGCGTAACAAATAGATAAGAGGCAGACAGGTCGGGAGGTTTCTGTTTACTTCCCTGGCAGATTATAGTTGAGAGAGAGAGGGGGAAGGAGTGAGAATGAAGAGACCTGGGGAATAGAAATATTCTATGTATCGGTTTTTTCAGAACGAGAGAAGGGGAGTAGGAGGAGTGAGATTTAAGTGCCACGTGGGTAATATTATTTATTGTATTGTTGTACATGACGAGTGCCACGTGGGTAATATTATTTTATGTATTGTTGTACATGATGAGTGAAGTACTGAGTAAGGGAGTTATAAAGATTAATGGGTTAGAGAAGCGTTACGTTGGAGTTGGTATACAATAGACGCATTTTCTTTTAATTTCAGCGAGTCACGGCAAAACAGTGGGGGAGCATAATTTTGTCAATTAAAATTATCCACGGCAAAAAGACATATCTCAGGGTCAGAGTACTCGAGTTATCGTCAGGAGCAAAAGAACACAACCTAAACGGTCTATTGCAGTGAAGTTAAATTCTTCAGCGAGACTGGTTTCAATTGCGTACAGCCGGAAATCAAGGCTGTGTTTTTCCTCTAACTCCGGAGCGGGTTAAAAGAGGGAAGCTATTCAGCAGCAGAGAAGTTTTGTTTTTCGACAGTTAATCAAGTACCTCATGCTTGACGCCAGAACTTCATCATCATCATCGCAGAATTCAGGAACAGGTGAGAGGGTTAAAATACCTGGGTCTTGAAAGTAACGAGAGAAGAGCGTAACGAAGACGCCGCATCATCAGTCGTCGAGTGTTAGAGAGACACTGAGACCAAGAGAGAGAGGGAGAGAGAGAGAGGAAAGGAGGGAGAAAATAGACAGGACTGGTAGGGTCTGTTCATTATCCATTGAAGGATAGACACTGAGCCATTGTGTTACTCCAAGTCTATTATTTTAGCATCTCCAGTGGTGTTAGATAGCGGTGCAAATCGCCTACCAAGTTGGAAGCTGTGTAGACGTTTTCGTTGAGGAAGAGTCAACCGGACTGAGACAGTAGAATCTTATTTGTGTTAGAGAGTGGAGGCTAAAGTGGACAGCCCCCACAATCGTAGAGTTATTTTAATCACTAATCATTTTATTGTTCCTCAGCAGGGTGACAGAAAGAGTGAATGTGATTTGGGGTTTTTTCTAGTGTCTATCAATGTACTTGTTACGTTGTTTTCAGGCCGTGCAACAGTGCACGCTAATTTTTTTTGTAATTTGATGTATGATGAACTTTAATGATTTCTGTGTGTAAATAAATGTATCTATAATATATTTACTGGATCAGCTTCTACACTCTATACTTACTCTATGTTGTCTGTATAGTGATGTCTGTGTTCGTTTTATACACCTTATCTCCTTGTGTTTAAAGGTAGTTAGAGGAGGGTGAGATTATAGCCATTTTGAAGTCACGAAGCGGCAAGGGGAGAGGCAAATCCTGGTTCTATCCCTTGAGCCAATAGTCTCATCTGTCCACAGGCATGTCAATTTTCATCTAAATTCTATCTTCTCAGACTTTCTCATACTAGGGTCTTGCTTTCATTCAGGCAAACTCTATAAATTTAAAACCACTTCGTGACAAGTGGGCGGCAATCGTCCGGTGGATCATTCTGGTGAGATCAATTCTGTGATCTATATTCATAGAGTGTCTCTAGGAAGTTTTCTGAGAATAGAGTTTCTTTAAATATCCTCTAGACGTTGAGCTATCTGAACTGATCCAGTTATAAGTTTTTCCACAGAAAGTTTTTCCACAGGTTACAGTCAGTTAGATTGGTGGAAATTTAGTTTTATATACGACTTAGTGGTAATTGATGGCATACTGAAATTTTTCTTTAACAGGAAGGTAATTTCGGGTTTTTGGTAGCTTCTTAACACAATTTTTTTTCTCAGGTTATTATTCAGACTTAGTGCTAGTCAGAGGTCGGGGTTTGGGACAGCGGTTATAGAGCGTATTTCTTATTACGTAACAGGTTGTTCCTTCTCTTTTCATTTTTTGTCATTTCTCTGTATTTGTGAACTTACAGCAGTTTACAGGTAAGATGGCGGATATGGCCAAGTTACGAGCTGCCTGGCGCGAGGCGGCTCAGGACATGGGAATGGATAAGGAGGAGACTAAGGCCTACCTGATAAGAGAAAATGATAGGCATATTCAGTGAGAGAAAGAGAAAGAGGACAGGGCAGCCGCCGCAGAAGCAGCGGAGAGGCAGGCCGAGATGGAATTTAGGAAATTGGAAGCACAGGAGAAGGCAGCAGAGAGGGAAGCACAGGAGAAGGCAGCAGAGAGGGAAGCACAGGAGAGGGCAGCCGCTGCAGAAGCAGTGGAAAAGGCAGCAGAGAGGGAAGCACAGGAGAAGGCAGCAGAGAGACAGCATGAACTTGCCATGCGTTCTCTGGAACTGCAGTACCGAGCTTCGGAAGGCAGTTCAGCTAATGGAGATTCTCCTGGAGCAGGAGCGAGAGACACCTCAGGAAACGGAGGGTCCCGGATGGCAGCCATGAGCTTCCCATTTGACTCATTCCCTAACGGGAATGAAAAGATTGACGTGTTTTTGGAAAAATTTCAAAGGATGGCAAAGGCATATGGGCTGGATGAGAGTCTTTGGTGCCTAAAGTTATCACAATCACTCAAAGGTCATGCGTATGATGTCTATAATAAGCTGCTCATAGACGATCAGAACAACTTCGAGGCACTGCGAAATGCTTTATTGCAAAGATTTCAGTGGACACCCCGTAAATGCCAAACCATGTTCAGGGAGAGCAGGCCGGAGAAGGGAGAGAGTTTCGCACAGTTTGCAGAGCGGGTGAGAAACTACTTAACCCGGTGGAGGGAACTGTCAGGACTGGCGAAAACTTTTGAGGGGTTGGAGGAGTTGGTTCTGTGTGAACAAGTAAAGGCCAACATGTCCCCCGACTTGAGGCGGTATGTGGCGGAGCAGGGTGCCCAGCAACTTGATCAGATTATCGTGTTCGCCGAAAGGTACCAGACAGCACAGGCCAAAGTACTGGGACAGAAATGGAAAAACCCAGACCTGCCAGCCCCAGACAAAGGAGCTTCATCATCGCAGTCGGCTACTTCACCAGCTCATCAGCAACCAGGGCCTTCTCGCAAGGAGCCACATTCTGGTTACAACTTGCGCCCCCAGCAGCATAACCGAGCACAGCCGACACTATCTCAGGAACCCGCTAGGAACAGGGGAGATACTGAGAGGTATTGTCAGAATTGTAGAACCACTTCCCACTGGACATCCCGGTGCATGAACAAACCCCCAGCTCATCATGCAGCTTGTTTAAGGCCGGTGAGAGTGACCAGAGGGAATAAATGGGAACCTGTCAAGGCAGAGAAGTTGTTCTCTAACAGTGGACCAGCCGTAGTGAATGGGACAGTCACTACGTGTTTGTTTGACAGCGGGCTTACATACCCCAGTATCGTCGCTCGTCATTTGGTGAAACCCAGGCAGTGGACCGGAGAAATAGTTGAGATTGGTGGCATTTTGAGAAGAGGGATCTCACAGCGTCTGCCTGTAGCCAATATTGAGGTGAAATGCAAGTTTGTGTCTGGCACCATCAAGGCAGCTGTAATGGCACAGCCAGCACATGATTTCATCCTGGGAAGCCCATACTTAGTTTTGGGAAACCCAACCACACCGATCCTTGCTAATGCAAGGGGGCCTACTGCAGGCCAGAGAAGTGAAAGGGGAAAGCCCCAAATTCACGGAGCCCCACGGGAGCTCAAACATCCTTGTCTTGCAATGAGGAGGAGAGAAGCCTCTAGAGACAGTGGAATGTTAATTACAGAGGCGTATTCGCCTGTCAGCCCTGTTCAGCCCAATGGCCACACAGTGGTGACGCCTCTGATTTCAGAAGCACCTTCTTTTTCGTCGGGAATTAGGCCCCCGATGGTATTAAATCCCTCATGGGAGGGAAGTACTGACAAGAAGGAACATGTGCACGGTTCTTCAGTCAACCGTAAACAGTTACGCCCTGTTATGGCGATGTCTGGCCAAGCCAGTCAGTCTGTTTCAAAACACTGGGAGGTCGCACCATTTAGTAATCATTATTTACCACGCGCCACCAGGAAAATTCGTGGGCGAAGGAAACACATGAGAGGGAGGAGGAAGGGCGACCAGTCAGGTTGCAGTCGCCAGGAGGAAATCACCATGCGTGACCCTCACAATCCAGTGCTTGCACAGATTTTCAAGGATATGGAGAGGGGCCTATATGACAATCCTAATTATGACAGTGATTAGATCGAGAGGTAGATCTAGATACGGGCCAGTATGAAACCCAAAGATTTCAGTGATTTAGCACGGATTCCCGCACTTCAAAGGGGGGACTTATGTGATGCTGCACTGTAATTCTGTCTTTCAACCGGCCCGATTCTGCTCTTCTATTTTGAATTTTCATTTTTTTTCTTCTCATTTGTATATATATCGTGTTTGGTATTTTTGGGTAGGTAATTAAATGGGTTCTTTTTACAACGGTAGGTTTATTTTACACTCGACCAGTTTTTCTTTCTTCGGATTTCCGTGATTTTTCGTTGTTTACGGAAATCGCTATTTTTCGGGCACGCCTGTATGACGCGTCAGAAACGCACGTGGACGGCACTAAAATTATGCCTTAAATGTAAGAAATGCCGTCGGAGAGTAAAGATGTATGTTATAAGTGAATTATACTGCTTAGAGGAGTAAACTATTCCTATAGCGAGATTTCATTTAAATTGGGGCTTAAGTAGGAAACCTCATGTGTAAATATTAAAAAGGAGGCTACGGGAATTCGGACAAAGGATTTCCTAGTTTGAATGTTTGGACACGCGGGTAGCCACGCGTAACAAATAGATAAGAGGCAGACAGGTCGTGAGGTTTCTGTTTACTTCCCTGGCAGATTATAGTTGAGAGAGAGAGGGGGAAGGAGTGAGAATGAAGAGACCTGGGGAATAGAAATATTCTATGTATCGGTTTTTTCAGAACGAGAGAAGGGGAGTAGGAGGAGTGAGATTTAAGTGCCACGTGGGTAATATTATTTTTTGTATTGTTGTACATGACGAGTGCCACGTGGGTAATATTATTTTATGTATTGTTGTACATGACGAGTGAAGTACTGAGTAAGGGAGTTATAAAGATTAATGGGTTAGAGAAGCGTTACGTTGGAGTTGGTATACAATAGATGCATTTTCTTTTAATTTCAGCGAGTCACGGCAAAACAGTGGGGGAGCATAATTTTGTCAATTAAAATTATCCACGGCAAAAAGACATATCTCAGGGTCAGAGTACTCGAGTTATCACCAGGAGCAAAAGAACACAACCTAAACGGTCTATTGCAGTGAAGTTAAATTCTTCAGCGAGACTGGTTTCAATTGCGTACAGCCGGAAATCAAGGCTGTGTTTTTCCTCTAACTCCGGAGCGGGTTAAAAGAGGGAAGCTATTCAGTAGCACAGAAGTTTTGTTTTTCGACAGTTAATCAAGTACCTCATGCTTGACGCCAGAACTTCATCATCATCATCGCAGAATTCAGGAACAGGTGAGAGGGTTAAAATACCTGGGTCTTGAAAGTAACGAGAGAAGAGCGTAATGAAGACGCCGCATCATCAGTCGTCGAGTGTTAGAGAGACACTGAGACCAAGAGAGAGAGGGAGAGAGAGAGAGGAAAGGAGGGAGAAAATAGACAGGACTGGTAGGGTCTGTTCATTATCCATTGAAGGATAGACACTGAGCCATTGTGTACTCCAAGTCTATTATTTTAGCATCTCCAGTGGTGTTAGATAGCGGTGCAAATCGCCTACCAAGTTGGAAGCTGTGTAGACGTTTTCGTTGAGGAAGAGTCAACTGGACTGAGACAGTAGAATCTTATTTGTGTTAGAGAGTGGAGGCTAAAGTGGACAGTCCCCACAATTGTAGAGTTATTTTAATCACTAATCATTTTATTGTTCCTCAGCAGGGTGACAGAAAGAGTGAATGTGATTTGGGGTTTTTTCTAGTGTCTATCAATGTACTTGTTACGTTGTTTTCAGGCCGTGCAACAGTGCACGCTAATTTTTTTGTAATTTGATGTATGATGAACTTTAATGATTTCTGTGTGTAAATAAATTTATCTATAATATATTTACTGGATCAGCTTCTACACTCTATACTTACTCTATGTTGTCTGTATAGTGATGTCTGTGTTCGTTTTATACACCTTATCTCCTTGTGTTTAAAGGTAGTTAGAGGAGGGTGAGATTATAGCCATTTTGAAGTCACGAAGCGGCAAGGGGAGAGGCAAATCCTGGTTCTATCCCTTGAGCCAATAGTCTCATCTGTCCACAGGCATGTCAATTTTCATCTAAATTCTATCTTCTCAGACTTTCTCATACTAGGGTCTTGCTTTCATTCAGGCAAACTCTATAAACTTAAAACCACTTCGTGACAGCTGGGTCGGCTCAGGAGCCGTTCAGGTTATTCCAGTCCCTGGTCGACGACACTCCTTCAAATGTCTTTGCCAGGGCTCGAATTAATCCAATCCAAGTCCCAGTTGACGACACTGCTTCAAATGTTCTCGCCCGGGCTTGAACCTGGATCACCCGATCGCCAGCACAGTGTGGTAACCATTACACCAGCGCGGCTCCCGCTCCTTTTAGTTAGATGAGTAAAATATGGCAGCAACTGCTGCTCAACACCGATTCCTGTTTTGGGCTGTCCTTTTTAATGATGTCTACGATTACCCTGTTGCTTCACCGTCCTCTTTCACATTTCTTCTTAATGAATGATCAAATATTCCTTTTTTACCTTTCTTTTACCGTTTTTCCAAAAAGAATTAGCAAGTATTCAATATTTCACCAGTTTGAACAAGCATAAGTGCTTTCTCTGTTCATGAATTTAGAAACTCAGAAATTAAATTTGATTGACTTACTTTTTTAAATCAGCACTTCCCCTAGTTGTGCGAGCACAGATATTTGTAAAGCCGATACCTAAGCTGAGGAGTTTGTAGTCATCATAAGCACTCATAGGTTCCGGAATCAAACCTGACAGATACATGCATCTCCCTGGAACACACCAGATTAAATAAAGCAGTTGTATATTTAATTCAATACACCTCAATTCTTCTAAACAAAGTGTAGCAAACGTCTTGGGTTTTTCCCACGTTATATTCATCATTTGGTTGACTATACAACTGGAGAAATTCTTTTCTAATGACTACAACTTGCTAGATCTGATTTCAAGCATACTTGCATTCATGTAACACTTTTCATTTTCTATGTATTTTAATGTAAAGGAAAAAACAAGGATAACTATGACTCTGAGGAAGGTGACTGATGTAACAAGAAGAGACATGGTCTGCAACCAGACGATCGGCAAGGCCTAAAAACCCAACCCCTGCAGACCCAAGTAGAACAGTCCCAACTAAGATGGTTTGGCCATGTCTGCAGAATGGGAGAAAATTGGCTATCACAGCAAGCATGGGAAACTAAGAGCCAGGGATCCAGTCCTCCAGGACGACCCAGAGTCCGCTGGGAGAACGACATTTGACAATCTTTGAAGGACCAAGGACTACAATGGAACCAGACCAGGAGGAAAACATCCAATAGGATATTATGGCGCTCTCTCTTCCAAACCTCTACACCTCATGGTAGAAGAGGAACAATTAAGTAATTAGTAAGTAAAGAAAAAACAATTGTAGTTATAAACCTGGTGCAAATTTTAATGATTTCTCAATGTAAAGAATAAACTACATGTATCTGAGCTTACTTTTGCATTTTGAAAACAATGACATCACCAAAACACAAATCAAATTAATTGACAATGGCAAGATCGCCTAATAATCTAAATTTCACAGACGACCTGGCTCTTCAGTCTCATAATCGTACTGTCGCAAAATTGGTTTCAAGTCATTGCAAATGAGTTCAGTTAGATTTATAAACCCATCTACGATCGAGTGACCGCTTTCAAAATGGCGGCGTATCAGCGAAATGTATATCGGACAGAGGAAATTGCCAACGATAAATAACAACAGAAGGGAATCCGTATGAAAAGGATTTTACATTTCAGTACAGGGAAGGATGGTGTATAACTGCATATAAGATGGAACGGTAGGAAGTTCTCATTTACGGAGATATATGCGTATTTCGGCTGCCCACAGTTACGCTAAAAGCAGGTAAACCCACTTCTGTGCTAAATATTAAAATCAACAAATAACAGTTTGGGAATTTACATGGATAGGAAGATAGAGTTTTATCCGCTGTATAAAACTAGATAAGATGGAACAATATGGATATTATATATGCCGAGAATGATAAAGGCAAAATTTCAGTCGACGCACAGATCTGCCGAAATCACTGTTCGGGAAGGATTTTTCAGGTTAGGTTTAAGCTGTGACGTCGGTACTCTCCGATACGTCCGCGCTATACGTATTTAAAGCGGATCGGTAAACTGAGAGAGATACACAACGCAAGAGGTTGAGACAAGACTGAGGGCAGATAACGCCACGACTCTAAATCCATCTGAAGTGTGAGCGGATCGCCAGAAAATTTCAGTCTAAGTGTCTGGAGTCTGAGGGTAAGCGAATTTACGATAACTATCCTGTATAATAATTTCTTTTATTTTGTATTACAGGTTCATTTAGAATTCACAAAATATGCCTGTATAATATTCATTGATATAACGTATTATTATTTAATATGATTTATTCATGTGCTTAGTGGAAGATGGTTGCTTGTACAAAAACGTATCAAAACTAGCCCCACAGCCAAATAGAAAATATTTATTATATTTAATGCTGTATCTCGTCGATATTAAATGCATTATCGCTTACGAAGATAAGGGCAGTCCCATGACCAGAGATTGTCATAGGGAAATGAAGTGTTAGAAACTTCATCATGGAAGATCCCAGTTACGAGGCTAAGGTGACTAGTCCCCTTCCTCGCTGCCTTTGCCTTCCCTAGTTCGAGCGCCCAACTTTGTACCCATTTACAGCTGGTAAACTGGAGTGTTCTATAGCCAGTTTCAGTAGAAAGCAACCTGATCACGTGGTCACTCACTTTCTTTATTTATGTATTACTTTTGTGTAGATGCTAAGGATAGCATCAGTATTTGAATTTGTACTTGATATGATTTGGAAGGATCAAGTTATGGCATATGAAGGGATGTATAGGAGCGGAATAAACCAGATGATGTTTATTACTGATAGGTTAATATTAATTCTGTATCATTGAAATGATGTTACTTGCTATGACTGTATAACTTTGACACCTGATGACTGACTTGTCTGACTTATGTGCTAGTCAGTTACACTTAATTGAATGTTATTAATGCTATATCACTGAAATGATGTCCTTGCTTACTATGATTGTATAACGGTGACATCTGATGACTGACTGGTCTGACATCTGTGCTAGTCAGCTACAAGTCTAGCCAGATACTAGCCAAGGCTGATATGTTGCAGGTTCCATGAAATAACTCAAACCAGACTGTCCAGTATCAGAAGCCGGTGCAGTTCATCCGAGGCCATCCCACAAAAGTGCAGGACCCCAAAGAGTGAACTTCAACTGGTCATTGGCATCCCTACTGTTGGGCCTACCAAGTCTGATATCAGCAAAGGACAGTTTCCGCAGTATCAAGTTGGAAAGATAAGTGTCCTGTTTGACACTGACCACCTATACATGTGAAACAGCCAATAGTTGAAAACAATAAGTAACCATACATAAACTCAGTCAACTGATGACAGTTATCCTAAAATTCAAAGGACTAATAACAGTGATTTCAGTAACTTTATCCTTTAAGATCTTGAAGTCTAAACAGACAATAATAGTAATTGTGTGAATATTTTTATATATATATGTGTATACTCTTTTCCAACTAGTAGAAATAGAATATTAGTGTAATTATTAAACTATTTTAACTGTACCTGAGGATTTATTCACTTTTTCCATTTTGTGGGTTCAGTGAATGTACATTTTACTTATCCCCTAGCATATAAGATAGTCACAGGGAGGAGACACCTTAAATCCTGGTACTACTTCTTACCAACTGGGCCAGGGTTTTCACAGTCTGACTATTGTTATGATAACAATACACCAGTGCTTATTTCTAAGACTGGGGTATTACTTGTAAGGTCAGAACTCTTTACTGGCATACTCTTACATAATAAATAAATTTAAATAACCTCCCGCTACAGTGGGGGCTCGTCTGCGGGATATATCTTTGATATTCCTGAGCCATCTTTCTATTTCTGCTGTGTAGGAAATTTTCTTTTTTGAACAAATATTTTTGGAAAGAGTTAACATAGTAGGAAATAAATAATTTTTTAGGAGTACCATTGAGTACAGATAAAGAAAGCTGTTTCATATATGGTGAAGTCAGTTTAATTAACTTTAATTTTAACTAAGTTAATTATATTGTAGTAAATTAGTTTGAGTAAGATCACTTGCCCTACTAGACTACAGATACATCATGGCTGACTTGGTCAAATTTAGGTCTGCTACACTGCAGGTGGGAAAAGAGCTTGGCATGGATGGTGACGCTCTGATCCGGTATGTCACGACGGAATGTGAAAAGTACACCGGGAGAGGCTAGCCTCTACATATGGACTGGAAAAGGAAAAATGGAGTCTAAAGTTATCCCAGGGATTGAGAGGTATTGCATATGATGTGTTTCTGAAACTCCCCAAAGAAGATCAGGAAAATTATGAGATACTAAAGCAAGCCTTACTGATCCGGTATGAAAAGAACTCTGAGGCATATAGGAAGAAATTTAGAACTTCTAAACCTCTACCTGGAGAAACATATAACCAGTTCTCAGCTAGGCTAGAAACGTATTTGTTGAAATGGAGTAGTTTAGGTAAGTATCAGAAAACCTACGAGGATCTGAAAGAAATGGTTATGTTAGAGCAAGTGAAAGATTCCATGTCTCAAGAAATGAGGAAATTCCTTATGGAACAAGGAGCAGAGAGGCTGGAAGACACTTTGAAATGTGCAGAGAGGTACCAAGCCGCTCAAGCTGAACTAGTAGGAACGAAAAGGAAGCAGGTAGAAGGATATAAGCCACCACCGCAGAATACCGATTTTGACCAGATGGATCAACCATACAGATACAAGCAAAGATTTGATAATAAGGACAAGAACCCTCAGACTCAGGAAAATAAACCCTACAAACAGGGAGCTAAGTGGTGCAAATTTTGTAAGATGAGCAACCACAACACTGATGAATGTGGGAGGAAAAAAACCCCTTCATCATGCTGCATGTCTACAGGTGAGGACTTCTGTTAGGAAGGAACTGACTGTGGGTCAGAATAGCCTCCATCCCACCTACCCAGGAGATAGTGACTGTGAATGGCAAACAAGTCACAGGAATGTATGACACAGGTTTGTCCTATGACGCAGTCGTGTGTGCATCTCTGGTGTGCCCTGAACAAATCACCACAGAAACAGTAGAGATTCAAGGGCCACTAAAAGGAACATCACCCCTTACATTACCCATAGCAAAGATTCATGTCAGTTGTCGCTATGTGGAAGGGGAGATAAATGCAGCCGTGATAGATGATCCCTTTTACCCCATAATGTTGGGCGGGTAAATATGTTTTTCTTAGGAGACCCTGTAAAACCTATGGTTATGGCAGGAATCCAGACCAGGTCTGACTCCAGGAACTAGAGAGGGACACCAACTTAAAATTTCATTCAACTGAAATTGAAACGGGCGCAAAAAGCAGACAGCAAGTTGAAGCCTTGTATTGGCAAATTATAAAAAACACATAAAGCACCAAGGAAAGGAAATTTCTATATGGAACATGGACTCTTGTACAGGAAAGCTGGAAGAGGGACGAAAAGTCATGGTCAAATCGTTGTACCATCCACCTATAGGAATAAGGTTATAGGCTGGGGACACATATCAACTTTGAGTAAACACCTGGGTAATGGTGCCACAAAACAAAGAATAGCCACCCAGTTCTACTGGCCAGGTATTACGGAAGACATAAATCAGTATGTAAATTCCTGTCCAGAGTGCACCTATGTAGATTCAGAAAGTCGACGGAAGAGTCTTCATCAAAAATCTACAAGCAAACCAGCAATCAGGGGTACTCCTGAGATTTGCACGGGAGGGGAAAGGACACAGCCCACACAGGTTCAATGGCAGTCGGAACCCCATGGGCGGGAAAGAAGGAACAACTCACGGAGCGAAGAACCAACACCTACGGATTTGCGAGGGAAAACCACATCCAACTATCAACGAAAAGAGGGCGGTAAACTTCATGGGAAACCTACCGACCCCGTTTCACCAGCAGTAAGAGCCTGGATGAAAAGCCGAACCGGAAGGAGAGAGATAGTAAAGGATGAATATATGATTGGAAACAGAATGTGGGCGCAGATTTTCTTAATCGCCATCCCACAGAGCTTGAGGAGGATAGAAGGAAGGAAAACTAACCTCGGAATGGTCGATTTGCAATTGTCTTGTACCCAATAGTTAAGCTAGATATCATCCAGCTTAAAATATGGGGGAGCTATGTCGCAAAATTGGTTTCAAGTCATTGCAAATGAGTTCAGTTAGATTTATAAACCCATCTACGATCCAGTGAGCGCTTTCAAAATGGCGGCGTATCAGCGCAATGTGTAGCGGACAGAGAAATGCGCCAACGACAAATAACAACAGAAGGGACTCCGCATGAAACGGATTTTACATTTCAGTACAGGGAAGGATGGTGTATAACTGCATATAATATTGAACGGTAGGAAGTTCTCATTTACGGAGATATATGCGTATTTCGGCTGCCCACAGTTACGCTAAAAAGCAGGTAAACCCACTTCTGTGCTAAATATTAAAATCAACAAATAACAGTTTGGGAATTTACATGGATAGGAAGATAGAGTTTTATCCGCTGTATAAAACTAGATAAGATGGAACAATATGGATATTATATATGCCGAGAATGATAAAGGCAAAATTTCAGTCGACGCACAGATCCGCCGAAATCACTGTTCGGGAAGGATTTTTCAGGTTAGGTTTAAGCTGTGACGTCGGTACTCTCCGATACGTCCGCGCTATACGTATTTAAAGCGGATCGGTAAACTGAGAGAGATACACAACGCAAGAGGTTGAGACAAGACTGAGGGCAGATAACGCCACGACTCTAAATCCATCTGAAGTGTGAGCGGATCGCCAGAAAATTTCAGTCTAAGTGTCTGGAGTCTGAGGGTAAGCGAATTTACGATAGCTATCCTGTATAATAATTTCTTTTATTTTGTATTACAGGTTCATTTAGAATTCACAAAATATGCCTGTATAATATTCATTGATATAACGTATTATTATTTTAATATGATTTATTCATGTTCTTAGTGGAAGATGGTTGCTTGTACAAAAACGTATCAAAACTAGCCCCACAGCCAAATAGAAAATATTTATTATATTTAATGCTGTATCTCGTCGATATTAAATGCATTATCGCTTACGAAGATAAGGGCAGTCCCTATGACCAGAGATTGTCATAGGGAAATGAAGTGTTAGAAACTTCATCATGGAAGATCCCAGTTACGAGGCTAAGGTGACTAGTCCCCTTCCTCGCTGCCTTTGCCTTCCCTAATTCGAGCGCACAACTTTGTACCCATTTACAGCTGGTAAACTGGAGTGTTCTATAGCCAGTTTCAGTAGAAAGCAACCTGATCACGTGGTCACTCACTTTCTTTATTTATGTATTACTTTTGTGTAGATGCTAAGGATAGCATCAGTATTTGAATTTGTACTTGATATGATTTGGAAGGATCAAGTTATGGCATATGAAGGGATGTATAGGAGCGGAATAAACCAGATGATGTTTATTACTGATAGGTTAATATTAATTCTGTATCATTGAAATGATGTTACTTGCTATGACTGTATAACTTTGACACCTGATGACTGACTTTTCTGACTTATGTGCTAGTCAGTTACACTTAATTGAAATGTTATTAATGCTATATCACTGAAATGATGTCCTTGCTTACTATGATTGTATAACGGTGACATCTGATGACTGACTGGTCTGACATCTGTGCTAGTCAGCTACAAGTCTAGCCAGATACTAGCCAAGGCTGATATGTTGCAGGTTCCATGAAATAACTCAAACCAGACTGTCCAGTATCAGAAGCCGGTGTAGTTTCATCGAGGCAATCCCACCAAAAGTGCAGGACCCAAAAGAGTGAACTTCAACCGGTCATGGGCATCCCTACTGTTGGGCCTACCAAGTATGATATCAGCAAAGGACAGTTTCCGCAGTATCAAGTTGGAAAGATAAGTGTCCTGTTTGACACTGACCACCTATACATGTGAAACAGCCAATAGTTGAAAACAATAAGTAACCATACATAAACTCAGTCAACTGATGACAGTTATCCTAAAATTCAAAGGACTAATAACAGTGATTTCAGTAACTTTATCCTTTAAGATCTTGAAGTCTAAACAGACAATAATAGTAATTGTGTGAATATTTTTATATATATATGTGTATACTCTTTTCCAACTAGTAGAAATAGAATATTAGTGTAATTATTAAACTATTTTAACTGTACCTGAGGATTTATTCACTTTTTCCATTTTGTGGGTTCAGTGAATGTACATTTTACTTATCCCCTAGCATATAAGATAGTCACAGGGAGGAGACACCTTAAATCCTGGTACTACTTCTTACCAACTGGGCCAGGGTTTTCACAGTCTGACTATTGTTATGATAACAATACACCAGTGCTTATTTCTAAGACTGGGGTATTACTTGTAAGGTCAGAACTCTTTACTGGCATACTCTTACATAATAAATAAATTTAAATAACCTCCCGCTACACGTACCCAGATGCGAAACAAAATGAAAATAGCTGGCAAGAGGTGACAGGATGGATTCTACTGTACCGATACCAAAATAGTGCATTAAAAAAAAATTTTGTATTTAACCCCCCCCCCCCATTTAAGTCCTATTTACAGCCCTGCCTAAAACCATGATACAAATCTAGATAATGTCAAAATATTATATTTAAAAGTATGCTCAAGCGATTGATATAATGTTGAACGAAGCAGCACTTTGTTGTGCTGATGTATGTGTTAGCTGCAATCAGAGGTTATGAAAAAAAATATACAAGTATATATATATATATATATATATATATATATATATATATATATATATAAAAAAATATATATACAATATATATATATATATATATATATATATATATATATATATATATATCTTGGCAGTAATATAGATGGAGTTGAAGGAACATCACTTGACATCAAAATCAGAATACAAAAGGCAAAAGGTGCTTTCCCTGAATTGGGAAATATATGGGAATCAAAAGAAATCAACTTCAACCCAAAAATAAAAATCTTAATCTCAGAAGTTAGGTCAGTCTTACTGTATGGCTTTCAAATATGGAAAAACAACAACCCAAGAAGTTACAAACTTTCATAAATGGGTTCTTGCATAGAACAGAAGGATTAAAATGGTATGACAAGATCACAAACGTGAAACTGATGACAAGAACCAGATAAAGTGCCAGTGGCACAAGAGATAAGAAGAAGACGCCGACGATGGATAGGACATATACTGACGAAGCCTGTTGACAACATTACCAGGCATTCTGGAACCCCTAGGGTAATAGAGGCAGACCCAAAAAAAAGAGAACTAGAGACAGAAATGAAAATGATGAAGAAGACACTGAATGACCTTGAGTTGATGCCATGTGACAGAAGGACATGGCATTTGTTTGTTAAAGGCCTATGCTCCTTGGCGAGCCAAAGGGTAATGAATGAATAATGAATTCGACTCTACACTGTAACTGTTGGAGTGGTGAAGGGAAAAAAAATCGGCTTGATTTATTTTTAGGAGATTGAGTTTCATTAACCGACTTTGGATTTATAGTCAAAGAGAAATAATCAATAGAACGAGAAGAAGGGGTAAGAGTAATGCTTATGTCCCTTGATAGCGATGTTTGTCTGACCTTGGGTGAGAATTCTAATGTTAAGTTTTGTGTTTGGTTTTGTTTGAGTGAACTGGCTACATGATAGTAAAGTCATGGGATTTGTATGAACGGGTGAGCTGTTTGTCAGAACAGTTGTTCTAGAATGTTCGGAAATTGTTATTGTAGTAAATTGAAGTTTTAGATTAAGTGAGTCGGATCCCAGACGTGATAGAGTTTATAAGCAAGTTTGCTTTGAGTGTGATAGTGTTAGAAGTGGCTGCGCAATTGAGAGTTTTCATCGAGTGATAAAGCCAAGAAATGTTTTGGTTGACTCTGCTGTAGCAAAAAAGGTATTCTTATCACTCAGACGCTCAATCACTTTGTACGCCACAATTATACACGACAGTTCGTTATTTATTCTGTGGATAAGATGCCAGTGTTTCCAGCGAGAGAGAAAATGTGTGTATTTTCGAAAACTTGGGTACATTGAACATTTTAAGTAACAAAGCTAATAGTGAAGTACAGTAGAGAAGTTGACAGGCTAGTGAGCAGAAGAGAGACTTGGTAAAGCTACATCCATGGCGGTCAGGCCAGTTTCACTAACATACGCCAAGACAAAAATAGAAGAAATATGTCTTGTATGAAGAATTAGATGACAAGTAAAATACTGTCAACAGTGGTCCTCAAGCTGTGACTACCATAACCACTAGAGACAGTATGAAAACTGAAGTAAGAGAGAGAAAGAGAAAGTGACACTGACAATTTTAGCTAATGAATTTTGCTGTACAAGTCTGCCAGCCTCAAGAGGAAGGTTGGGCATATCATTTTTTCAACCTTTGCTGATTTATGTAAATTAAGTTCAACGTAAATATTTTACTGCTATCAGAGTGAAGCCATTCATCAACTGTTGTCAAGATAACATCATCGTTTGAAAGAAAGAAGTTTTCCAATATCTCAATTAAGCTGCCTACTGTTTAGGGTAGAGATACGAAACCTATACGATCACAAATTTGAGAAGTAGGGAACACCAGAAATGGTTAAGTACATAAGAGCAGCAGGTGGCCTATTACTCCTGAGGGTCCTACAGGCAGCCTGGTGCCACAAGACCATATCAAAGGACTGCCACCATAATACTCACATAAAAAGAACCAATAATGTGGAAATCATAGAGACATATCTCTTCTCAGTGTCCATGGTAAAATTTGCACTAGAATCCTGTAGCAGAGACTCAGACGCCTAACTGAGCCACAAATGGAAGAGGTCCAATGTGGCTTCCGAGCAAATCAAAGTACTCAAGACCTTATATTCACACTCAGACAGCTGAGTGAAAAGGCCCTTAAGTAGAAAGGCGAGATGCATTTTTGTTTCTTGGTTCTAGGAAAAGGCGTTTGACAAGGTCCCCTAGAGCAAACTTTGGGACTGCTTGGCAAAGAAAAATATTTCAACACCTCTGATCCATGCTATACAGGCTTCTACAAGTCTTGCAGAAATTATGTGAGGACAGCAAACCATAAGTCAGAAGAGTTCAGAACCACCACTGGTGTAAGACAAGGTGATATCCTGTCATCTTATCTTTTCATACTCCTCATGGACGATGTCATCAAGGCATGTAAGGAGAGAACAAGAAAGTATTCAGTGGGGTACTGGAAGATGAGACAGGTCTGTATTTTAGAGCTGGCATTTGCTGATGATGTTGCCCTGATTGCTAAATCAGAGGCACATCTCCAATCCAACCTGCAAGTCTGGAAGGAAGAGCTGTAGAAGAGAGGGATGGTCATAAGCAGCTCTAAAACAAAATCCATGGTGATATCACGAGAAGAAAGAAGGCATCAGATTAAGCTGGGAGAACAGGTCCTGGAGCAGGTCGACCACTTTAAATACCTTGGAGCTGTATTAGACTGGAATGGAGGTATCAAAGAACAGCAGTAGCTGGGAGACTTTTTCAGGCCATAAATCGAGGATTCCTCAGAAAAAGATGTTGGCAAGAAAATGAAGATGCCTGTATACCACTCCACCTATGTTCCAGTCTTGACTTATGGGTGCGAGTTATGGGCAATGACTAAAACTCACAAAACAAGCTCCAAACTGCAGAAATGAGGTATCTGAGGAAGGTGGTTGAAGTAACAAGAAGGGTCATGGTCCGCATCCAGACAATATGGCAAGGCTTCAAAACCCAGCCCCTGCAGACCCAAGTAGAACAGTCCCAACTACGATGGTTTGGCCATGTCTGCAGAATGGAAGATCAGCTACCACAACAAGTATAGGAAACTAAGAGCCAGAGATCCAGACCTTCAGGATGACCCAGAGTCCGCTGGGAGGACAACATTAGACAATCTCTGAAGGACTGAGGTCTAGATTGGACCCAGACCAGGAGGAAGATAAGATAGTATCGCGCTCTCTCTGGCAAACCTCTACACCTCACGACAGAACAGGAATGACTAAATAGTAGTAGTAGAACTGTTTCAAGATTTTCCAATACAAGAATAACTGCCCATATTTCTTACAGATAACTGATAGATCCAACCTCATAAATCATTATAGCTTGTGCCCTGGCACAGACTTTGCCCAAGACCCCGAGCCCCATTACATAAAAATCACCACAATGACAAATGTTCACAGTTTACAGAAAACAATAAAAATCACAAGTATGTGACCAAGAATATTTTTGTTGGTATATTAAAAACAACAAAAAAACATCAATGTCTGATAATTATCACATGTGCACAGTTGAATTTTCAATGCTACAGTTGACAAGCTTTAAGACATTCATCAATCTATAAATTCCCACGATACCATTGGGGGCATAGCTCATAACCATACACTTCCATCTCACTTTCCTGGATGCTCTCCAGTTACATCCTCCTTTAATTATGTCAATGTGTTTCTCTTCCTTTAGTCCTCTTTCTTTGTACTTTCCTCATCAATCTTTAAGATGCTTAAATATATATATTTTTTTAAAACTAGAAACTTTAAATTTTAAGAGAGATCCACATTCCAAACATTCCTGTTTCAGTTTTCAATTACATTCATGCACCACTTCTTTTTCCTATCTCTTCTAGTGGCCATTTTGTTCACATGAATTATAACTGGAGCATTGCCAGCAAATAATATTTTGGGTTGTATCATTTTTAGTTACTTTTTATACATTTTACTTTTTTCTCGCTTTCCTCCTCTTCTGTTTTCACTCATTCGTCACTGGCGAAGGTCTTGTGGCAGTAACGTAGGCAATTATCTTTGTCCTCTGTACCTGTATGACGCATCAACCCCTTTTCCAAACAAAGATTAGTAGAAAAAAATATGAAGACAAAACGGTTCATTTTTTATTTTTTGAAAATCTTTCAAATATTATTCACATGACAGTATCTCATTACCTCCAAACTACACAATAATTCTTAAGCACTGGGTCACAAATGAATATCTGGCACCTTTTGCTGGATCAAAAGATTGAAATCCATATAAAAAATAAACACATCAAATACTGAAACCAACTTACAGAAGTGATTTCCTGGACCGGCATAATGATGCCCGACATAAGCAGCAAAGAGACCTGGATTGATTCCAATCTGTCAAAACAAACAATTACAACAAATACACTTCGTGAAAAATGTATTACAAAGCCACTGATAATACAACACTGTGATCTTAAAATAAATCAATTGTGAAAAAACATCTTTTAACCCCTGAATTGCCCATGAACAGGTAAGATAATTTTTAGTTATTTATCTATTGTTTCAATGATTTTAATTAAAATAATATATAATTAGCCAAACATTTTACAACAGTTGAACCAAGGTTAAAACTGTATACCAATATCATCTTTGGCACACTGTTACATGTAGACGTTACTACTACTACTAATACACAAGAAAAACATACTGAAAAACACTGCTTTCAAATGAAAAATTGGCCACTCTGAAAGACCATTCCATTATGAGACCACATTAAACTTTCATAATGATTATGTTCAGTTAATGACATCACTGGGTGTAACTTAATGGGAAATATTTTAAGTATTGAAGACTCTCTTAAGAACATCCACCAAACAACTTACTATAAGAATATCTAAGTTGGGGGCCAGATGATCCGGTAAGAGTTTTTGTAGCACTTCTTCTTCAGGCATGCCATTAAATCTATCCTTCCTCTTTTTGGCTACAGTCAGATGATCAGTAATGCTTTCCTGTTTCAGTTTCTTCTCTACAGATTTACCATCAGCTTCTGTGGTACCACTGGGTAGGGAAAAATGTTTAATACTGAGAATTAGAAATATAAATATGCATGAATTTTCATGCCCTCTGAAATAAAACTGATGACAAAGACATGGAAAAACCCTGAGCTGATGACATGTGACAGAAGGACTTGGCATGTGTTTGGTGAGGGCCTATGTTCCTTGGAGAGCAAAAGGGTATTGATGGATGCACATTTAATTTTAAAATGCCAGTGAAACAAAAGGTAAGAAGTGGCTGGCTTCAGATAGGTAAAATAATTAAAAAACCAGCTGATAGGCAAGGCAGTCTTTGTGATCGACTGCATTTCATTTCTGCAAGCAGTATTCATTAAACATACAAAATCCTTGTGTTATATAGAGATGTGAACTGAAAATAGGGAGAAAGAAAGATATGGGAACCTGTCTAAATGTTATGCGTCTTCATATGTACAGAAAGTCTCGATATATCATACTTATGAGTTCAATTAACAACTCCTTAGATCATCACAGGAAGATGTCCTCTGATACAAATCATGAACTAGGAAATAACCTGTAGGGTGGTAAATAAATGAAAGTTCTCTCCCTTGCTCCTAAAGGATCATGAAGCCACCGCTGCAGTTGGCCCCCATTCGGGAAGCGGTGGTTTTTGTAGCAATCTCTTTTACATTTCAAGGTTACTTACCTCAAGATCTACATCAGTGCTTCTTAAACTATTTCAGTGTCATTCACCCTCAAGTCTTTATCACAAAATTTCATTCACTCGCGACTAAATTTCCCTATGTTTTTGGTAATTTCAAGTGCCAGTGGAACAAGAGTTGAGAAGAAGACGCTGGTGATGGATAGGACACACATTGAGGAGACCCGTTGATAGCATTACAAGGCATTCCTTGTTTTGGAATCCACAGGGAAGAGAGGCAGAGGTAGACCAAAAAACACATGGAAAGAGAACTGGATACAGAGGTGAGAATAATGAGGAAAACATGGAAAGGACTTGAGCAGATGGCACAGGACAGGAAGACTTGGCATGTGTTTGTTGAAGGCCTATGCTCCTCTGGGAGCTAAAGGGTATTGATTGATTTTGGTAATTTCGTCTTACTCTCTCTTGTGTATTATTTTATATATAATTCATTTTGTCCCATAAGCTAAAAACATAAATTAACTCATTTCTAAAGTGTTTAATTTATTCAAGTTTTTGAACATCCTAAAAATATCTAAAGAAAACTAGGAGTGACAAAAAAAAATTAACAGAAAAACTATTAGAATTTTTCTAGTTTACATAAAGTAAAGTTAGTAAACAACAGTCTTAGAACTAGATTCTTAGACACAATGTTTTTTTATTGTGTATGTTTACAAAAAAAAAAAAATTACAAGCAGTATACTTCTACCCTGAAGTGTCTGTAGCAGTGATGGTGTAACCATGGTTACCAAATCAAACTTACAAAATACTGAAGTCGCTAGAATAGAAAATGTAGTATGTCACTACAAGAAAATGGCACAATCTAACTTTATCTTGCCTAAAAACAGGGCTTAAATCTCCATAATATAGCTAGAATTCATGTTGCTTGGTGCCAATAAGTGCTGGTAGATTGAAGTACAGTAAATATATAAAGAATTCTAGTTCTAGCAGAAAAGTAGCTTAATTTGGCAACATGAAGTAAAGTTACAGTTCAACATTTGCCTACGGCGATCCTCCAGTGTTGTCATTTATACATGTATGATCCCACTAGCTCGTCTGGTCTCACCTAAAAGGTTATATTACAGCAAATTTTGGCAATATTCTGCTACTTTGACATTAGAAAACCATAGGTAGAGGGAAAAAACATATCAAATTTCCAGCTCCACTGCCATTAAAAAGCAATAAGAGCCTGCTAACCACTTTAATGGCAATGCCTTTTTTAAGTATAGAAAAGCTTTTGATAAGGTACGGAAAGAAGGACTTCTCCTTAAGATGCTCAACAAAAAAACTGAAGGGAGAATGTTCAACTGGATATGGGACTTTATCCGATACCGCACAGCAAGAGTAAAACTTGATGGGAAACTCAGCCATCACGTCACTCTTCAACAAGGGGTGCCACAAGGAGGACTTATCTACTCCACACTCTTCATCATTTATATAAATGATATTGCAGAGAAACTGACCAGACATATCTTCAGGGTTTTGCATGCTGATGATTTTGCTGCCTGGTGTGCCGCAGAACATCTGCCTACTGCAAAGTTCAGGATGCAGGCAGCACTAAATATCATCAGTAAATGGGCATCTGACTGGGGAGTATAGATTAACCTCTCCAAGACGCAGCAACTTGTTTCTCTCTGTCAAATAACCATGAAAAGGTCAAATTGCAACTAAATGGAAGTGAGCTTCCTAACGAGGAAAACCCAACATACCTGGGAGTCAAATTGGATAAGAGACACCTGGAAGCCTCACTTAAAAGCAGTAGAATAGAGAGCAATAAGAAAGCTCTCCATTATGAAGAGACTGGCTGGCACAAGTTGGGGGGCAAATACCAGCATACTTAAAAAAGTCTGGGACTGAAGACACAGCAAAAGTGATGAATGCAGTCAGTAACCCATAGCTTGACTGCTTGCGTCAGGGTCAGCGAACCAGAGCTGATCAAGACCCTACTCCACCTCCACGTGGTGGTCCTGGAAATAGGCTGCATTACTGCAGTCTGGCTGAGAGAGTAAGGATAGAAGAGGGAAGGCAAACCCGGTCCCAAAAAATGCCTGACTGAAGTCAGATGTGTCGGCCGAAAGGGGCAAATATCGCAGCTTCGCTGCAAACAGACACAATGCAACCAACGTCCTTTTCAGGGTGAACGAGGAAGAAGAAGAAGAAAAAAAGTCTATACATGCACAGTCAGGCCTGTGATTGAATATGGCATGTGAGCCTGGGCCACGGCATCAAAAACAAACACAGAACATCTGGGAAAATTGCAAAATGCATGTCTTAGATTAATCACTGGAGGGATGAAGACTACTCCAATCCAGGCAATGGAGAGATACACCAACATTCACTCCCTTGACAACAGACATGAGGAAAAGGTGTTTATTCACAGTGAGAAGCTACTATGAATGTCAAGTCATCCAATGCATGCCAAACTCCATAGCTCGACACAAAACAGGCTGAAGAGAACCAGCTTCTTAAACATCTCAAAACATCTGCATCAATGTCGTGAAGACCTGCTCCCAAAACAACCTACCAAATGGAAATGTTAACTGATTATGAGGAGCCAAACTACTGCCATAAAAATATATCAATCATCACAGAAGTCCCTGAAATAAGAAAGAAAGGCCACCAGACCCCTCCACAACTAAAAACCTTGGCTCAGGAGATGATTGAAGAACAGTACAACCCGAAGGAGAGGACACACGTATACACCGATGGATCCGCAGAGGGGGCAATAAAGAATGGTGGATGAGGCATTTTTATAAGATTCATAAAAGGGAAGATCATCCGTAACGCCTTCCCAATGGGAAAGATCTCCAATTTCAGAGCAGAAGCTATGGCACTACTTCAAGCTCTGAAAATCCTCACCATATCAGAACAGCAGCCACTAGCTAAGGTAATAATAACTGTAGATCATTACTTGAATCAATACAGAACACTAGAAATGAAAACATGATGCATGAGATCAGACCTGAGTTTAACACTATCCAAAGGTCATCATCAACCAATGCCCTTCAGTGGTTACCCTCCCATTGTGGAATCACTGGAAATGACAGTGCAGATGCTCTATCTAGAAATGGCAGTAAAATGGAACAATTCAGCCACCCATTGCCCTATCGAGTAGCTATAACCATCATCCACAACAAGTACAAAAATCAGTGGAAGGAGGAAGGTGATATATACAACCCAATCCACCAATTTAACAGACACCAGCAGACCATCATTTTCCGTCTGAGAACTGGCCACTGTAGAGTACTGGGCCATCTCTATCGCCTCAGGATGTCTCATACAAATGAACGCCCATGTGGAACTGGAATCCAGACCCCGGATCACATTCTTCAAAACTGCCCAACCCATGATAGTTTAAGAAGCACTGCTGTACATCCAAAATGTTCCTAGTTTTAAAAGTCTGGGACTGAAGACACAGCAAAAGTGATGAATGCAGTCAGTAACCCATAGCTTGACTGCTTGCGTCAGGGTCAGCGAACCAGAGCTGATCAAGACCCTACTCCACCTCCACGTGGTGGTCCTGGAAATAGGCTGCATTACTGCAGTCTGGCTGAGAGAGTAAGGATAGAAGAGGGAAGGCAAACCCGGTCCCAAAAAATGCCTGACTGAAGTCAGATGTGTCGGCCGAAAGGGGCAAATATCGCAGCTTCGCTGCAAACAGACACAATGCAACCAACGTCCTTTTCAGGGTGAACGAGGAAGAAGAAGAAGAAAAAAAGTCTATACATGCACAGTCAGGCCTGTGATTGAATATGGCATGTGAGCCTGGGCCACGGCATCAAAAACAAACACAGAACATCTGGGAAAATTGCAAAATGCATGTCTTAGATTAATCACTGGAGGGATGAAGACTACTCCAATCCAGGCAATGGAGAGATACACCAACATTCACTCCCTTGACAACAGACATGAGGAAAAGGTGTTTATTCACAGTGAGAAGCTACTATGAATGTCAAGTCATCCAATGCATGCCAAACTCCATAGCTCGACACAAAACAGGCTGAAGAGAACCAGCTTCTTAAACATCTCAAAACATCTGCATCAATGTCGTGAAGACCTGCTCCCAAAACAACCTACCAAATGGAAATGTTAACTGATTATGAGGAGCCAAACTACTGCCATAAAAATATATCAATCATCACAGAAGTCCCTGAAATAAGAAAGAAAGGCCACCAGACCCCTCCACAACTAAAAACCTTGGCTCAGGAGATGATTGAAGAACAGTACAACCCGAAGGAGAGGACACACGTATACACCGATGGATCCGCAGAGGGGGCAATAAAGAATGGTGGATGAGGCATTTTTATAGATTCATAAAAGGGAAGATCATCCCGTAACGCCTTTCCCAATGGGAAAGATCTCCAATTTCCAGAAGCTATGGCACTACTTCAAGCTTTGAAAATCCTCACCATATCAGAACAGCAGCCACTAGCTAAGGTAATAATAACTGTAGATCATTACTTGAATCAATACAGAACACTAGCAGAATGCATGACTGCTCTGAAAATCCTCAACCATATCAGAACAGACTAGCTCAGAATTACTTGAATCAATGAGTTTAACACTATCCAAAGGTCATCATCAACCAATGCCCTTCAGTGGTTACCCTCCCATTGTGGAATCACTGGAAATGACAGTGCAGATGCTCTATCTAGAAATGGCAGTAAAATGGAACAATTCAGCCACCCATTGCCCTATCGAGTAGCTATAACCATCATCCACAACAAGTACAAAAATCAGTGGAAGGAGGAAGGTGATATATACAACCCAATCCACCAATTTAACAGACACCAGCAGACCATCATTTTCCGTCTGAGAACTGGCCACTGTAGAGTACTGGGCCATCTCTATCGCCTCAGGATGTCTCATACAAATGAACGCCCATGTGGAACTGGAATCCAGACCCCGGATCACATTCTTCAAAACTGCCCAACCCATGATGATCCACGGCGTCTCACATGATCATGGGGTGCTGAGCTCAAGCAGAAGCTATAAGGCTGCCACGATGACCTGGAAAAGACTGTGGACTTTGTCCTGGGGCCAGGACAGCAGAGTTAGCATGACTACAAACTGAACGCAGAAGAAGAGTAAATTTAGCCATTCCCCCGTCATGTTTCATTCACCCCTAAAATAATTCCATTCACCCTTGGGTGAACCATTCACTAGTTTAAGAAGCACTGCTGTACATCCAAAATGTTCCTAGTTTTAAAAGTCTTTCCCCCCCCCCCCCCCCCACCCCCCCCCAGGTCATTTAAAGATCTACCAAATCATCCAATGGGATCTACCGGTAGATCAGGATTGACTGATTGCCAACCCCTGATGTACAGCAACACCCTCTGCAAACCCACCATAAAATGTACACCTACATCTTCTAATAAAATTAGCACATCTGTCACAATTCTGAATCAGTTTCAACAGATGAAAATGTGAATAAATTTATTTCTATAAATTTCACTTAAGGTATAAACAAGTTCACCATACCTATCATCCTTCACCTTCTTTGGCCGTCCTCTCTTTTTAGGCTCCTTTATTGTTGATGGTGGAGGGCCACTTGATGAATGAGAAAAGATTTCATCCTCTGGTTCAACTTTTATTTGAGCTGTCAAGACCTCTGGATTGAAGCTACAGTTATGATTATAAAAGTTGTACATTTTACACACCTTCACGAAAATAATATGCCTTTATTCTTTCTAGATTTAACTTAAACTTTACTAACAGGTATTCCCTTGTCCTCTGTTTTGTTAAACTTTATTCATCATCCTCTCACAAAGTCCCTTTCTCTTTTTAACGTAAATTTTTTCCCCTTCTCTTTTTAACTTAAATTGTTTCCCTTCTCTTTTTAACTTAAATATTTTCCCTTCTCTTTTTAACTTAAATTTGTTTCCCTTCTCTTGTTACTTTAAACTTTTTTTAAAGTCCACATCATGAATAATGATTGTCTATAGTTTGCTGACTTCTTTTTTCTTTTTCTGTTCTTTATCTTGTTGATGGTTTCTGATTTTCTCCATGCTTTGTGTTGGCATTCTCTTTTTCCCAAGAACTTCTCCACATTTCTCATTCCTTGTATTTGTTTCTGCTGCCAGTGTATTTGCTTTATCTTCTAGTTGAGGACAGTTCTGGTTACAGATTTTGACATAAGGCAGGTGTGCATGAATAAAGTGCTTAAAGATCTAATACCATTTCCTTTTTCTGCTCCTTACAGAGCATGAAGCCACCACCACAGCTGGACCTCTTGCAGAAACCCTGCATCAAAACCTCACTGCTTTTATAACCGTTGTTTCTGTTGCAATTTGTTGTATGATGAAGAGGCTGCCGCCCCAAGCACAACCTCACATTAATCAGTCATTTTCCTTTGCGCTCCTTACACAGCATGGACCAACCACATCAGCTGGTCCTGCAGAAAGCCTGCACCAAGCAGCAGTGGTTTCTGTGACACCTTGTTTTCCATGATGAGGTCGCTAGCCCCACGCGCAGCCTCATATTAGTTACTGATTTATGACATGCCAGAGGGGACAGAAGTCCTATTCTTTCCAGGTCTCCTCACAGACCTCCAGGAACTTCACTGAGCAAAGATCTACATTAACTTTTTTTTTGGTGGTAATCTTTACCTTTAGTGCCGTCGAGCTCCTATCGTGACTTTCGTTTACTTTGTACGTGGTATCGGAGTTTAATGTTCTGTGCCAGAGCATTTTAACTTCATTGGATACGCCGATTGAGCACATAATTCCGAGCCAACTGCATCAGAATAGGTGTCCATCGCCGGTCGAGCCGTTTGTGCATCAAATGGTCATGATACCTACTTTCTTGTAAACTCTGATAGCAAGTACAAAGTAAACGAAAGTCATGATAGGAGCTCGACGACACTAAAGATAAAGATTACCTTTTTTTTATTTGAAAGGTATACAACAAAATTAACTATTTCCATTGGCACACAAAAAGTCAAGCAATGCTTGTTTATAAACGTTTCAAAGCATTTAAGAGAAAAAGGTCTGATGTCAAAGACAAGAACTATGACCCCATAGTAGTGACTTATTCAAAAATGTCAGCAAAGCCAGTTTTTTTGCCCAAAAGGAAAATTGTGACAATGGAATGTACGCCTATACATCAAATCTCACTCTTATTGACTCTTTTCTTTCCACAATTAATATAAGCAGCTTTTTTGTGTGTTAAAAATAAGATATAGAGGACACATACAGGCACAAGTAGGACATATAAAATGCACCCCTACTGAACATCTGTCAAAATGTTTTGAAGTGCAGATGAAAAAGTGGACAAGTAAAAAAAGCTGACAGAGACAACTCTGAAGGGGATAATCTTAGACCTGTACGGCAGGTTAGGTTCCAGACCTCCGCCAAAAAGTGGAACATAGTTTTTTTAAACTTGCTAATAAAATACTACTAACAAGTTTACACTATCATATATTAAGTGTGCAATAGAGCCAGGCATAAAACACAATACGAAAGTAAAATGGATATAAAGCATTTAAAGTAAAAGGCTTAAAACTCTTCTTTTTATCACTACTACACTTAGATGTCTTTACGAATTAAAAAAAAATATTAGATATAATATAATAAATTTAAAAAGTTTGGAAAATTGCCAGAATACAGAGAGACGCTGAGTGCACAAATGCTGTAAATAGACTGAATTACCTACAATAAAACAGTGCCCGAAGCCATTCTCGGACTCAGCTGCTGAGAGCGTCATGTCAAATAATGCCGAAAGAGCAGAACAAGTGCTGAACATAATGAACACGTTTATAATTGAAAACTGCCCTATCAGGGGAACACTGACAAGCGGAACTGTATACGGTTTCAATAACAAATTTTCTACTGGCATGCATAAACTAATTTTCTTTTCTGGCTAACTTCTTCTAAGGTACCGGTATACTTCTCATTATCAAGATCATGATGTATAACAATTCATGGACTTTAACTGATAAATTTATAACAAAAATAATATCTGCAACTACTTAAAAAAATTATGTTTACTCTAATTCATATTTTTCAAATGTTTAAGGAGTCTTACTATGGCGACTGAGGTAAACTGCTACTGGAATTCCAATGGTAATCCTGGAATTCAGAACCAGCATCCCACAGCTCCTGTTTGATGGGATTCATTCTGCCTGTGAGAGATTGCATAAAATATTATTTGGACAAATCAACTAAACACACACACTTACTTTTATCTACAAAAGTGCATATATTCTAAGACAGAAGAATTAAAATATCCTAAATGAATTATGATAAGGGCTATCAGACAAAAACTGCATTGGATATATTCTTGAAAAGTATAAGACTGTTATACCAAATCAATATTTTTTTAAGACTTAGTGCATGCATATACAACCGTATAAAATTATCATAAGTCACCCCCAAATTCTAGTGTGTAGCTGAAAAATGGTGACCTGTTCTCGCCTAGACAGCTGATGATATGCATCATTTTTTAAATGGCCTGGGTGCTCTCTTTCCCATTTGGACTTGAATGGAGCTTTTATAGTTTTTGCCATTTCGTAAATTGTCTCTTTATCATTGTGTTGTAAGGCTCCCCCTTCCTTAGCAAGTTTGTCTGCCTCTTCATTTCCTGGTATGTTGCAATGGGCTGGTATCCACTGGATTGTGCACTTGTTGAAGCATCTGGCCAGGCTTTCAAGTGAGTACCAGATCTTTCAATCCTTTAGCATGGTGGCTCTTCAGAGCTGTTATTACTGAGAGGACATCTGTAAAGATTACTATTTGTTTTTCTGCATGTGCTTTGCACTCTAAGTATTTAAAAATACATGTTAATGATACTCAATTTCTTCAAAGAACTATAAAATACATATATTTTTCTTTCAGATGGTAAACATTACTAATGAGTTCACGCTTTATTTGTTTTTACTTTCCTCAATATGTCATTGGGCAGCATCAGGAAACCCAGGATCTGTGTGGATCTACTTTAGAAATACTGATCTCCCTGAAGATCTGCCTTGATAAAATCATTAGTGTTTTCAGGGTTCAGATTATTTCGAATGAGTGCAGTCTGTATGCAATTTTAAGCTGTGGAAAATCTGAACTATATATATAATCTAGTGTTAACTTCACTTCATGAAGTTCATGATTACAGTGAAGTTTTGTAAGCTACCTCTTCGGTTTTCACTCACAATGCGGAAAAAATTACCCTTAGTCCCAGGGACATAGCAATTTTAAATGCCAGCAGGATGCATATCTGGAGTCATCTTTATATGACCACCAGCTATGCACAATGCTACAATATACGTATGTGGAAGTGAACCTCTGTCTATGAGGTTAATTACATCCTCATTGACTTAAAATCATCCATACACTTCCAGGGATTCCCCCTGTGGTTAAACTTGTTGAGAGCCAGCATTGCACACTAAGCTTGGAGAAGTCACTTGAGCCCCAGGAGTAATTCTTTGGCTTTGACTTGGTTGACTGCATGCAGGAGAATCTCACTATGGACCCAGTGATAGGCAGGGGGAGCTGAGAAGTGGCTCTGTGCAGGACGTGACAATTCCTTGGAAGAGCCCAGAACCAGAGTATAAGTATTTTAGCTCTGCCTAGTTGGAGAGTCCCCTTGGATGGCGGGGAATGCACAGTATTTGAGAGGGCCGAAGATGTATTTTTCATTCTTGTGAAAGTCATAATACTTTGGCTCCCATCATACCACATTTCTTCAGAACGTTACAAATATTGTCTATCCACCTTCCTCCCAAGCGACCTCTTGCTCTGAAGCCTGACATTTTGCCGTTGCAAGCTTGTGCTGGTAGCGCAGTGAGCTATATTTTGATGAGGTATCCAAATCATTTTATTTTGTCTCTCTATGAAGCTAATGCATTGTACTGTTCCCATAAACTTATTTATTTTCGTTTTTTAGTTGTCTTTTACACTGAAATTATTAGCTTTTCTCTGTCATATCATTTCACATGATGTGATCCTCCACTCTTGTGCTATAAACAGTGACCATGGTTGGTACTGATAACAAAGAGTCATGTAAATATACTACAGTATTTATTAGCTGCGTAACCATTAGAGCAGTAAGATCATTTCTTAAGCCTTTGCATTAGGCTTTTGACATATGTCATTTGCTGTCTACTCTACCATCCTCTGTTGACGTTGCTTCCAAGTCTGTTGAACTCTCTGACTTGATCAATGTATTACTGACATAAATTTTGGTTCTGCTTGATATTTGCTGGACTGTTTTATGCATATTAATCTTAGCATTTTTCTTCTTCAGGAATCTCCCCATAGCGATGAACTCCAATGAATTCTACAGTCACTAGGCTAAAATTATAAATAGGATTAATAAGCAAGAATGTTCAACTTTGCTTCTCTCTCCATTTCATTCCATGTGGAACATAGAGCTGCATCCGTAACTCACTATCAAATTCTGATTTTGGGCCATCTTTTATCAACTCTGCCCAAGACAGACCAATATCTCCAGGATTGGCACCTGGAATGTTCGCACTCTATGTGAAAAAGGGAAAACTGCACATGTAGCAGCGGAAATGATCATTTTACAGAACTGATATCCTGGGTCTCTGTGAGACATGGTGCAAGGGCATAGAGGGGAGGAGATTGATCACAGGAGAAATGGTGTTGTCCTCAGGACATGAGGAGGAAAGTGCCCACCACAGTGAAGGGGTGGCTCTAATGCTGTCCAAGGAAGCACAGAAGGCACTTATAGAATGGGAAGCAATGGGACCCCAAATTATAACAGCAAGGTTTAAATCAGCCAAACAGAAAGTAAATATAAACATTATCCAATGTTATAAACCAACAAATGATAAAGAAAGAAGTATCTAAGAAAGAAGGCTTTTACACCAGACTACAAAATGTCTTGGAAAAAAAGAAAATAAAGGACATCACAATTTTGATGGGGGACATAAATGCGAAAATACGAACAGACAACACCGGCTTTGAAGAAATCATGGATTAAGTATGATGAACAAGAATGGGGAACTATTAGCTAACTTCTGTGCTTCAAATCAACTAGGTATAGGTATAGGAGGAAGCATATTTCCACATAAAAGAATACATAAAGCAACATGGGTATCACCTGACCACAGAACTGAGAATCAGATTGATCACATATGCATAAGTAAGAAGTTTAGGTCATCATTGCATAATGTAAAAGTATGTAGAGAAGCAGATGTGGTATCAGACCACCATCTTCTTTTGGTTAAAACAAAATTAAAACTCAAGAAATTTACAACAGTATACAGCTATAGACAACAGTATAATGTGGGATATCTAAGAAATCAGGAAATAAGTGAAACATTTTCAATCACAGAATCTAACAAATACCAAGTACTCCAACAGCTGGAAGATGAAGCAGATATGGAAGACCACTGGCAACAAGTAAAAAATATATGGAACGTGACATGTGAAGAAGTACTGAGAAAAAGAGAACATCAGCATAAAGCATGGATAACAACAGAAACCATTAGCAAGATAGAAGACAGGAAAAACTAAAAAGCAGATTTAAACAGAAGCAAAACCAGAAGCCCCAGAGCCAAGGCTCATGAAGTGTACATAGAAGCAAACAAAGAAGTAAGAAGAAACATCAAAAGAGACAAGAGGAAGTATATTGAAGAGTTGGCAAGGGAAGCAGAGGAAGCTGCAGCCAAAGAAAATATGAGGGACCAGTACAACAACACAAAGAAGCTAACAGGAAAATACAAGCAAGCAAAAGGCCTCATAAAAGATAAGAATGGAAAATTGCCTAGTAATATACAAGAACAAATGAAGAGATGGACAAAACATTTTGAGGAACTTCTCAATAGACCAGCTCCAACTAATCCCCCAGACATCCAGCCAGCAGAAGAGGAGCTACAAATCAGCTGTGAACGACCAAGTAGAGAAGAAATAAAGAAAGCCATAAAGCTTCTGAAAGATGGAAAAGCAACTGGTCCAGATGGCATTCCCACAGAGGCCATCAAAATAGATATTGATACCTCTACAAAGATTTTATACAAACTACTTGGCAAAGTCTGGGAGAGAGAGGAAATACCAGCAGAATGGAAGGAAGGTTATCTGGTCAAGTTGCCCAAGAAGGGAAATTTACAAGAGTGCACAAATTATAGAGGAATAATGTTACTATCAGTGCCAGGAAAAGTATTAAACAGAATCATACTTGAGAGATTAAAAGAGTCCATAGACAAGCAACTGAGAGATGAACAAGCAGGTTTTCGACAAAACCGATCATGTATAGACCAGATAGCCACATTGAGAATAATAGTTGAATAAAGTCTGGAATGGAATTCACCGCTATACATCAGATTCATGGACTATGAAAAGGCATTTGACAGAGAATCACTTTGGAAATTGATGAGGCTTTATGGAGTTCCCATGAAGATCATTAACTTAATAAGGAAGACCTATGAAGACATGACATGCAGAGTTCTACATGAAGGACAAATTACAGAACTGTTTAGGATTAGAACGGGAGTGAGACAGGGATGCCTCTTGTCTCCTGTTCTTTTCTTTCTTGCAATAGATTGGGTTATGAAAACATCGACATCACACAACAGAAATGGAATCCAGTGGAATCTGACTAAACAGCTTGATGATCTGGATTTTTGCAGATGACTTGGCTCTTCTGTCCCATAACCATAATCAGATGCAAGAGAAAATGAAAATTCTCAATGAGAGGTCACAACAAGTGGGCCTGAAAATACACAGGGAAAAGACAAAGATTATGAGAATAAATGCAAGAAATTATAACAAGGTTGAACTTGAAGAAACACCACTAAAGGATGTAGAATCATAAACATATCTTGGCAGTAATATAGATAAAGTTGGAGGGACAGACATTGATATCAAAATAAGAATACAAAAAGCAAGAGGAACCTTCACTGCATTGGGAAACATGGAAAACAAGAGAAATCAAGTCCAACACAAAAATAAGAATCTTCAACTCAAATGTCAAGTCAGTCCTATTGTATGGCTTTGAGACATGGAGAGCAACAAAAATTACAACCAAAAAGCTACAGACTTTTATAAACGGGTCCTTGCGTAGAATAGAAGGACTAAAATGGTATGACAAAGTCACAAATGTGGAATTGATGACAAGAACCAGACAAGTGCCAGTGGAACAAGAGTTGAGAAGAAGACGATAGCGATGGATAGGACACACATTGAGGAAACCTGTTGATAGCATTACAAGGCAGTCCTTGTTCTGGAATCCACAGGGAAAGAGAGGCAGAGGTAGACCAAAAAACACATGGAGAAGAGAACTGGATAGAGGTGAAAATGATGAGGAAAACATGGAAAGAAGTTAGTGGATGGCACAGGACAGGAAGACTTGGCATGTGTTTGTTGAAAGCCTATGCTCCTCGGGGAGCTAAAGGGTATTGTTGTTGTTGTAAATTTTATTGCCTGTTTATATTCTACAAGTCTGCTTTTTTATAAATAAAATCTGGTCAACTGCTATGGAGGGTGAAAAGGAGGCTTCTGATGTGAATGTCTGAAGTGGCCATTGTCCTATAGCTCCCTGGAGTTTAACGAGGAAGTTTTTTTTGTTGTTGTTGGTAATATTAGCTGGACTATTCATTGGTGCATTCACAAGGTACATAATACTGAGTCTTGTTTCTAACTTATTTTAATTTGGTAAATTAAAAATTGCTGTTTTAATGTTCATAACATTGAAACAAATAATAATAATATAGTCCCCTTAACGCACATGTATATTAATGCATAGGCATTTAATTAATTTGATATCTTGTAAGTGATTGAAATGAAAAACAGTGAGCTATCTGTTCAATACGGCCTTAACACAAGAATTCAGAGATGCAGTAAAAAGGCATAAGGTTTGTCACGAGGAGCAAATGAGTTGGAATTTCGACTTTCTATACCCATTGTCCACACCAGACACAGTCTTCATCAGTCGTGGGAAATTATTCAATTTTACAGGGAATGTTTACATAGCAATGAGACAGTACATCAACAGACCCTCGACGGACAATTGGAGGTGGCCGCCGCTGAGTCGCGGTTGTGTTTACCCAAGGCCAGTAATCTACAAGTATTATTTCGGCTTGTAACAGAACATAATGGTGGTCAGTCGGACTTCACGGAACAAGCGAAGTAATATTGGATTAACGGCGACACAGAGTCTGAGCAAAGATCAACATAAAGGAGTAAAGAATACGTCATTATAGAAAGACTATTAAATGCTGCACAGACATCAGACGGACGGGAGACGGATTGTCTAGGCTAAAGCAAAATAAGAAAGCGACCATAGCCAAACATTACCGAAACTTTACACAGTCATGGGGACTGGTTGTCTGCCTGGAGTAAGACGAACTAAACTTCACATGACATCAGAAGCGAACACGGGAAATCGCCAGCGGCCATTCGGACCCTATATAACCCAACGAAATTCGTCGCTCAGTAATGATAAGAGAAATCATTCCATCAACCTACTTGGTTCTATATTTCATGAGGAAGAGTCAGGACTTGTGTCAGTGATTTCTTTATATGGACACCAAGTGGTAGAGACAGGGACCATTTGAGATAACTCAGCCTTCGTCTTACTACCCTGTTGGCGTAAATCACGGGACAAAGCTAATGAGTAGGGCCCACCCAGAAATACTGCAACGACATGTATCTCACAGATATTTAACGGCAACAAACCTACCAACACTCCACGGGGGTTAGAAAGGAAATTTGCCAGGCGGCGAAGGAGACTTTCTCTCATCAACCACCCACACAGAAAAGTAAGCAGAAATACATAGAATAATGACTGCATTACTAAGAGCTGTCTACGTGAATTATTATCAGAAGTGGCAGTAGCCTACGGACGATTGTCATTACAACAAGTGCCTTTGAGAAATCGTGATCCGAAGTTGCAGGAGCAGACGGACGATCTTGTAAACCCAGTGCCTACCAAAAATTATTGAGATCCAAAATTACCTGCAGTAATGGACAGATTCTCCCAGTAAAACTGATGCGTCAACAAATACAAATATATAACATATTTCCACCATCATCACCACATGAGCAAAATATCAGCACAACCAAAGGACATCTGCATATCAGACGAAGTTTCAACCGCCTAACATTGCGTTCAACACCACCTATGAATAAGCCACCTCAGACGCTCGTGACAATGTCAACACTCGCATTGTAAAGAACAAAAGAACAGGCCATCGACACCTGACGAGATTAAGTGGACCGTCCAGTGTTATTGAATGCAGACAAAGACTTGTCCATTGTATACAAATACCCAGAGTTTTAGAGACAGTCCGTCAGAGGCCAAGAAACAAGATATCCTTTTTGTTAGTAGTTAGGATTCAATTAAATTCATCATCATCATCACATAGTATAGACTTAAGATTCATTTGTGTATTTTGCATTAACTATTATCTTCTTTTACAGGTATAGTTAATGTCAGTTCTATTTGCATTTGTATTATTGTAATTGGATGTTGTTACCTTGAAGTAATTCAATAAATGTTGTAGTTGTGTTTGCATTACCAACACACGTTAATTACATATATAGAGAAGGAAAGAAAGTGTGCGAAAGAGACATACAGTTCTTCCTTTCTTCCTCTTCTGTTCACTCAGTGTAATAGAGGGGGTGGGGGCTCGTTAGCATTATAATATAGAGAGGGGGATAGAGTGGTAGGAGTGACAGTGTCACGAGATTCAGAATCACTGGGACTATCTGCTGGGAACTTATCACAAAGTCTTACATTCACCTTCTCCACTCCGGCTGCTCATCTTCAACCGGTTGCCAGGCAAAGCTGAGCCATTTACAAAGCCGGCACCACACAGATAACTCTCCCTGGTTAATCTTTGGGTTAACCCTGTGACAGGGTTATAGTTAGGTTTAGGAATCTTAAACCTACCCCTAAACTTAATCCAACCCTAATGATGTTGGTGACTTATTAGGTTGGCACTGTAGAAGACATCCCCCTAATCTTCAATTCCACCGCCATAAGCATTAAATAAAAGGTTATCTTGTAAGTTCACAATGTGACAGCATTGGAACTGAGAACTGTAATACTACAAATAATGAGTGCATTTCTATTTGATTAGTTAATTTATTATAGGCCTACCTTAAAGATCAAAGGTGCAAAAGAAGTAAATAGAACAGGTTTCATGGATATTGTTTCTGTTCTCTCATTATAGAGCATGGAGATACCTATGCAGTTAGTCCCCTTGCAGGAAGCTTGGGCCACAGTAGGGGATAGTAGACAGGAGGTCGCCATGTTGGCCAAAAAACTGTGGTGTTTCACTTCAAGTTGGAATTTTTTGTTTTTTAGGGTTTTTATTTTAAAAATTGCCTCAATATTTATCGGGCATTATTAATTTTGACAAAGCTCAAAATAGGGTTGGTGTTAGATTAAGGCTAGATGTTTGACAGAGCATGAAACAAGTTTGGGGTATGCTAAGGCTAGCTGTAAAGTAAATATGGATAGTCAGTCTGGCAACATGGCGGACCTTGTCTTCTGTCCTCGTCATCTACTGAAACTTGAACCAAAGCATTCGTGTACTCCTGCATTGGTGATTTCAGTAGCAATGTGTTTTACATAATGAAATTCCTAGACCCTTGCACAACGTTGTATCAGCAACTCTTACGACATACCAGGTGTAGAAGTAGTCCTAATCTGTAGTTCCTCAGAGATACCCCGGGAATAACAGGGGCGGCACAGGATTAGTAAAACACGTATTGTTTCAATACTTCATACATGCAGCCATCTAATCAGCTGGCAGCGGCATTAAAGTTCTTAAGAGCAGAGTTCTGTGAGTGTACATCACTCATTTCGCACTCACTTCAAATAGTTAACTGCATCGCAAATCATCATTTACAGATGAGTGCACTACCATACCTAATGCACGCCAAGAATTAATGACAAAAAAGCACTTTAACAGTAAAAAGAGAAGATCCTGCAAGCTATAAAAATATCACAGGTCGTAGTAAATGCGAAAGCAACGGATTACCAGGTCTGCTTATGCCTGTCCACTAATCTCTTTGTATTGTGTTTATAATTTTTAATAGCTTCCTTTTCTGCAATGCAAAGCCCGTGCTCATTGGACAAAGTTTCTACCTTTATCCAATCAAAAACTTTTTCTCATGCCAGTTAAAGCCATCGAATAAGAAGGAAGGAATAAAATAAATATTACATTTTAATTATGCTATTAATAACCTAGTTCTTACATATATTTGTTTTTATTATTATATCACCGTTTTAATAAATTTTAAATTAGGTGATTTCGCTTCATAATCCCTAAATATTTTTACTTAAATACTCTTTAAAACTAAATAGTAGTTGTGGCAGTAAATATCTATGAAAAATCTTTCGCTTTTATTCCTTTAGGATTTGTACAGTAGTTTGTTTCGAAAGTTTTCAGTCCTTTACTTATGTTGGTTATTATTTTCACTTTAACTGACTGACAAGTGTGCGTCATAAAGCATGAACAGAGATTTTGTATTGCCAGCGTGGAATAAATGTGCCCTTTTAATTTATTTCAGCGCTGTAACATTATTATTATTTTAATCTCATAATCTATTAGTAAATTATTGTATTGCAAACAAGGAGGTCCTTTTTTTCAATAATTATTTTCATTTGGGCTATCAATTATATTTTAAAATTCAACTGAGTATTTCGTGAATGGAAACCGGCTGCATATTGCAGAGTCTGTATCATCAGCAGCATCACGTACAATGCCAGCTGGTGTAGATAATCATGTCTCTCTATACAACTTCCTGCCACAATCCTTTTTTATCAATTCCATTGATCACTTCCTGCCATCAATGGTGTCTATACCTTCTAGCGTAATGGCAGCTTGTGTACCCCTTGACAACTCCCAGAGCTATGACAGCGGGAGTTTTACTCCTGGTGGGTTCTACCAAGCTGGACAGGTCTGTGCGGGAAGGGGTCAGACTAAAGCTGATCCTCCAGGTTGGTGGTTTTAACACAGGACCTACACCTTTGTTTTTTGTTTTGGTTTTAAGGACCATCTTCATTGCACACGGACAAGGCCATAAGTGCTCCGATCTCCTCCATTAGATCATACAAGTGTGGCAGATAAAGAGAACGACTGACGGGCAAAGGGAACGAATAGGAGAATTAGAAATAGGAAGGTTCAGATAGAGTACAAAAAAGGGGATGCGCGAATTAGGATGTGCGTGAGAAAAGAGGTGAACGAGAAATCCAGTTAAGGCACGCTTTCCAGCTAGCAGTCCAGAGGCGTGAGTTAGAGAGTGCAGATCACACATATACGCTAGTAGCCATGTTGAAGGCAGTATTCAAGTAGTTTGGGTGATGAATATTTCGCGGACAAGGAGACGAGTTTGGGTGATGATTAACCCAACATATTGAATAGTGAGAATTCTTTGTCTAGAAGGAGAAACGGTGTGAGTTAGATTTTATTCAGAAAGGGAAAAGGTACGTAGAGTGAAATCTAATACATATACATACAGTAGTCCGATTCTTCAGTGATGAAATGGAAAGTAACAACCCCGGAGAGGTCCGGTTCCATCAATAGGATAACCTGAACACTGAGATGGTATATAACAATAGACAAGTACTTGTCTAAGAAGAAAAGGAGATAGATACAAATAACATCCGAACAACCATAGATGATTGATATTATTATATTGAATGTAATTGTCGATGCTGAACGAGAGTGTGAGGAAGGAAGAGATATCAATAAAGAACATACACCTTGTATAATTCTGTGACGGACCAAGATTGTAGAGGTCCAAGTAACAGCAGTGGTCCACACACATGAAAATAAACATGTTCAGTTAACTATGGCGTTATGTCATCGCTCGCTGTTTGTGTGACTGTTGTTAATCATTCATCATGTCATCGCTAGCTAATGAGGCAAAGAACCTGGGCAGGCAGGTGGCCACACAAGGAGGATCTCTGCATTGTGCTCTCCGTAGTAACGACGAGGATCCCAGTGTGTGTATACAGGAATCACACATTCTATAAATATTTTTGTGATGGGTAGCTTTTCTTAATTTTGTACAATGTAAAAAAAAAAAAAAAAGAAAGAAATCAGCTTACGGAAACGGCAACAAATGAAAAAACTTTGCTGCATAATGGACATCCGGAGTCCGAAGCTCATGTGACTATCGGTGGTGAAAGCCGAAAGGAAGCCACTGACATGAAAACGGACATACTGATCGCAAAACATGAAACAAGAGTATGATTTTGGAGTGTCAGGACAATGAATGAGACAGAAATACTGAAACAGATCACAATGGACATGAGAAACTACAGGTTACACATCCTAGGGATAAGCGAGAGCAGATGGACTGGGACAGGTATAATTAAAACAGCAGCAGGGGAAACAGTACTTTACTCTGGAAGAGAGGATGGTCAACACAGTGAAGGCATAGCCATTATCCTAAAAAAAAAGGAAATAGAAAAGTCGTTACTTGAATGTAAACCGATCAACAATAGATTGATAAGAGCGAGACTGAAAGAAAGATTCACCAATATCACCATTATACAATGCTGCGCGCCAACAAACGCTGTGACAAAGAGGCTATGGATGAGTTCTATCAATAACTACAATAAGAAAAGGAAACTACACCTTGATTTGACATTATCATAGTAATGAGAGACCTCAATGCCAAAGTTGGACCAGACAATACATAGTATGAAAGGGTAAAGGGGAGATGCTTTAGTGGTGCTGCAAACGAGAATGGCGATAAACCGATAGGCCTCTGCAGCATTAACAACTTAGTCATTGGGGGAACGTTCTTCCTACATAAAGAAATTCACAAACTGTCATGGGAATCACCAAATGGTCGCGGCAGAAACCAGATAGATCACTTAATGATCAATGGTAGATGGAGGCATTCATTACAAGAAGTGAAAGTAAGAAGAGGTGCAGATGGTGGGAAGTGAACACCACCTAGTAGTAGCAGTAATAAAGGTGAAGCTTAGAACTATTGGACCTAAGGTAAGAAAACCAAAAAATTACGACATCAACAAGCTGAGGGGCACCTTCCCAAGAAAGCTTGTGTGGCAGATATAAAGATTCGTTATAAAACTCCCAAAAGTCAGGAGGGCACAGAGGCCTATGTCATCGACCAAAAATTTAGTCTCCTTTCATATATATATATATATATATATATATATATATATATATATATAGAGAGAGAGAGAGAGAGAGAGAGAGAGAGAGAGAGAGAGAAAGAGAGAGAGAGAGAGAGAGAGAGGGAAAGTACTGAATTATGCTTGGGTTTCCAGGAAAAGAAGATACAAGATTGGGTAACACCAACAACATTGAAAACAATAGGGATGAGAAAAGCAAGCAAAAGAAAGAAATCAGAAGCAAAGTCCCCTAGGTTAAAGGAGATATACAATGAACAGTACAGTCCGCTGAACAAGGAAGTAAAATGCCAAACCCGAGCTGACAAAAGGAATTTCCAAGAAGACCTTGCAAGACAGGCAGAGGGAGCAGCACTGAGGAATGAACAAAGCATCATCATCATCATCAGTTGCCATCTCCACAACGGAGGTTGGCTGTAATGGATCTCCAACGTCTTCTGTCTCTTGTCTTGGTGGTACACTCTGATAGACTCTTTCCCGTCCATCTCTTGATGTTATCTTCCCACTTATAGCGCTGTCTTCCCCTTGCACGTTTACCTTCAACTCTCCCTTCTGTTATGGTCTTCTGCAAGGTGTTATGCCTTTTTATGTGGCCAAAGTATTTTAGCTGCCGAACTTTGACCTCTCTCATTAGTTCTCTTTTCATACCTAGATTTTCTAGGACCTCCTTATTTGTTTTCATCTCTTTCCATGAGATACGCCCCATTCTTCTATATATCCACATTTCAAGAGCCTCAATTCTTTCTTCCAAATGCTTATTCATCGTCCATGTTTCTGCACCATACAGAAATGCAGAATATATATAACACTTTATGATTCTCAGTTTTAATTTATGAGATAACTGTTTGGATGTCAGTATATGTTTCATGTTGTTGAATGTAGCTTTGGCCATTCCTATTCTCTTCTTGATTTCTGTTTCACATCTGCCATCTTCTGTTATTATATGACCAAGATATACGTAGCTCTTGACTTGTTCCAGGATTTTCCCATTTACGCTTATCTTTAATGTGGGTTTATCGTCTGTTTTGCTAATTATCATAGTTTTAGTTTTCTCAATATTAATGTCGAGTCCATATTCATGACTTATACTGTTCACTTGCTTCACTAGTTCTTGTAACTCCTGTTCGCTTTCAGCTAACAACACGGTATCATCTGCATATCTAAGGTTGTTTATTGATCTTCCACTGATGTTCAGTCCTGGTATTTCCTGTATCTGTTTGAAAATTTTTTCGGTGTATAAATTAAATAGGCAGGGGGACAGCACACAACCTTGTCTGACACCTCTTTTTATGTCTATGTATGGTGAATAATTCCTTCCCGATCTTACTGTGGCAGTTTGCTCCCAATAAAGGTTACTGAGTATTCTTATATCTTTTCCATCAATACCTATGTCTTTGAGGCATTCAATTATTTTCTCATGATGGATTCTGTCAAAAGCCTTCTTATAGTCAATGAAGCACATATACATACTTTTTTGGACCTCTGTATATTTTTCTGCTAATCTTCTTAGGCAAAATATTGCCTCTCTTGTTCCACTGTTCCGTCTAAAACCAAACTGTTCTTCTTGGATTTCGCTGTCTACTTTACTTTTTATTCTTTCCTGTATGATTTTGAGCAGTATCTTAATTGCATGACTCATCAGGCTGATTGTTCTGAAGTCTGAACATTCTGTTGCATTTGGTTTTTTGGGCAATGTTATAAAAACTGATGTCTTCATGTCGTGTGGTAAATATCCTGTATTGTATATATCATTGCATATTTCTGTGATTGTATCTATACCAAAGCTCTCCAGAGCTTCTATCATTTCAATGTTTATGTTATCCATGCCTGCTGATCTTCCTTTTTGTATCATATGAATGGCATTCTCTACTTCTGATCTGAGAATGTGTGGGCCTTCATTAGAATCTGGTGATGGTTTTTACCTCTGTTGTCCTCGAATAGTTCTTTTACGTATTCTGCCCATCTGTTTGATATGTCTTTCTCATCAAGTAATATTACACCATTTTTGTTCTTGATACAGCTTCCTCCTTGTGCAAACCACGACCGATTTGATAATTTCTTTATTTCTTCATGCATATCTCTTGTCATGTGCTTCGCTTCCAAGTCTTCTATTTCCTTACATTTTGTTTCTATCCACCGTTCTTTTGCTTCTCTACACATAGTACGTATGTCATTGTCTATTGTTTTATATTCTGGAGTATTTTTTGCTTTCTTTCTTTCTGCCATTTTATTCAAGATGTCATCTGTCATCCAAATTTGATTTTTCTTAGACTCCTTTTTAGGTAAATTTGCATTTGCTGATTGTATGCTTGTTTTTAAGCATTCCCATTTTGCGGTTGCTTTTTCTTCTGGGTTTTCTCTTCTATACTGCTCCATGCTTTCTGTCAATAACTGTTGGTATTTATTTTTGACTTCGATTAAATATTTCTGTTTTATATCTGGTTGTTTCAGCGCTGATATTTCTATCTGGGGTTCCTCCTGTCTTCTGTTTCCTGCTCTTTTCAGCTTTATATTTACTTTGATGACAACTGGATTGTGATCTGAATTTATGTCGGCGCCAGGATGTGTCAAAGCATAGTACACAAAATAACAAAAACCATCATTGGAAAAGGGGTGCAAACAATATTACACTAGTAAGAGATAAGCTTTCACCACTGACAGTCATACGAGCCTCAAACTCCGGATGTCCGTCCCGCAGCAAAGTTTGTTCATTTGTTGTCGTTTCCGTAACTTCATTTCTTTTTACATAGACAGGGGTGTCAGCCCTATGCTAAAACCCCCAGCCTGGAGAACCAGGGTGTATGCTTTAGTCTGACCCCTGCCCACTCAAACCTGTCCAGTGTGACGCTACACTGTAATTCTGACTTTTAACAGGCCCGATTCTGTGGTTCTATTTTGAATTTTCACCAGTTTTATTTTCTTCTGATCACGCGATTTTCCGTTGTTTACGGAAATCGCTATTTTCGGGCACGCTTTTTCACCATTTTATTTCTTCTCATTTGAATATATATCGTGTTTGGTATTTTTTTTTGAGTAGATAAATTAAATGGGTTCGTTTATGATGGTAGGTTTATTTTATTCTAGCATCAGTGTTACTTTCTTCTCATTTTTCGCGATTCCCGTAGATTTCGTTGTTTGCGAAAATCGCCATTTCCGGCACGCGATATGACGAGACCGGAAGCACGCGGCCGGAAGCACGCGGGGTTTGCGTGGGTTGATAGTATTAATTTTTCTAGCGCTCCCATTGGTCCGGGATTTGCGTAGGAAGGGAAATCCGCGTGGGCGGTTTCTCTTGTATATATTGAGACAGAAAACGGGGATTCGGTCTCTATGAAAAATTATTGCCTGGCCGTAGGACGTCGTAATTATCGTTCTCCACCGTGGGGAAAAACAAACGATAATCGGTATGTAACTATTTTATTCATCGTTTTACTTATTAGTGGGTTTTTCAGAAATTCGCCCGTAGGTAAAGATTAACTTTTCAGTTTTAAAATAAACGATAGTGCCATCCATTATCATTTTTTTGAAGAACGACGTAAATGCAACAGTGTGCTTATTCTTTCTATGATTTTGGCAGTAGATCGGAGAGTGTGAAGTTATGAGAAACACGTGTGCCATATTTGTAGGATGTTATGTAAAACCACCATTTATTCCTGTATATTTTCTAATGTAAATTTATGGGGAAATCCCTGGTGTGTTCGTTAATTTTTCTGAGCCTTAAAAATGTGAGAAATATTGTCGGAGGGTTCAGATTTACGTTGTAAATGAATTATACTGCTTAGGGGAGGAAACTATTCCTATAGCGAGATTTAATTTAAATAGGAGTAAGCCGGGGAAACTCCTGTGTTAATGGGTAAAAGGATTTCCCTATGTTTGTCAAGTTTGAACACGTGATCGGCCATGCGTAACGGCCATGTAACGTGTCAGACGGTGTCTGGGATATTGTTTATTTTACCTGGCAGATTTTTGTAGGAGGGGGGATGAAGAGGCCACGTAGGATAGTGGTATTTTATGTATTGTGTGAAGAAGTGAGAATGAAGAGACACGTGTATAGAATTATTTTATGTATCGTATATGTTAGAGATAAGCGATTTTAGAGAGGGTGTACATTAGACGCTGTTTCTTTTAATTTCAGCGAGTCTCGGCGAAACAGTGGGGAGCATAATTTTGTCAAATAAAATTATCCACGGCAAAAGACATATCTCAGGGTCAGTGTACTCGAGTATCGTCAGGAGCAAAAGAAAATTACCCTATGGTCTCTGGCAGTGAAGTCCCTATGCTTCAGCTGGGCCGAGGTTTATTTATCATACAGCCGAGAGCATCGCTATTATAGTCTCTAGCAACGGCAGGTGGCCGGGAGACTAGTTTCATTTTGTACAGCCTGAAATCAAGGCTGTGTTTTTTTTTCCTCTAACTCCGGAGCGGGTTACAAGAAGGAAGCTATTCAGCAGCAGAGAAGTTTTGTCGACAGTTTATCAAGCACCTCAGGCTTGATACCTGAACAGCATCGTCATCACCAAAATCAGGAACAGGTGACAGGGTTACCATACCTAGGTCCTGATAGAAATCGAGAAGAGAGTAACGGAGACGCCGCATCATCAGCCCTCGAGTGTTAGAGAGACACTGAGATCAAGAGAGAAAGGTAGAGAAGGAGGGAGAAAATAGACAGGACCAGTAGGGTCTGTTCAGTATCCATTGGACGGATAGACACTGAGTCTGCGTTCGTAAAACCAAGTCTATTATTTTTAGCATTTCTTGTGGTGTAGTTATCAGCGCCTATCGCCTAACTAGTAGAAAGCTGTGTAGCCGTTCGTTGAGGAAGAAGTCACCAGGACTAAGACAGTAGAAATTTATTAGTGTTAGAGAGTGGAGGCTAAAAGTTGACAGCCCCACCAAATTAGAATTGGTTTAAATCACTAACCATTATTATTGTTCCTCAGCAGGGTGACAGAAAGAGTGAATGTGATTTGGGGTTTTTCTTGTCTCTCGTGTCTCTCAATTTAATTGTTACTTTGGTTTTTCCAGGCCGTGCAACAGTGCACGCTATCGACTGACTTGATGACGTATGATGCCATTTTATGTTTTTCGTGTATGTAAATAAATATATACATATATTATTTACTGGATCAGCTTCTATTCTTTACTATACTTACTCCATGTTGTCTGTATAGTGGTGTTTGTGGTCGTATTTATACACCTTATCTCCTTGTATTTAAAGGAAGTCAGAGGAGGGCGAGACTATAGCCATTCAAAAGTCACGAAGCGGCAAGGGGAGATTCAAATCCTGGTTCTATCCCTTGAGCCATTAGTCTCACCTGTCCACAGGCATGTCATTTTCCATCTAAATTCTATCTTCTCAGACTTTCTCATACTAGGGTCTTGCTTTCATTCAGGCACACTCTATAAAATTAAAACCACTTCGTGACATCCAGCTTGGTAGAACCTTCCAGGAGTAAAACTCCCGCTGGCATAGCTCTGGGAGTAATCAATGTACGCAAGCCGCCATACCTCGACAAGGTATTAACACCGATGATGGCAGTAATAAGATCTGCTTACCCGGAGCAAGCAAGAGGACATGCACACCATCATAGCTGGCAGACGCTGGAGCTGGGTTGGCCATGTCCTCAGAAGAGACCCCAATACCATCACAAGAACAGCCATGCTATGGACCCCTGAAGGAAAACGAAAGAGAGGCCGACCAAAAACAACTTGGCGAAGGACTGTGGAGGCTGAGATGCAAAGAATGAACCAGAGTTGGGGCACTGTACGAAGGATGGCCACCGACCAAGCAAAGTGGAATCAATTTGTTGTTGCCCTACAAGACGCCACCAGGCGTGATGGCCACTGACTGCTTTGACGGTCGGCGGCTAAGGATCAAAGAAGAAGAACAAGAAGAGACGAGCACGGAAATCTCATCACCACAAATTAGGGGCAAGAAGCAAGATGGGCTTACACTTCAGAGAAACGCTCAATAAGACGTCACCTGAGCTGCAGCTGAACATTCCTAAGGCTGAAAAAGACCTGGATATCAATACAGATGTTCCAAGAATGAAAGAAATCATCTCAGCAATCAAAGCGTTGAAGAATGGAAAAGCTCTTATTCAAGACAAATTCAGCGCAGAGCTATTTAAAATTGATCCTGGATTATCAGCTGAACTCTTGGAATCACTATTTGCACAAATCTGGCAAACGGAGACAACACCACTTGAATGGAAGAAAGGAACAATTATCAAATTACCATGAAAGGGTTACATTACAGACTGCAACAACTGGAGAGGAATTACGCTCCTCTCAGTTCCCAGCAAAATATTGGGCAGGATAATTATCCACAAAATCTCAAAAGCAGTAGATTATAAACTGAGGAAGGAACAAGCAGGATTCAGAAAGAACAAAAGATGCGCAGATCATATTTTCACCCCCATGAACATAATAGAACAGTGCTCAGAATGAAAAAGATAACTACTGTATATACAAGTATAAACTTTGTCGATTTTGACAGCATACACAGCTTATGGAAAATACTAAGGGCTTACGGGATCCCTTCATGGATCGTTTCCATCATAAAAAGTCTCTATGCTAACTTTACATGCAGTGTTGGGATGAGCAACCTTACTTTCGAAATGAAAACAGGTGTACGACAGAGTTACCTCTTATCAACCATTTTATTTTTAACTGTCATAGACTGGCTGATGCGCCAGACACAGAAGATATCCCTAGAGCAGTGTTTCTTAACGGGGGCGGTACCGCCCCCTGGGGGGCGTTTTCAAGATGTCTGGGGGCGTTCTGATGGGTCGCAACGATTGGGGGTCGCTACTTCCATTCAGGGGGGCGTTGTGTACATTTTTACAAGAATCAATATTTAACAATTACAAAGATATTCCCCTTCGCATAGCTTGTAACGCGATAGTTTTTATTTGCCCTTCGTCCCATGGAGTGTTTCAAGGATTCCAAACGCAAAATTTTAGTACCTGGGATGTTACCATTGTCAGGAGACAGTAGGCGGAGATTTATGTCCCTTCAACACTCGAAACATTCGTTAGCCTCTTGACACAACCAAGCTAACCTTACATAAGGAGAGGCTTAAATATTCAGATTTGAAGATATATATGCAGTCATTTAGGCGCTATTAAAATGATATGATTATGATAGTCATAGAGTTGTAAGAACGAATTTTATATCATTTGCTCCGCCAATTTGTAATGCAAGGATAATGAAACTTGTGGTGTATATAATTCCGTACTTAAACATATATTTAATATAACTTTGCTTTTTAAAATGTGCTTTCTCTTCTTCTTTATATTATAAGAAAAGATAACTCATTTACTGCATTGCTTTTTTAAAGTATGGTCGAATATATGTATGTGTGTGTGTTTGTGTATACACGATAAAGAGCAAGGTGGTGTTAAAAGGGTGGGGGGCGTTTTAAAATATTAGTTGTCAAAAGGGGGCGTTGCTACTATCTGGGTTGAGAAACACTGCCCTAGAGGAATAAGATGGACAAAGTTCACCACACTGGAAGATCTAGAATACGCAGACGATATTGCACTACTCTCACATTCACAATAGCACATCCAAGAAAAAACAGACCGACTTTTTTTTTTTTTTAAATTAATAAAGAAAAATATCCCGTTCAACCTCTGATGGGTTATAATTAGGATATATATGGTTTTCAATTCCAAATAATATGAACAACTGCCGATATGAGAAAGTGGCATCACATTTGTCAAATCATTGTAAATAGGCACAATCACAATTGTGATTATACGTTAAATAAAGAAAATAAATAAAAAATATTAAAATATTAAAAATAAATAAATAAATAAATTAAAAAAAATTTATATATATATATATATATATATATATATATATATATATATATATATATATATATATATATATATATATATATATATATATATATATATATATATAGATATATATATATAACACACACAAACAAAATCAAAACAAGAATAATATCAAAGTGGAGGGGTGTAAAGGCCTGGTGGTTCCAGTTATATAACTGACTTTAACATATATTTAATTGACTTTCATCTGTTAAAAGTTGTAAGAACAGCATCAGACCTTCACATTCTCAGCCACTATATATTAACATTTGTTGGTGTTAAATATTGTTTGACTATATTATGCATATTTTGCCTAAGAAAAATTCTCCGAATATTTTGGCTGAATACCATCACCAACCAAGATCTGCTTACTCGGAGCAAGCAAGAGGACATGCACACCATCATAGCTGGCAGACGATGGAGCTGGGTTGGCCATGTCCTCAGAAGAGACCCCGATGCCATCACAAGATCAGCTATGCTATGGACCCCTGAAGGAAAACGAAAGAGAGGCCGACCAAAAACAACTTGGCGGAGGACTGTGGGGGCTGAGATGCAAAGAATGAACCAGAGTTGGGGCACTGTACGAAGGATGGCCGCCGACCGAGCAAAGTGGAATCAATTTGTTGTTGCCCTACAAGACGCCACCAGGCATAATGGCCACTGACTGCTTTGACGGTCGGCGGCTAAGGATCAAAGAAGAAGAAGAATATTATGCAGTTCCCTAGGTCTGTCTATTCTTAACACCTCTTCTATATTTATAGGTAAGTTGGATGCTTGCAAATAATCTAATATTGGTACTGTTGATGTATATACGTTTCCATTCTGGTACTTTGTTTTCCCGACTAGAGTTACTTGCCCTTATGGGAACTCTTCTTACTACTTCCTGTTTTCTAAGATGGTTGATTAAACATGTCGTGTCATATCCAGTGTGTGTTCAAGCTTCGTGATTATGCTTCATAATATGTAATGTATGACAATCAGCCACGTCTCATTATATCTTACAATATTTACTACTGTACACACAACAGTAAATATCAACATGGTGGCAGCGGTGTTTATTTCTACAGAATTCGAACTATTCTGCTGACACGTGTGCTGACGTCATAGACTTAAGGTGAGAGGAAAATAAACTGGTAAAACCAAGTTTAACTCTTCTTTTGGTAGGTTATTGCTTGCATACCATTGTTAGACATTTCGTCATGGGAGAACGGTCCATGTTTCGGTTACCACCCTGCCTAGACATAAATAACGTCGAACCAGACACATTTCGTAAATGGAGACGACAGTTAGAATTATACATGCATGCAACAGAGGCGGCCTCTAAACCTGATTCTGTTCGAGCGGCCATTATCCTACACTGTGCTGGACCTCAAGCTGTTGAAGTTTTTGATCAACTGGCAGAGGAAGGAGACCACTCTAATCCTACTAAAATTCTCGATTTGCTCCAGAACCACTGCAGCTCACGAAGCAGTGAAGTATTACATACGTTCAGATTCTGGAACACACCTCTTCAAGAACTTTTTATTCTTTTTTGACCGAGCTGAGAACTAAGGCAGATTTATGCAACTTTAACGACAAGGATCGTATGATAAGAGACAAAATTGTCTTTACTGTTAACAGAAGGTTACAAGAGAAGCTCTTGAGGGAAGCTGACCTCGATCTAAAGAAAACCATTCATATATGCAGAGTCTTCGAGCAAACTTGAAACGACATAAGAGAGATGAGTAATAAGTACAACCTTCTGAAGCAAGGGTTGAAAAGGTACAGAAAAAATCACTCAACCATAAACCTCCCAAGAGAGACACTGGGCATGCTGCTGGTAAAGCCTGTCAAAGTCCCACTGACAGTGGGTACTTTGAACCTAGAAATGAGTGTCATTACTGTGGACAGAAACATCTATTGATTAAGAAAAAGTGTCCTGCATGGGGGACGTTTTGCTCAAATTGTGGGGGAAGAAACCATTTCAAAGTTAAATGCAAGAAAGTCCACACTGTTCACACAGAGTCAGTGGAAGATTCTGAAGTTTTTTCTTAATTGTGTGAAGTCTAGCAAAGCTTTTACATCTGCACAACTCATTGTCAATGGAAAAATGGTAAGATTTCAGTTAGACACAGCAGCTGATGTGAATACAATCTGTCAACGCTTTGTGATGCAAGAACAATTGTTACCCACTAAACAGAGGCTGGTTATGTGGAATGGTACTAAGATGACTCCACTGGGAGAAGTTCTATTAACTGCTGAGAATCCTAAGACTGGGACAAAACACAATATAAGGTTTACTGTTGTGAAAAATAAATTCACATGTTTGCTAGGCAACAACACACTGCAGGATCTACAGTTTGTGACAGTCAACACAAACAAATTTATTGCTAAGGTGGCTACTGACAGTTTAGATAATGATCATAACTCTGATAACCAACTAGGTGTCCTGGGTGAAGCTGTGTTGCATATTGATCCTAATATTCGTCCAAAGGCACTGCCGTGCAGAAAAATACCATTTTCACTTAAGAGCAAGGTAAAGTCAGAGCTTCAAAATCTCATGAACAGAGGTATATTAATACCAGTAGAGGAACCGACTGGATGGGTTAACCAAAAGGCTGTTGTTGAAAAGTTTGATGGTTCCTTAAGAATATGTATTGATCCTAGACCCCTGAATGAGGCTTTGCAAAGAGAGCATTACAGATTGCCAACTTTGGATGATGTATTGCCTGAACTCAATAATGCCAAGATTTTCACAAAGCTGGATATCAAGGAAGCATTCTGGCATATCAAACTTGATGAGAAGTCTAGTAAACTTACAACAATAATTACACCTTTTGGTAGGTTCAGATGGTCTAGATTACCATTTGGCTTGAATGTAAGCAGTGAAATTTTCCAGAGGCATCTAGCACAAGCTCTGGAAGGTCTTCATGGTTGCATCAATGTTGCTGATGACATAGTTATTGCAGGTTGTGGATCAAACAGACAACAAGCAATTAAGGACCATGATCTGAAGCTTAAAGCACTGAAACATAGGTGTAAAGAGAAAGGCATTAAACTGAATGACGCTAAAGCTCAAGAGAAGAAAGAAGAAATTACCTTCATGGGTCACCTTATTACTGCTCGAGGTGTTGAACCAGACAAGAAAAAGGTTGAGACAATACTGAACATGCCCGTTACTAAGGACTGTCATGAGGTTCGCAGATTTTGCGGCATGATACAGTATCTAGCAAAGTTTCTCAACAATCTTTCAGAAATTCTTCATCCAATAAGAGAACTTACACGTAAGGATACTCCCTTTATCTGGTCTGCTGAATGCGAACAAGCTTTCAAGAGAGTCAAGAAACTGATTACTTCTACTCCAGTACTCGCATACTATGATCCTGATGAATCTTTGTGTATTCAAGTTAATAGTAGCAACTATGGACTTGGGGCTGTCCTCCTACAAAATGGTCATCCAATAGAGTTTGCTTCAAGAGCTCTAACTGAAACTGAACAACGCTGGGCTCAAATTGAGAAGGAACTCTTAGCGGTTGTATATGGTTTGGAACGCTTTGACCAGTACACTTATGGAAGGAAAGTTACAGTCATCAACGACCATAAACCTTTGGCAGCCATCGTTAAGAAACCTCTGAGTCAAATTCCTCGAAGACTGCAGAATTTACTGATGCGCAGCCATCGATATGGCTTTGAATTCCAATGGGTACAAGGTTCCAATCTTCTTATAGCCGACACACTGTCCAGAGTTTGTATTCATAATGTCACATTGGATTCCTTAGCTGATAGAGAGAGCAATGCAGGAGCTGATGCACCTGTAGTGTAAGATTACCTGAAATACCAGATGTGATGATGGAAACAATTAAAGCTGAAACTCTCAAAGACAGCGTGCTCCAGAGGTTGAAGTCGACCATTTTGGATGGGTGGCCTAAAAGAAAGTCTGATGTACCAGCTGAGCTTATGCCTTATTTTGACATTCGTGATACGCTGACAACAGAACAAGGCATAATACTTAAAGGAGAGCGTATTCTTATTCCAAAGGCAATGAGGCCTGAAATCAAGCAAAAGCTACATGCTGCTCATCTTGCATTTGACAGCATGATGCGCCGGGCCAGAAGTTGTCTGTTTTGGATCGGCATGACGGCTGAGATTCGACAGATAGCTGACAGTTGTCCAGAATGTCAAGAAATGAAGGCAAGGAATACTAAAGAACCTTTAAACCAACACTCGAGAGGTTTATCACCCTGGGAGAAAGTTGGCACTGACATCTTTATTATAGAAGGCCGATACTATTTAGTTCTGATTGACTACTTTTCCAACTTCATTGAAGTAGACTTCCTACCTACAATGACAGCACAGTTAGTCATCAGGAAATTGAAGTCTCATTTTGCTCGTTATGGTGTTCCTAAAGTTATTGTATATGACCAAGGTGCTCAGTTTACGTCTGCACAGTTCAGATCATTTACTGCTAGATGGGGAATACTTCATGTTAAATCAGCACCAGGTCACCATAAAGCCAATGGTTTAGCTGAATCTGCTGTGAAACTCATTAAGGGTATGATGAGTAAGACTGTTCAAAACAACACAGATGCATATGAGGCACTACTTGAACTTCGTAATACGCCAAGACAAGGGTTTGATCAAAGTCCAGCAGAAATACTGTTCAACAGGAAACTACGCACACTGATACCTTCTGCAGTGAAACCCGTTGCATCTCACAGTAGAGTTATTGAAAGTAGAGGCAAGAGAGACAGATCAGTGAAGAAGTATTATGATAAAACTGCTCATGATCTGCCCAAGTTGTCTCACCAGCCAGTTTACTATCAAGACCCTGAACAACCAAACTGGCAATCTGGAAGGATTGATAAGAGGCTCTCTGAAAGATCTTATCTCGTTGAAAGGGAGAATGGAGGTCAATATGTCAGAAACAGAATTCATCTAAGACCTAAAACAACACCTTTCACACCTGATCCCGAGGACCTGGAAATTGATGTCTCCTCTCCAGTTCTACCCAAGCAACAGGTTGTTTTGCCAGACATGGAGAACACTAGTGAAGTGAACATTTCCAATCCTCCAGAAGTTGATCCTTCAACTCCAGCTACTTCTAGTCCTGGGAAAGCTGGCAAAGAACATTCTCTCCTACCATCTTGCTCTAAGAGACCTCAAAGAGATCGCAAGAAACCCTCTTGGATGAATGACTTTGTTCACTCATAAAGAAGGGGGGATGTTGATGTATATACGTTTTCATGCTGATACTTTGTTTTCCCGACTAGAGTTACTTGCCCTTATGGGAACTCTTCTTACTACTTCCTGTTTTCTAAGATGGTTGATTAAACATGTCGTGTCATATCCAGTGTGTGTTCAAGCTTCGTGATTATGCTTCATAATATGTAATGTATGACAGCCAGCCATGTCTCATTATATCTTACAATATTTACTACACACAACAGTAAATATCAACAGGTACTCTCATTTGTTCATACCCCTTACATTTTAACAAGAAATGTTCTATATTATTGTCTTGAAGACATCCTGCACAGTAAGGTTCTTCTATTCTGAAATAGCCTTTTCCCAGCTGTAGTCTGAGAAGTTTCTTATTACTGGGAATTTTCAATTCCCTAGATATCTGACATTTTCTTGTTGGAGCCTTGAACATCTTATATGCATGTCTTCCCTTCAGATTTTTATCCCACTCTGCTTTCCATTCATCTGTTATTAAATCTTTAATTAAGCTCTTAATCTCTGATTTACTCATCCCTACATTTATTCGATTTTTTCAGATCTACCTTTCTTGGCTTCTTTATCTGCCTTTTAATTTCCTTCTATACCAACATGTGAAGGTATCCAAGCAATTAAGACTGAACATCCTCTGGAATATAAGTATGTAGTAGCCAGAAATATCTCCTCTGCTATATCAGGTCTGCTACATTCTCGTAAGTTTAAGTGCTTTGATTGTTGAAACAGAGTCAGTTAAAACTGTTAATTTATTGGGAGGGTTATTAGAGAATATTTCTAGTGCTTTTAGTATTGCCACCATCTCTGCAGTGAAAATGGATGCATTTTCCGTGATGCTATATTCTTTTGCCATTTTCCATATTGGAATATACATATTCCTATCCCCAATTTGCCATCCTCTCCCTTGGATCCATCTGTGTACACAGTAATGCTGTCTTTTGATACTGAATAAATACAGCCAACAAGTGGGACTGAGTATCAATCTGGAAGAAGACAGAAATTATGATACTCAATGTAATAAATCATGAGCCCATAAAAATAAGGAACCAAAAGCTGGAACAAACAAATACATTTACATATCTAGGAAGCATAGTAACACCAGACGGCGGAACAAGCAAAGACATCAGTAACAGAATGAATAAAGCCAGAACAGCCTTTGCAAATCTAAACAACATTTGGAAATCTTCTCAGTACAGCACAAACACCAAATTAAGATTATACAATCAATTTAATGAGGTTTTATAGAAGAATGCCATGGACATCTAAGAAGAGAAATGAGAATGTTCTGAGAGAAGCCAGTACGCAAGGGAAGCTTATTACTCATATCTGTAGAATTACTCATATCTGTAGAATTACTCATATCTGTAGATTACTCATATCTGTAGAATTACTCATATCTGTAGAATTACTCATATCTGTAGAAAGCACTCCACTTTCTTTGGCATATTTCTTGTCATCAGAAAAGAATAGCTGGAGTATATTGTGACTACAGAGCAGATTGAAGGAGAAAGAAACGGAACACAACAAAGAGATAAGATACTCGACATTTTGACGGTGGCATCGAACGACGACAACAACTTCTTCTTTTTATTGGATTCTTAACCCCTAACTGACGAAGTAATCAGTGGCCATCAAGCTTAGTGGCGTCTTGTAAGGCAGCAAAAACTGTCCTTATTTTGCTTGGTCGGTGACCATCCTTCGTGCAGTGCCCCAACTTTGGTTTATGCTTTGCATCTCGGCCATCATGGTTCTCCGCCTGGTTGTTTTTGGTCTGCCTCTCTCTTTGCCTGCCATCTATGGTCCAAAGCATAGCAGTTCTGGTGATAATGTCAGGGGCCCTTATGAGGACAGTGCCAACCCATTTCCAGCGTCTGTCTGCAATGATGGCGGGCATGCCTTTTTGACTGCACTGCGTAAGCAGTTCCTGGTTGGAGATGGTATTCGGCAAAAAAATTAAGAATTTTTCCTAGGCAGATTGTGTGGAAAGAGATTAATTTGGACATTTCCTTTTTGTTACTCTCCGGCACTTCGCGCCATACAAAAGTACAGAAAGTACGCGACTTTCGTATAATCTTAATTTGGGTGTTTGTGCTGTACTGAGAAGATTTCCAAATGTTGTTTAGATCTGCAAAGGCTGTTCTGGCTTTATTCATTCTGTTACTTCAGAGCAGAAGACAGCCGATAGTCTTGAGTTTAGAAGACAAACTTGGTAAATGTACGCTCCTGGCGGTTAGGCCAGTTTCATTTAAGATACACGAAGACAGAAGCATAAGAATATGTCAGAGCTTAAGAGAGACGCGTGGTTACATACGAAGAGAAAGATGGCAGATCAAGTTATGGCAACAGTGGTTCTCAAAGTGTGGTCCCCAATAGCCACTAGAGACAGTTATGATAACTGAAGCAGCGAGAGAGAGATAGAGTGACACTGATTATTACCTACTGATCTTGTTGTACAAGTCTGCCAACCTCAGGTGAAAGGTTGGGTATATGGTTTTGCAGATGTTGTCAAGAGCCAGCATTTGGCCTATTTTACGATGGCTTATGTAAATAAAGCTCTACGTTTAATATAAAGCCTGCTGTTATCGTTAGTCATTTATCAACTGTTGTTTTGAGTAACGTTGTCGTCTGAAAGAAAGAAATATCTTAACATACAACAAGCAGCCTACTGTCTAGAGCAGAGATACGAACCTATACGATCAAACGAAATAGAAGTAGAGTATAATAGACAAGCCTGTCTGGTAACTGCCACAATAAATACCTTTCATTTTGTGGAGTTCTGCTGTTGCTTGGGCTAGTCTACTCTTCCTGTACACAAACTAACGGAACTCAGGAGAAAACCACCGTCGTAAAGAAATTCCATGTCCTCTTTATCCAATTCATATACCCGGCTTTTGTTGCATACTTGCACCATTAGTTCTTATATTTCTCGATTTCAGGTAACAGCACTATATCATTCGCATCTCTAAGATGACCGATGTTGTTGTTGTTGTTGTTTTGAAGAGGTGATGGGTGGAGAGCGGGCACTTAACAGTTGTCCGTTATTGCCTCTTCTCGTTCCATCTTGGTCTACCCTGTTCAACCTGAAAATTGGTTATAATTGGGGTATTTAGTGTTATTTTATTTACTAATTTTGTATTCATTTAAAATAACTATTGTCTTTTGCAGTTGCTGATTTTAATTTATATTAGTATTTGTCCATTTTATTTTCTCTTTTGTATTGTTTATAGATAACTATTGTCCTTTACACTTGGTTTTAATTTGTATTAGTGTTTGTTCTTTTTGAGTTGTTGTTTTTTTTTTAAACCTCGTTGTCTTTCCTTGTCCTATGAGTAGTTAGTTTTTTTTTTTTTTTTAAGATTTGTTAGTTCTTGTTGCTTAATTTTTTTTTGGTTGAACGTTTTTTCTGAAGCACTAGCCTTAAATGTTTTCCTGTGTTTTATGTATATATTTTTTAAGTATTGATTGGGCTTCTCCTGGGGCATCTATACTTAAAACCTTATCACCTATCATGTCTATATTGTGATTTCTATAGTAAGTTTTTAATTCAAGCCTTTGTTGTTCGTACTTTTTTACAGTGGATCAGGTAGTGGTCTATGTCATTCTCTTCCTGACATTCTTGGCAGTGTGATTCCTCTATCATAAAGTATGCTGCACCGAGATGGAGATGCCACAGTTTTTTTGTTCGATGGTATCTTTAATTCTTCTCTGACCTGGCACGTCCTTGTTGGTTCTTTCAGCAGTTTGAACGCGTGCCTGCCTTTTCTACTGTTCTTCCGTGTTTTCTTCCATTCCTCGTTTATAGTTTTCTTCACTTGGCTCTTGATCTCCGACCTTCCCAGTCCTGCTCTTGTATGGTTTTTACTTATTCTTCCATTCTTGGCGTTCTGGTCTACCAACTCGTTACCAGCTATACCTATGTGTGCTGGAACACACACTAGCCTCACACTACATCCTCTGTTCCCTAGTGATGTATTAATTGCTAGAATTTCTTCCTTTATGTTTGGCCGGCTACATTTACCTGGGTGTTCTAGTGCTTGTACGGTAGTGATAATAGTGAGTCTGTAAATATCGTAACAGCTTCTGGTGGGTTATCTTCGATTATTTCTAAACTTTCTAGAATTGCTACCATCTCTGCAGTAAAAATCGAAGCCCCTTCAGTTACACTGCAGCTCTTTTTAATTCCCCACTGTGGTATTATCGCCGAAGTTTTTTTTTTTAAAAATGTGTTTGCTACTTTTCTTTGTAGCACGCCCCTTTCAATCATCTACTTTTTTTTTTTTTTTTTTTTTTCAAAGCACCTTTTATTATTATTTTCTTTTCTCTTAAAGATAGTGTTGATTAACAAGGGAAGGAAAAAATATAATCATTAAAAAGTGTGAAATTGCGAGACATGGCCTTTTTTTCCGCCCGAGCGGGAATTGCTTCGTTGAAATTTACAAAGACATATGAATTGAAACATTGACAACAATAGCAAGAATTTACGTTTAACAATGAAAATGCAATTAGCAGCTGTAAAAATAAAAAAAATTAAAAATTAAAATAAAATATGACTTTCACTCCTTGCACATTTACACGCTCTTTCTTGTACTCTAAAGTTTCTTACAGCCACTTTTGGGGACATTTAGAGCAAACTTCTTTTCTTTTAGTTACACCTTATGATGTTTTTTTTCCCCAAATATACAAAACCATGTGCAATTAGCAAACTGAAATACAAGGAGAATACATTGCATAATACCTATACACACTCAAATTTACACTTTCATTGGCACACATACACGCAAATCTTACTGTATATATTCTATCACCTACACATTTATACTTGCACCCACGTGCTATTAAGCTTACTTATTCAATGTTTTAAGATGAATAAAGCAAAATTAAATTTAACCTCCTTAATGTTAAAGAATAGGATTTTCCGGTTTGTAAATTATTCCTAGTGGAAAATAGCGCACCCATCGCTGTCACACACACACACACTCACATACACAATTATGCACACTTAAAACGATTTCCACTGCCACAATTTAACGACCGCTGTTTGCCGACTTTCAATGCTAGGTGGTCGTGACTGTCCACGTCCCTGTAATTACAGGTGCAGGATAGCGTTTGTCGTAAATCTTCAACGTGTCACAGCGCTCCATAGATTTAGAAACTGTCGCGAACGGCCGGGGTCAGCAGTAACTTTTTTTTGGTTTTTTATTTGTTTTGGTGGACACCCACGTATTCTGACCGAAGACCGCACGGTCTGCTGTTGACTTGTGCAAAATTATTCTATAAAAAGCTTACTTCTACATCATCCGTTTTAAAATAATAATAAAAAAATAATAAAATAAATAAACTACACATGTACATATCATTAACAATTTGAAAGTAATAACAATAATAATAGATACATAGACAATAAAATAATAATAATTTAAAGGCAAGCTTCTCTCTGCGGGCATGACAAAATGGAGTATGAAACGTTTTAAACATGCAAACACTCTCGCACGTACGTGTACTTAAGATACAAATATTGGGTGATGGAGTACCTCATCTTTAACGTTGTGTGTGTGGGGAGGAGGAGGGAGGATGAGGATGTGTGTTAAAGGGGGTGGGGAAGTTAGGGAAAGAAAGAATGAAAGAGAAAAAGACATTTTTTTTTAAATAATTGTTTTGATTTTATTTTATTATTATTATTATTATTTTTTTGGGTTGATTACTAACGATGTATTTTTTAAATTTGTTTTCCAATGATACAAACCCTGTGCATTTAGCAAAATGGAATACAAGGAGAGTACATTGCATTAAACAAATAAATACTCAAACTTACACTTTCATTGGCACACATACACGCAAATACTACTGTATATATTCGTTCACATACACATTTATACTTCCACCCATATGTTATTTGGCTTCCTTATTCGATTTCTCAAGATGAATAGAGCAAAATTAAATTTGACCTCAATAATGTTAAATAATAGGATTGTCCCGGTTTGTAAAATATTATCAATGGAAAATAAAATACCATCGCTCTCACACACACACTCACATACACACTTGCCGCTATTTAAACGACCGCTTTGACGACTTCCAATGCTGACATTCGTGACTGTCCGGGTCCCTATAATTACCAGTGTCGGATACCGTTGGCTGTAAATCTTCAACGTGTCACAGCGCTCCATAGATTTAGAAACTGGCGCGAAACGCCCAGGGTCAGCATTAAAGTTTCTTTAGAACATTTTTCCAACTCAGTTTTTTGGGGGGAGGGGGAGGGGGAGAGAACACCCACGTATTCTGACCGAAGACCCCACGGTCTGCTGCTGACTTGGGCAAAATTATCTTATTAAAAACTTACTTCTGCATCATCCGTCTTTGCAACAACAAAAAAAAAAACAACAACAAAAAAAAATATATATATATATATATATATATATATATATATATATATATATATATATATATATATATATATATATATATATATATATATATATATATATATATATATATATATATATATATATATATATATATATATATATATATATATAATAATAATAATCATAATAATAATAAATACAAAACAAATAATAAAATAAATAGACTACACATGTACATATGCATTAAAATGTAAAACATAATAATGACAATAACAATAATAATAATAATAATAATAGATACATACAAAATAAAATAATAATTTTAAGGCAGGCTTCTCTCTGCGGACATGACAAAAAGGAGGATGAAATACTTTAAACATGCACACACTCTCTCACATGTACTTAAGATAAAAATTTTGGGTGATGGAGTCCCTCACCTTTAAACATTGTGTGTGTGGATGAGGATGCGTGTTAATGGGGGTGGGGAAAGTAAAAAAAAAACACAGGTGATGGAATACCACGTATTTGGCAGTGATGGGGGGGGGGGGTGGAGGGAAGTGGGAGGTTGTAGTTTAGTGACCTTCGTATAAACTAAAGGCTTGGATTTAGGAATATTTGGCAGGTCGAGGTACTGGTAGCTGAGGATAGTGGACAGGTTTTTAAATAAGCGTCACTCGCTGGAGGAACAAATTTAGGAGAAAAGCTGGGCGGATAACTTTGTACTCAAATACTGATTGAATGCGACACTTCCATATAAAAAAACGAAATTCCGAGAGCAAAAAAATTAACTTAAAATGGATGTCTGGTAGTGCCTTGGTGTCACGAAGTGGATTTAAGTTTATGGTTATGCCTAAGTGTAAGACAAAACCCTAGTAATAGAAAAGACCGAGATGATAGATTTGAAGTTAAATGACAGTGAATGTGGTAAGGTGGGCCTATTGGCTTGAGGGGGAGAACCGAGATTTGACTCTCCCTCTCCACTCGTGACTTCTAGAATTTGCTATAAACTCACCCTCCTCTGACTACCTTTAACAATTAAAGGAGATAAGGTTAAACTAATTGACCACAGACACCACTATACCGACAACATTTAAGTATGGTATAGAATGAAGCTAATCCAGTGAACATTTATAAGTTTATTATACAAATCAACAAAATTTCATAACACAGTAGCAAAACCAAAAATATCGTGCAAGGTTGCACCGCCCTGGAAAAGCAAAAGAATCAATTTGATTATAAGCACACAAAAAACCCCAACCACTTTCACTCCTTCATACACCCTGCTGGGGACAAAATTAAAATGATAAGTGATCTTAACTACAGTCTAATTTGGTGGGGCATTGACTGTAGCCACCACTCTCTATTTCACTACTATTTCTACTGTCGTTTCTATTAACACTGCCTAACGACTATCTGCACAGCTTCCAAGCTCTGTCGGCGACATACGCCACTAAATCACACTCTGAACTGCTACCTAGTAGACTTTTGTTATAAATCTAAGGCTCAGAGGCTACCCTCTAAGGATAAAATGAGACCCTCCTGGTCCCCGATAGAATTGCTCTCTCTCTCTATCTCTACTTCTCCTGCCTTGCTTCTCTCGTTTTGTTTTCAGAAACCGGGAATGTTATCCCTATCTCCTGGTTCTGACTCCTGCGCTGATAACTTCTGACAATAAGGGCTAGGAACTTGAATTCGGCTGTCAATGCTTTACTGGTGGCGAAACTGCATTTCACCTGCCCGGTTACCTCTCATTAGGATTAGGGCCGTCGGTATTATTATGACTTACTATTTGTTAAACGACCACACCAGGCCCACGTGCCGTTGGTTTGGTGGGTGTATATGAGCTTAGAGCTCAGGCTTTTTTAAGAAAATCCGTGTACTGAAGACTGAGTCGCTGCAAGCGACCTGCTCTGTCTCACTCCCTCTCTCTCTCTCTGGGCCACTGAAATTGGAGGTGATACCCACCGCGGTACCTATGATCTTACGCCTCTGGCGTTTCCTCGACACTTCTATCCTGAGAAGACTGACTACATTTGCCAGCTGTCAGGAACACAATTTAATGGCACCCCGATCTACGGGCCGTGACCAAATGATGTGGACAAAAAGAAATGCCACTATGTACAACAATTCCAAATACTCTTATATTAGAAACGTACATAGTATAACATATACAGTTGTTGCTTCAGTCACACTCATATCTAGCACAAACATGTAACCACCCAAAACAAAGACTGCTCCCCTTCAGTCCCCTACTCCTATGCCCAACATTACATTGTAGAAGTATGTTTGATACATAGCTACCAAATTGTAGAGAGATGTCTAATGTTGCTGCTGAAGATGTAGCCGTGTAATGTTACTACTACAGTAGACACCAGGGATGTCGAAGGCAGTGTAGTGTGGTGTCTCTTCTGGTTTGTTGCTTGATGTGAGTATGGAACATAGCAGGTAGCTATGTAGATGAAGTTCCACACAGGACTACAGTACATAGGTCATGAGAACGTCACATTGACTCACGACGAGGAAGTCAAATAAATAGGAACAGCAGGTGACGTTTTCCGTCATTTATTTGGGACGCCACAACGACAGGTACGTTGACATCGACATGTATGAGTCACAGACAATGCAGGACATAGCAATAAGCATCAATAAATTTCATCAGTAAATCATGCACATATCATGTAAGCTGATCTCGTATAATTCCAGCTTCAACAGCCTCAGCTCCATATCACCAATATATGAGTTTAACAAACTCCTCTCTGATACTAATAGATCAGGTGTGTAAATGAGTCTACCGCAGGCCGCACGGAAATGGCGGGCTTATGTGTACAGTTCAAGTTGACCTCTGTGGACATTTCTAGATCTAACCTTGATTAAGGTATCATCGCTGGTATAGCGGAGTTCAAAGGAGCATAGCAACTGTTCTCTGGGCCTAGAGTGACCCGAATACATATGAATCTAAGGTATGAGGATACCTGGGTGTACTTCTAATAGTAGAGACTCTCCTGCCTGTAGATAGCGAGCGAGCAGAGAACAACAATGTCAAAATCTAAGCTGGCTACAGATCTCAATATTATGAAGAGCAATTACCTTTCTTCAGGAATAACACCACAACACACACGCCTCCAGGCGTTTAGAATCATATGGGGAAATCCTCTGTAGATCAACTAACAACACAAGAGGACTTCCATTTTCCCCGTCAAAAGATCACGGTCGCTGAAACGCGTCTCGCTCTGCTCGAAACCACTGCTAGACTCCTGGAACGGAAGTCTTTCTCCAAAAACCCTAAACTCGACACATGAAAAAGTAGCGCTAGACCCCTGAGTTGAACTCAAACGGGCCGATGTTGGACACATACCAAGCAAAGATATCGACCAAATTCGAGCCTTATATGGTCAGGGAATAAACATCAACTCTGGTTGCAAACATTCCAAGAAAAGCTGACCTATACGGGCCATATAAGGATAACAACCAGACATCGATCTAAAAATAGACCGGCAGGTTAAGACACAAGAGAAGGTAACAACCATAGTAAAAATGTAACCTCAGATAACCAAGAGTTATGCACCTTTGATTACAAAAAATTAGAGTGTACAAATAAGACAGGTAAATATATATTGACTCAGAAAAATCTGTGCGTAACATACATAAATATTTACTAACCCCGGGTCAACTAACCCCGACTTCAACGCTGTCTGTCTCGTAATAATCCAGACGCGCTGACCTAAGTCTGGTTATGCACATTTTTTTCCATGTATCAAAACATTAGAACATGCAGGGAAACCTCCCGTACTTAGGCCTACTTTAACTCTGCATGCGGTCTCAATCGATTTAATAAAATGCACTACAATTAAATGCACACCCACGATTAAAAATTGCACCAATACACTTATATATTACATCTCCAAGTACATAATTATATATATTATTGTTAACGGTGGTTTGTTTAGTTTAAACTTGAACAACATCAGCAGGCCCAAATGTTACGGACCTTGTTACGTACTGTTCCCCAGTATAATGAGCTCCCAAATAGGTGTCACGAGATAGATTTCGTAAGCTTCTTACTGTATAATATTTGGTATATAAATTGGACTGACACTTAAGACAGTACGTACGCAAATGAATAACTTGACAGAAGTCCGGGTCACAGTTCCATACATATAATCTCAACAGCATAATCCTGGACATCAGTAACAATAGTACAAAATACTTGCATCATTGGCATATGTAACACAGTCATCCTAACGTACTGGTAGAAACTACATTCAATGTAAGTGCGGCATTCACCCCTCGCACATATATCTCTATGGTCTGTATTCAATGTAATTGCGGCATTCACTCCTCGCACATATATCTCTATCTCTAGTCTAATCACCAGGCATCCAAAGTTCCTCCAGAACTTCACAGCACGGGAAAACCACATCGCGCTTATAGTGTCTATACACACAAGCTTTCTATCAAAGCTCCTATTAGGCTTCCAAACACTGGAACAGCCAGGGTCTTATAACGTAGACCTCCTATTGGCGCGGGAAAGCAACCAACGCGCCTTCAATTAATAACATATAATGGTCTTACCATAGACCTCCTTCTGACACGGGAAAACGAAGTGCCTTTTAATCCATCCACTTCCAAGCGCGGGACAGAACACAACGCGCTGGTAAATAACAATATATAAAGGACTTGTAAATACACCTTACGCGGAACATCATCGCGTCACATTCCATATATCAAAATCAAAATCACAGACACTTTTCACCTACTCTAGAAAACACCGACCGTCTCCCACGACGGATGGCCACAGACTCCCTTAACATCTCCGTATACTTCTCTGACAAGTGTGCTAACTACATTCACTTCGCACGCTTTTCTCAGGTGCCCATAAACCTCGATTCACACATGAACGCCCCTGAGTATTCTTCAACCATGCTGCGTGCTTCTATACAGTGAACTTTTAAATGTAACATTCCAAGCTTGCATACTTCAATAATAATACACTAACAGGTTACACCATTCTCTACCCACACACATGTATACACGTCATGTATCTCATGACATTAAACTACTTACTAACAAACATCAGCCCCGTACATAAAAATCCCCAACACCTAACTCTAACTCAAAATATGACTTAACAATTATCCTCTAGGACTCATTAAATCCCATTACAGAAAAATTAAATACTACTCTTCATAATATTTAATTACACATCCAATTAACGGCACAATAAAATACCTTACACAACTACCCAACGTGGTTACACTGCAATATTGTAGATCAACAGATAAAGAAATATTAAATTACCCCCTCTCTCCATCCAACTACCGTCTCGAATTAATACTCAATTAATGCCAGTAACCACGTGATAGAATTACAAAATCCGCTCCCGTATTATATTCTGGAATTATCGTAAATCAAAGATGCGTATATTTCTACAGGCATTCTATTAAATCTTACAGAGCACACATACTAAATATCTCAACCTCCAAATCACTCATGGACACTGCTATCCTCGAAGATCATAATTGATGGCTCTACAAGTTACATTAGTTTTAAATAAATTTCCCAAAGGAACCTATACGAGAACGGGCTAATGCTCTATTATAGAAACTTAGCTTTAAGTACCACACTACTTTAAATTATAGGCATACCAATTACTGCGTTTCTTCCGCTCAGAAGCAGCAATAATGCTTGGATGCACGGCCGGAACTTTCTGCAGACCCAAAGAGGCCGCTGATTGAGAAGCGCTCGTATATATCTTAGAATCCCCCACTCTGACCCAAAAGCACTACGTCATACTAGCGTCCCACTATAACCAATAGAAATAGTGCAAAATCTAAAATTATCCCGTGCACATGGTCTAAATATAGAACGTACGAGTAACCCGCAACTTTCTGAACGCGCGTGTCTTTATTACGTCAAATTAAATCATGTTGTACCGCCCGCGTGTCCAAAACGTAAGTTCGACGTATCCGGTAGTGTTTCATCTCCCCCTCCCCTCCACCGTTCCGCGGGGGGAGTTTTTATAACGTCAGCCACTATACCCTTTGATACCGTATGAATGTTTGAGTACTTTATGGATAGATGTTGGTATACCAGTGATACAGACTGGTGGGTATAAGCTGTAACATCACTGGCTGATTGATTGTATACCTGATGTGTACTGTCACTGGATACTGACTGGTATATGCGTGACATGAAAGTTCGTCAGGGTGGACATCTATGTAGCAGTGCAGACTTGTATCACAACATGTAACATACAAGAGTGTGTGTGGCATTCATCACATTGAAAGGTGTAGATGTGGAGTTGATGGAACCATATGTTGTACGTGTTACAGGTATGGAGTCAAAAATATAGGTGAACAGCTGTGTACGTTTTCACCATTTATTATAGTCACAGCAACAAGACGTAGACAAATCCATGTAAGCATGACACAGGAACATGGCGGATATGAAGACAGTTCACTACAATTGCATGTACATAAGTTCCAATAAATATATGATTATCAATGTGTTGCTGACTCCAATTTATCTCTCATTCCACAACTAGCAGAAAAACCCCGCATTACAGAACGGGTAAATAACTGTATAAATATCCAACAGTTTCATTCCGACTTCACCATGCCAGATCTCTTCTTAAATCTCTCTCCTTAAGTCGACCCCAAACATGGCGGGCGACGAAAATAGCATAGTCCATCCCGCTAATCGGACGTATCAAAGATAGGCTGTCCTTTCGAAGATAGTCTTATATAACTTCCTCGTACATCAGGCGAGTTTTCATTTTCAAAGTTATAACAGCAATAACTGGTAACTCATCTGGTCTTCCACTCCAGATAATTATATATATATATATATATATTAGGCCTTTATAAAACAGTAAACACTGTGGATTCCTCATCTGCAGACATAAGCGTCTCAGTTCAAAGATATACCGCTAATCATGCGGGTTTTTTTTTAGAATAATCACTATTCTTCTGGGTTTCTGTGTAAAAATCTAAACCTAACGGTCTTAGATGGCTCCACCGAGCATAACAAGTAGAATACTCTGCCTTTCAACCATTCGTGAGCTCTCGTCACCGGTTGACCCAAAATATGTTCATCTTGTACTGCGAACAAAGGAAGTGTGAAAGTTTCGTCTTTTACCTTGCTTCAAATTCCTAACACAACTTCATAGCAACTGTCATCTTCCTGACGAACAGAAATAACACAGGGGACCTTAAATAATCAGTGGAAGAGTTTCCGTCCCCAAAAGCAATGCAGAGAAGTAACCAGACATTTTGTCTGACGAACCCAGTTCAACAACACGGCCTCCTGCACAGGAAATCTTCTCCAAACTCTCTAGTTCGGGCATGCGCTGTTCGCATCAACCTCTGACCTATGCAGTCAGCTGGTATATCCTTTAAGAGGAGTAACTACATATTTACTTTCCCTCAAAGCAAAAAATGAGTATTCGCCCTTAGATTAGGGTTCTAACGAAAAATACATTAGACCCAAAATCTTATTCAAAATATTTTCAAACATAACAAGTATACAGACAGACTACATTACCAGTTAGGAAAACTGCTCGTAACAGTCTTACCACACCTCCCGGGAAAAAAAATGAAACATTTTTTTTTCGAAATACATCTAGGAGCAACATACAATAGGCTCACAACGCATGAATAATGCGCAGATGAAAGTATCAGAAACAAATATAACGCCAAACGTGAGGCTAAGTCGACATATGGAGCGACCGGTGATAATATATCTCATAATCTCATAATCTCAGAGAAAGCGTTTCTCTAAGTATAAATGTTTCCAGGGAGGTGTCACCAACGCATTCTATCATGTTGGCAATGACACAATGCATACAAAAATTCAATACAATAATTTTATATTAGGTATCTTAAGTTCATGATTAACAAAGAAGAAAAATCATCAAAGAACAGCGGTGAATATACATCAATGAACCGCTAAGTAGTGATACATTCACTATATTACAAATTACAAGTGTGTACCTATCTTGATATAGAAAGAAACTATTATAGACTTAGACGTATTAGGAAGTCCAAGACATAAAAGTTAGGTGGAATCATGTGGGCATCTAGACAAAATGTCTGCCATCACATTATCTGATCCACGGATAGCTCGCACCGAGAAATGAAAAGGTTGAAGAGCAATTGCATATCAAGTAGACCTCGAGCTCTTCAAATTCTTACTCTGTATAGCCGTAAGAGCTTTCTGGTCGGTTTCTACTATGAAATGTGCGCCTAGAAGGAATCTTTGTAGTTTGAGAATTGACCAGACCACAGCTAACAGTTCACGGTCTAAAACCGAGTAATTCTTTTCTGCAGCATTAAGTTTTCTGGAGATATACATTACAGGATGCAGAGTTCCAGAGTACTCTTGCATTAGTGCCGCTCCAATCCCAGTGGATGAAGCGTCACTACGAAGAACAAATGTCTTATCTGTAGTAGGTAACATCAAGATAGGTGGTGTTGAAAACAACGTTTTAATCTTATCCAAAGAGGATTGGCATTCCTGTGACCAGTGGACCATATTAGGCGACCCTTTCTTTAGTAGTGTAGAAAGAGGTGCCATGATAGAGGATAGATTCGGAATGAATCTTCCATAAAATTGAATAAGACCTAAGAGACTTCGCACTTGCTTTTTAGTCTTAGGAATAGAGATGTTAAGTATCTTAGTGATATTATGGTCCTCTGTCTTTAGGAAACCATGACCGACTCGGTGGCCTAGGAAAGAAATTTCGCTAAAATCAATGCAGGCTTTAGAGGGTTTCGCTGTCAGGTTATGCTCGCGTAAAGTAGACAGTAATTCATATAACCCTGAATAGTGATCTTCCCAAGTATCGCTGAAAAAACAGATGTCGTCTAGGTATGCAATTACATCTGACCGATAAGATAGGATTCGGCGCATCATGCGTACAAATGTAGCTGGTGCGTTCATAAGGCCGAAAGGCATGAAATTCCATTGGAAAAGACCCCTAGGTGTAGAAAAAGCAGTAAGAGGTTTGGCGCGTTCAGATAAAGGAACTTGCAAATATCCCTTAGACAAATGAAGTTTAGTGAAAAAATGAGATTTAGAGCGCCTAGTAAGTAGCTATTCTAGTAAAGGCATAGGTTCAGCATCAAACTTCGTAACTTGATTCAATTTGCGATAGTCAACCCAAAGACGTATGTTATTGTCTTTTTTTCGAACAATAACCATCGGCGAAGAATATGCAGAAGTGGATGGTTCAATTATTTTTAACTCTATCATCTCATCCAACTCTTTCTCAACCTGTGCTTGAAAATGTATAGAGATAGCATAAGGTCTGGCCCTAATAGGAGTATGGTCAGTTAGAACAATGTCATGTTCAATGACATAAGTTTGTCCAGGGATGTCAGTGAGGACATCCTGAAATGTTTGTAACATAGCCGAAACTTGTCGCTGTTCTGCTAGAGACAAATCAGAAGAGACAGTAACGTTTTTCCATGATTCACTAGAATGAAGTGGGATCATCGGAAGAGGAAGATTTACATCTGAAAAACGTGTTTCCTCGTCCTGTATTACGGACAGTGATGAGTAATGACCATGTTGGACTGGAGAATCGTCCGTTGCCTGGAAAATAGGCTGTAAATAATCCGGACGTTCATGGAATTCCGTAAGCATGTTGATGTGGAAGGTTTTATGCTTCCCGTCAATATCGACAATATAGTCAACATCTGAAATTTTCGATATTATATCGTACGGACCTTTCCAAGAAATAAGAAGTCTGTTTTCCCTACAAGGTAGCAAAACAAATGCTTTGTCACCAGGACAAAGTTGTCGTAAGGTTCTTTTCTTATTGGCAAATTGCCTTGCCTTCTGTTTAGCAAATTCAGAAGAAGAAGTTGCTAATTTGCATGCTTCGATAATATTTTGTCTAAGCGCGATGACATATTCGTAAGAGGATTTTGTGTCATCGTTAATATTATCAGCAGTTATAAGATCATGAAGCAAGGACATAGGGCCGCGCGGTCGCGCGCCAAAGACAAGTTCAAAGGGAGAAAATCCTGTATGTTCATTGGGGACCTCTCTATAAGCGAAGAGGGCCGCAGGTAAAACCCTGTCCCAATCTTGAGGATGATCCTCAGTTATCTTCCCTAATAAATTTTTGAGTGTTCTATTTAGGCGTTCGACCATCCCATTAGACATTGGGTGATAGATACTACTCAAAGATCTCTCTATCTGCAGAGTAGACATCACTTGAGACATGGTATTCGATATTAGTTGTGTGCCATAGTCTGATAAAATTTCTCCGGGGAATCCCAGACTTACTGGCCACCACTGATACCGTATGAATGTTTGAGTACTTTATGGATAGATGTTGGTATACCAGTGATACAGACTGGTGGGTATAAGCTGTAACATCACTGGCTGATTGATTGTATACCTGATGTGTACTGTCACTGGATACTGACTGGTATATCGTGCTGTAATATGGTTTATCGCGAATGCGTGACATGAAAGTTCGTCAAGGTGGACATCTATGTAGCAGTGCAGACTTGTATCACAACATGTAACATACAAGAGTGTGTGTGGCATTCATCACATTGAAAGGTGTAGATGTGGAGTTGATGGAACCATATGTTGTACGTGTTACAGGTATGGAGTCAAAAATATAGGTGAACAGCTGTGTACGTTTTCACCATTAATTATAGTCACAGCAACAAGACGTAGACAAATCCATGTAAGCATGACACAAGAACATGGCGGATATGAAGACAGTTCACTACAATTGCATGTACATAAGTTTCAATAAATATATGATTATCAATGTGTTGCTGACTCCAATTTATTTCTCATTCGACAACTAGCAGAAAAACCCCGCATTACAGAACGGGTAAATAACTGTATAAATATCCAACAGTTTCATTCCGACTTCACCATGCCAGATCTCTTCTTAAATCTCTCTCCTTAAGTCGACCCCAAACATGGCGGGCGACGAAAATAGCATAGTCCATCCCGCTAATCGGACGTATCAAAGATAGGCTGTCCTTTCGAAGATAGTCTTATATAACTTCCTCGTACATCAGGCGAGTTTTCATTTTCAAAGTTATAACAGCAATAACTGGTAACTCATCTGGTCTTCCACTCCAGATAGTTATATATATATATATATATATATATATATATATTATATATATAATATATATATATATATATATATATATATATATATATATATATATATATATATATATATATATATATATATATATATATATATATATATATTAGGCCTCTATAAAACAGTAAACACTGTGGATTCCTCATCTGCAGACATAAGCGTCTCAGTTCAAAGATATACCGCTAATCATGCGGTTTTTTTTTAGAATAATCACTATTCTTCTGGGTTTCTGTGTAAAAATCTAAACCTAACGGTCTTAGATGGCTCCACCGAGCATAACAAGTAGAATACTCTGCCTTTCAACCATTCGTGAGCTCTCGTCACCGGTTGACCCAAAATATGTTCATCTTGTACTGCGAACAAAGGAAGTGTGAAAGTTTCGTCTTTTACCTTGCTTCGAATTCCTAACACAATTTCATAGCAACTGTCATCTTCCTGACGAACAGAAATAACACAGGGGACCTTAAATAATCAGTGGAAGAGTTTCCGTCCCCAAAAGCAATGCAGAGAAGTAACCAGACATTTTGTCTGACGAACCCAGTTCAACAACACGGCCTCCTGCACAGGAAATCTTCTCCAAACTCTCTAGTTCGGGCATGCGCTGTTCGCATCAACCTCTGACCTATGCAGTCAGCTGGTATATCCTTTAAGAGGAGTAACTACATATTTACTTTCCCTCAAAGCAAAAAATGAGTATTCGCCCTTAGTTTAGGGTTCTAACGAAAAAAACATTAGACCCAAAATCTTATTCAAAATATTTTCAAACATAACAAGTATACAGACAGTCTACATTACCAGTTAGGAAAACTGCACGTAACACCCTTCCTAATTAATCACGCGCTCAACTGCTTACCACAATAAAATGACGGCGATAAATCTAAACAAAGAAAAATGGGACTACAAGATCGCGATAAATCTAGGGAAAGGAAGACTGGTGCCATTCAGTACTACCCTACAGTAATCCCTATAGAAAAAAAAACCACAATTATTTTACCTACAGAACAAGATTAAACACCACTAATTACAGAGAGAAGAAGAAATGGTTAACTCATGAAATTACTAAGAGAAGAATACTGGTGCAACTCCTATAGTTACAAAGAGAAGACGAAAACTAAATCACAGTACTCCTCACACTTGGGAATTTAATTATGCATAATGGCTTTGAAAATGTCTGTTTTTTCTTTTTGTTGTATTGTATGTGTGTCCAGTATGTCTTGTAAGATTCTCTGTGCTGGTATAATTGTACTACATTTATAGAAAATGTGTTCCTCACTCTCTTGTACATTTGCCTGGCACATCTTGCATCGTGATTTTCGTTTTAATCTGTGTGCTGCTCTTTCTGTGGTTGGTGTCATGTTATATAAAAGTCGATATGTGACTTCTCTGGCTTTTGGTGCGATGCTTTTGTTGTGAAGATCGATGAAAATCTCAGTGTAATCTGTTATAAAGTAATTGTAACCTCTTTTAATTCTTAGGTGTAAAGGTGGTGCTTGTAACCTGACTAAGTGTTTGTAAATTTTGTTTGTTTTCTGGTTAATTAAAATTTCGTGTCCTCTGATGGCTTGCATGCATGTCCTGTAAAAGTGTGGTAGTGTGCCGTAATGGTGTGGGACATTGTTCTTTAGTGGTCTCAGTCTAGCAAGTCTAAGCCCTACGTAGTAATGGGCTAATGGGTGTTGTTCTGGGTCTCTTATTATATTTCCTACATGTCTGATTCGAAGTGCCTTTATTTTTGTCCCTATATCCTGGAGGGCAATTCCTCCGAATCTTTTCTCTTGCATGAGTGTTTGATGTTTAATGCTAAATAAGTGTGCCCAAAAACAAAACGCTTAATCTCCTTGTTTATCTCTGTCACCATATGTTGTGGAGGGTCAAAGACTGTAGCAATGTAAATTATTTTTGGAATAATAAAGCAGTTCACTATTGCACTTCTGGAGAAAATGGTTGTATTTTTGTATTTGTAGCTGTGAAGCGTGTCTGTGATATATGCGACTCAGTTCTGCCATGTGACTTTGTGTGTGCGGTTCGGGTGAGATGGGAAGTATATACTGTTCAAAAAAAGAAACGCAACTTCTTCGGTGTTACTTTTATAAAAGATATTCGCTGATTGGACATCAGTCAACCTATCAACTGTGTCCACCTGGTCATTAACTTCTCGTGTTTACCTGAATTGTACTCACCTCATGATTCGTGAGGTCATGAAAGAGGTCAAGGTCAAAACAATATTTTTGACAATAACTCGTGACAGGTTCATGAGAATCCCGTGAAACTTACTGAACACAAAACTCTCTGACCATATTTTTTTTGTAATGCCTATAAAAGACTGGCGTTCCTCGAATAAATTCAGCTGAAAATTTAATGCGCAAGTATGGCTCATCTCACTACAGAACAACGACTCATCATCATTGGACGTTTACAGACTGGACAGTCACAAAGTGTAGTGGCCAGACAATTTAATGTGGTTAGAAGCACCATAAGTCGCCTTTGGAGGCGATTTCAAGAAACTGGCTCAGTGGCAGACCGGCCGCGCAGTGGAAGACCCAGAGTCACAACTTCTGCAGAAGACCGCTTCATACGGCTGCGTCACCTCAGGAATTGACTTGCATCTGCGTCCTCCACAGTCGAGTCAATGTCAGCAGCTCGTCGAATTTCAGATCAAACGGTCAGGAACCGGCTGCACGACTCTGGTCTTTGGGCTAGAAGACCCTACAGAGGTCCTGTTCTTACGGACCGGCATCGCCAGAACCGACAGCAGTGGGCGAACCAGCATCGTCAATGGACCGTTGGGAATGACTGGAGACGGGTTTGGTTTAGTGATGAATCATTTTTTGTGCTCCAGCGACACGATAGGCGGAGATGAGTTTACCGCAGAGTCCATGAGCGCTACGCCCAGAACAGCGTTGATGAGGCTCCTCCACATGGTGGTGGAGGTGTACTGATGTGGGGGGCGATCATCTTCATGGGAAGAAGTGACCTGGTGCAAATTAAAGGACGCCTGAATGCCCAACGATACGTCGCTGAAATTCTTCGTCCTCACGTCCTTCCACTTCTGGCTGCACGAGGGTCGATTTTTCAGCAGGATAACGCTCGACCTCATGTGGCACAACTCACCACCCAGTTCCTCGCTGACAACAACGTCCAGACCATTCCGTGGCCAGCCATGTCATCAGACATGAACCCCATAGAACACTTATGGGATGAACTCGACAGACGACTCCGCCAGCGAGACGTGGCTCCAGACAATCTCCAACAGTTGTCTCTTGCACTGCTGGAAGAGTGGGCAGCCATCCCACAACAACAGATCCAACGGCTAATCGGATCCATGTCAAGGAGATGTCGTTCTCTGATACAGGCCAGAGGAGGCCATACACCTTACTGAAACGGAGGCCTCAGTAGCAAAGAATAAAAGTCTAAACCAAATTTAATGAACATCATTTCATTGTTAAAGTCTGAAAGTTTCTTCATGCCAAGATTGAAACATTAATTCCGTAAAATAAAATTTTGGTACAAGTTTGAAATTTGGTGTCCATTACCACTGCAATAATTTTGCGTTTCATTTTTTTAACAGTATATATACCGTACAGTTTCATGTTTGTTGTTGACGTTAAATCAAAGTGAAAATCTGCTTTGTTTTTCCATCTGCCTATACCCCTAATTGTAGACTTTTGGACGTTTAATTTTGATCCACTACCTTTACCAAAAAGCGTGAAAGTGTCTAGAATATTTTGTATAGACCTATCATTGGGGGGAAAGAAGGTAGTATCGTCTGCGAAGGCAAGCAACTTTTGTTCCCCTTTACCCTGAATAAAAGTGCCTCTGATGGTACTGTCTTGTCTAATTTTCTCTAGGGCGAGTACATAGAGCAGAGGAGAAAGGGGACATCCCTGCCTAACAGATCTTGTCAGCCCGAAGGCCCCAGTAAATGAATGATTTACCAAAACCTTGCGTTCAGCTTTTGTGTAGATAATTTCAATCAACTTTCTAAAGTATTCACCAATGTTGCAGTGTAGTAAAGTTTTATGGAGGTATGAGTGGGATATTCTGTCAAAGGCTTTTTCCTGGTCTAGCGATAGGATTGGCGACTGGCAATCCTTCTGATGTGTGTAGGTAATGATGTCTCTTATGAAGTGTGCGTGTTGATGAATGTTTCTGTGCTGGACACTACACTGTTGGTCTTCGTGTATGAGTGTAGCCATGAACGGTTTGAGTTTGTTTGTTAGGGGTTTGGCTAAAATTTTATAGTCTCTGTTTAGGAGTGATAGGTCTGTAGTTTTTAAGCTTTATTTTGTCCGGATCGTCCTTAGGGATTAGACATATGTGATGTATGACAGGGTGAAACTAGATAGAAATTCCTTTTTCGCGAAAGATTCTGAATATACCCTTAGTAGGAGAGGGCCTAACATGAGGAAGAAATGTTGGTATAATTCAGCTGTGAGTCCATCTGGTCCTGGTGACTTGCCTTTTTGCATTTCGTTTACTGCGTGTGTTATGTTTTCTAGGGTCAGTTCTGCATCAAGAGATTGCTTATCTTTGTTGCTCGGTTTCTTAGTGTATTGCATAAAAGTGTCCTGTATATGTGGTTGTATTCCTTCTTCTGTGTAAAGATTTCTATAGTAGTCCTCAAAGGCTTGTGATATATGTTGTGTCTGCGTTTGTATGTCTCCATGTGAGTCAACTATTTGGTCTATTTGCTTGCTTCGCTGTATGTTTTGTTCTATTGCTGTGGCAGAGATTATGATTAATAAATTTAAGATATTTATTCTTTATTCTGCACTTGTCGTTTACCTTTCTATCGCTCTTTTGCCTTTCTTTCGCATAAGCTCGATTGGTATTATTTTTTTTCCGCATATGCTAGATTGTTAGCAATTCAAACCTTTGTCATTTTCCTTTCTTATTTAACAACGCATTTTATGGCTGTTAGCTTAGATTCTTTGATGAGATCGAATCGTGTTAATTCGTTCTCGACAGGGATATGAGGAAGACTATCGTCTGTCATTTTTCTCTGATCTGTTCGCCTATAGTTAATTATTCTCGGTGTAAGATTTGAGATGAAAGACATTGATCGCTGGAAATGGCCATAGAAAGCAGAAGGTGTAAAACGCACACTGGAAGTTTTATTGCCGATGTCTGATCAGATCGAGATCATTTACTGCAGGCGTTAAGTCTGGTTTCGGTTTCTGGGTGAGAAATCTCTCTGATCTGTAGAATGAGTAAGGAAATATGTAAATCTGGACGTAGGTGCTAACATCTGGCAAAATGAGTCGGTTCGAGTTATAGACGTAACCTTCCTTTGAGTTCGGAGAGATATATACTCCAGAATTCTAACTCAATTCATCCAGTACAGCCAGAAAGACTAGAACCATCTAGCTTTCGATTCCTAAGATCTCTGTTAATAGAAGTATCATTTAGTTGGTCGATTGGAGATAGTTTTACTTCTGCGCAGTGGTAAATATATATATCTTTTGTGCAGGGTGATTAAAGTAAATTTAGTTATAATTCTCTAGTTATTGTGTTACAGTGGATAGCAAAACAAATTATAATTTCTAGCTAAAACTCATTAAGCTATTAATAAATTTAATTAAATTGCTAGTAACCAGTCCGAGAATATTTTAACTAACAAGTAAATGCACTGATTCATCATTGAGTATTGACGAGATACTTTTGTATTTCTAATTCATGATGATTGATTCTTTTAAATGACTAGAATTTATTTCACGGAAGTTTTAAACGATGAGACAAGCGTTAAGCTTATAGTTTCTGATTTAAGTTAATGACCGAAGTGTATATAATATATTATATTTTACGCGAGGGTAGGATAGGATGTGTGTATAAGATTATGTTTAAGTATTCTGTATGTTTCTTTTTCTTTATACAGTATTCTGGGTAAAGCCCAACATCTACCAGCGGTTTCTGGTTATGTATAGCAGAGAATAACTAGACGAAAAGAACTATTTTTTTCTGAGAAAATTTATATTGTAACTGGCATTGAGTTCCAGAGTTCTTTTCCAATAATCACAGTTTTACAGTCGGCCCGTGGTGGTGACTAAATCATACATTTAACATAATCAAACCTGTGACAGTAATTGTATAACAACCACTTTGGTGAGAAGAAGATAAATCCTGAACAGAGTTATTTACCTGCAACTCGAGGTAACGATCGATTATTTCAAGCTACTGTACCCTTGTGAACATTAGACATCTTAATTATTTTTCTACCTGGGCAAAAATTGAAGTGACATTTATCAGCATCCTACGTACCATAGTGAAGAGAGCGCTTCCCAAGATTTGAATTTATTAGCATTGAAGAAGCGGGGGCTTGTTTCGCCTAAATACACCATTGGATGGGCTGTATGTTCCTTAAACAATTGTTCCAGATGTGGTGAGAGTGCCTATTAGGTAAGAACGCATGTCTTGTGATCACAAGTGTGTCAGAGCGAGAAAATGCAGGGATGATTAATTCTTTGATTGTATAATCCATATATCCATTGATTGGTTTTTCTTCGTAAAGATTACATATGCTATCTATTGCAAGAGTAGATTACAGGAAAAAACCTCTGTTATTTACGGTAGAGAGAAATCCTTGACCGTAGAGTATAAATCTGTGACTCTTTGTGGCTATAACTTTTCTGCTAACGGGATCGTGGGCTCAACAGAGGGGGGAAGGATTACACCTATGGGTCTATTCTTTTAGAAATTCATTAACTTATGTGTATGTATATTTATATGTGATTGATACTCTAAATTTATGCTTGTGATGAATTTTCTTATGATAAATATAATTTACATAAACTTATTCAAGTGTGTCGGTCAGCTCGTCCTAAATATCTATATTCCATTGTTATAGTTTTCACATCTGTGCGTCTAACTGTCGTCACTTATGTGTGTGTATATGTGAGTGGTATATATATTTTACTAGATATATTCTAATAGACTGTCGGACTAATCTAGATCTGTCGTAGAAGACAGGCTGACCGAGAGAAGCTTCTCGAGTGTCAGGGACAGACTCTATTATTTTCCACCATCTCACTCGTGAAAATCTATTTCTATTATTATCTCTCACTGTTGCTATCACCTGTTCTATTTCTATTCAGAAGGGACCAACCCAAGTCTTAATTCCCCTTTCGCAAATCTACGACAATTGCCATGTATTGTTTGCTGGGTATCTCTTGTGTGATTGTGTTCAATTTATTCCGTAACAGGGCACCTCTAAATCTATAGTGTTGATATTGTTCTAGTTCTTCCTGCAATGTAATGATATGATGTGCTGTTTTATCAATTATAGATGCTAGTTTGATGGCTTGTTCTATTATCTTTTCCTGTCGTATTTTGTCTCCATGAATCATGGTTGCCAGTATTTGTGTTCTCTCGCGTATAGTATTCTTTAATAGTTCCCAGTGTTGTTGAATGTTTTCAGTGGGTAAATCTGTTGTGTATGTAAGAATGAGTTGCGTCATTTGCTCTACGTATGTTTTATTTTGCAGCAGTGTGTTGTTGAATTTCCAGTGAGGTGAGCGTTTGGATGTGATATTTGTGTGTGTGGTGTTTACAGTTGCCAAAACCGCTTTGTGGTCTGTGAATTTGAGTGTTTCTGGTAAGTGTTTGGACTCGATTGTACAGTGCGTTGATGGTGAATAAATTCTATCTAATCGTACTGTTCTGCCATGTGCGTTGTTTGTGTGTGTGTGGTGTCAGTGCTCTTGGGATGTGTCTCTCTGTAGGTGTCCTTTAAAGCTGTGATGTCTACTATGGTTTGTAGCATATCTAGCTGGTGAGTGCCCTCCCTGTTTGCCATCCGAATTTGTGTTTTGAGATCTCCACCTATAACAACCAGTTTTGTCAGTATACAATTAACATTTCCCCCTAATATGATGTTCTGCCCCTTGTATGAATGTGTGAGTAGGCTTTCTAGGCTATCATAAAACAAGGGTTGGTGTCTGTAGTCTGCTGGTGCATGTATGTTTACTATGGTGTATGTTTGTGTGTTATTTTGTTTTTTTTTTTTTTTATTTTTTTTTTTTTTTTTTTTTCGTTTACTCGAGGCGAAATCTCAGGTATTATTTTAAACCTGACATTGATTTTACGTGAGTATTGGTTCTTGTCAGAGACAGGTGTAGTCGCCATTCAGGCAAATGTAGGTACCCATTGCAGCTGGGTCGGCTCAGGAGCCGCCAGTCCCTGGTCGACGACAATCCTTCAAATGTCCTCGCCAGGTCTCGAGTTAATCCAGTCCAAATCCCGGTCGACGAAAAATCCTCAAATGCCGTCGCCCGGGTTTGATCCTGTATCACCCGGTCGCCAGAGCGGTGTTGTAACCACTACGCTAGCGGGGCTCCCCTGTTTGTGTGTTGTTCCTTACCTGAACTATGGCTATTCTACCATTACTATCTCTATTTTTCCTGATAATTTCCCACCTATCCGATGTCTGTACGATAGCTACTCCTGAACCTATATTCTGAACACTAAGGCTAAAACATGAATGTCTAAGTCCTAATTTTGTCGTGATATGGGCTGCATGTTCGTCTGTGTGTATGTTGGTTTCTTGAACCAGTATAAAATCTGGATGGTATTTGTGTATGAGTGTTATGAAATGTTGTAATTTTGTGCGAAGGCCACGAATATTAACACTAATTATTCTAATTTCTGCCGCCATTCCTGAAATGTGGTATTTGCTAATAGTGTAATTACATAAAAATGGATGTTTGAGGTCAGGGGAAAACGTCTTTACTCTGTGTTACCAGGGCTATCCAGCACAATGACGAGTCTCGGGCTGGTGTCTGACAGTGTTCTACGTCTGGGTGGTGTTTCCACATGTTGCGTGTTTGTCTTTTCTTTGTTTGGGCTTGTTGGGCTATTGTTTTTATAAGCTTGCGCAGGAGTAGGAAAAAAGAATTTGATTTCACATTAAGTCACGTTGAAAAGCCTCAACTAAAATGACTAGACTGTTTCCATACGTCTATCTACATGGAACGTTTTTCTAGGACTGCTGCCGGCAAAAGCTAACTCCTGCCGACAAGACCGTGGTCAGCTCAGCTGGCTACGATTCTCATTGGATAAACATCACGTGTTGAAAAGCGTGATATCGCTATCTTTATCCTGCATTCGTATTTCCATGACTACTGTTGGGTAAAATCAACCTGCCTAGTGTCAAAAAGTGACCTAGTCAAAAACTACCGCTCACTTCCCTTCTCTTAGTACTTTGGGTTAATTTTTATTTTAGTTAAGAATTCTGCTTATTATTTATAGGGAAATAGTATTTTATATTAAGTTATTTATGACTAGACCTTAGCATGAATAAATGCTCAAGTGGTCGGTCAGACGGCCACACAAGGCCCCTCCTTCGAAGTCCTCGCTGGCATCAAGGTTGATTGTTGTCATCATTTTGATGTGGCGATTTCTTACAATTTTTAATGACCAAAGAAAGTGGATACGTCTATTTACGAAGCTTGGAAGTATACAGTTGAATCGAGCAGGCTTTACTACACGTCAGTAAAAACTTCGGAAATGAAAAGTTGGTGATTTGGAATAAAGGATATTTTTTTCCACAAAATTAAGCACTTGCCGAAATACACGAAGAAAAATATGAGATTGCACAATGAGTTTAAACGCTTCTTTTTTTTTTTTTTTTTTTTTTTTCTTCTATCGTATTTTAGGAATTACGAATTCAGTATTGCCTCCTTTAAAATTTCACTTTTAGGGCGCATGTCCAAATTTTTTAATTTTTTTAATGTGCGATTCCATTTTATTTTTCACAGTCGTGCTATCCTTGCTGAGAGCTGGATATACCAGATATATAACTCGTCTTTGTCACAGGAAGCATTCATTCAGATCTGATTTCACGGCCGAGTGGGAATTGCCCGAATCGGACTTCAAAAAATATAATTTTTTTTTTTTTTTTGAATTTTTTTTCAATCTTTATTCGCATTCTATTAGAGTTTACAACACATGTTCATTTTACATATTTTCATAAAGAAATGTTAGTGAAAAGACAATTACACAATGAACAGTTGTATAGAACGAAAGAAAAAAAAAATTCACTTCCTCTCACCCACTCATTTACAAAAAAAACTCTTTCTTGCACATTTAAAAGGGTTATACATTGTACTTTTTTTGTAATGATAGTAGTGATTAAAGGGAGACGGGGAAAAGGAACCATACTAGCTTGTTCTTGAAATTATAATGAGACATAATTGCTAAAGCGGAGATACTGTTGTCGGCTTTCATGGCAGAACATAATACTCCGTTTTCGCAAGCTGATCATTTGATTGAATGTTGCAAGCAGATATTTCCAGACAGCACAATTGCTCAAAAAATGTCACTGAAGCGCACCAAGGCTGCCTATGTGATGCAGTGCGGCATTGCTCATTTTGAGCGGCTTGAAGTTATAAACATTTGCAGAAATCAGAAATTTTCTGTACACGTTGAAGAGAGTACTGATATTTCTACGAACCAGATGTTGGCAGTCCTTGTGCGATTCTGTGACACAAAAACAAGAAAAGTAGTTGATTCACTATTAGATGTCATTGAGGTGAAGGATGGAACTGGTCTTGGCATGTTTACAGCTGTTAAGAAATTGTTGAGCACGCATGAAATCCCGCTTAGTAACGTTATTGGTTTTGCTGCAGACAACTGTGCCACTATGATGGGGACTGCAAGTGGTTTACAGGCACATCTGAAGAAAGAGATTCCACATGTCTTTGTTCTCGGCTGTGTTTGTCATTCATTTGCACTTTGTGCAAATGCCGCCAGCAACCACCTACCATCTTGGCTTGGAATTTTCATAAAGAATGTCTGCTTCTATTTTTCGCGTAGTAGTAAAAGAAATCTCCAGTTCCAGTTAATACAAGATGTAGTTCAGGCCCAGAAACATAAAGTTGTTGAAGCTGTGTGAAACACGCTGGCTGTTCCGTGAAGCAGTCATTGAGAGGACCATTGAGCAATGGGATGCTCTGCACTTGTATTTCCAAGCCGAAGCTTCAGTGGACAACGTCGACGGTGCGGAGCAAATCCTGCAGACGATGAACAGTGTTGGCACGAAGCACATGCTTTTTGTCGGCTACATACTGGGTAAAGTTAACGTCATGAACATGGAATTCCAGTCCGAGAACTTCCGTCTTCACAAAGTGTACACGAGTGTAACAAAAGAGTATCGTTTTTTTCTCAGTATGTTTATTAGGCAGGAAGTATTGCAGCATGAGCATCGCACTCTTGCCGACATTGATCCTTCGGATGTACAGGTGCACAATAAACTGAATTACATTGAGCTGGGTGGACGATGTGAAGCGCAGTTAATCCGACAACAGTTACGAGATAAAGAAGTCCAGTTTCGCAAGGATGCATTGACATACCTGATTGAACTTTGTACTCAAATACGACGCAGGTTCCCACTTGAACAAAACAGTGTTATGGCACAAACGCAGCTGTTGGATCCAAAGCAAGCTCTCGATATCAACAAACCTTCTGTCATTCCATTAGCAGCGCAGTTCCCAACAGTTGTTTCAGAAGAGAGCCTTGATCGTCTGTCTGATCAATGGCGAGAACTGGCATCGTACCGAAAAGATCTTGGACATCTAGTGGATGAGGATCCGCCCGCATTCTGGCTGGGACTGCAACAAGTAACAGATGCTAATAACCAGAAGAAATTTGATGTTTTGGCTGACCTCATGTGCACGCTTATGGCACTACCTCACGCCTCAGCATGCGTCGAAAGAGTGTTTTCGAAGGTTAACTTAGTTAAAACTAAACAAACCAAAAAAACCAAAGCTTTGGTGTGAAACAGTTTCCAATCGAATACTAGCCAAGCAAGCAGTTGCCAAATATGGAGTTTGTCATACGTTTTTGATCCTAGCAAACGCGTGGTTGAAGATGTGCGTGAAGGACGTTGTCGGCAGAGATATGCAAAGATTTTGGAACTTCACAATCAAGATTCCACGTTGTCAATTCATGCATATGATCTTGACGAAGGAGAAGTTGTCGACATGGATGCCGAGTCTCTGACAAGTGACATTTTTCATCAATAACAGATTACAACTAACATTTTATATTTAATTTGAGGAACATTTTATTAATGTAACTAATGTAAGTATATTACTGTTAAAATATCTCATTTTCAAGAGTTCATATATTGGGGTGTTATTAAAATCATTTTTATGTAATTGTGAATTTTTGGTAATAAAAAAAAAAAGAAGAAATACATAAACATTGGTAGCACACAGATTATTTGTGCTAAAGATGCACATAAAAGATTATGTAAGCATCGTCTATCCCGTGTATTTGAGGCATAACATAATCTGGGTATTTCTGGGTTTTTTTAAGAAGAACATCTGGGTTTATCTCTAGAACTTGAGTGGCAACGCTGGTGATAACATAGGGGGGAGAAATAAGGAGGGAAAAACTGAATAGACAAAACTTCCACTAAAATGTTTCAGTGCAGATACAATTAAAACCCTTCTTTCCCGTTTTGTTTTCTAAAGTAACGCTGACTTTCACTTTCCGATTCCATTTTATTTCCTCAATCGTGGTCGCCCTGCTTTGTACTGGATGAAAAACAATCCTCCTTTCATTCATTCAGTGACAGATACATTCTTATTTATATAAAAATGTATGTAAGGCAATTACGCCGTCAAAAAAAGTTTCGCGTTCCACAAAATGTGTGGAACACTACTCAAATGTATTCAAAGTAAGTTATTCAAAGAAAATTGCAAAACGTCCTGCACTGATGTAAGGTACCGGAATAGCTTTTAATTCTTATAATAATTAAAATATTTTAGAAAAATGTATTAAAAAACTTGACCATTATTTTTGTTTTTTAATGTTTACTGACCGTTATAAAATTTACGATTTTACAGTAAGATTTATTAAAGATTTGGTTTATTTTAATGTAGTTTACTAAATTTAGTTATTTAAATACTTTTTAAAAAGGGGTGTAATCCTGTCATTCAAAGTGGCATAATCAATTATATTTATTAAAGGGATATAATTCAAATTGTGTTTTCGTTCTATATCCCTTTGACTGTTATTTAAAAGGATACATTGTATATGGCACTCATTGAGACATGTGAAGAAATACTGAGGAATAATGTTACTATCAGTGCCAGGAAAAGTATTAAACAGGATTATCCTTGAGAGATTAAAATATTCCATAGACAAGAAACTGAGAGATGAACAAGCAGGTTTTCGACAAAACAGATCATGTACAGACCAGTTAGCCACTTTGAGAATAATAGTTGAACAAAGTCTGGAATGGAATTCATCACTATACATCGGATTTGTGGACTACGAAAAGGCTTTTGACAGTGTAGACAGAGAATCACTTTGGAAATTGATGAGGCATTATGGAGTTCCCCTGAAGATCATTAATTTAAAAAAGAAAACAAATGAAGACATAACATGCAGAGTTCTTCAATAAGGACAGCTTACAGAACCGTTTGGGATAAGAACAGGAGTGCGACAGGGATGCCTCTTGTCTCCATTTCTTTTCTTACTAGCAATAGACTGGGTTATGAGATCATCGACAACACACAACAGAAATGGAATCCAGTGGACTCTGACTAAGCAGTTGGATGATCTGGATTTTGCTGATGACTTGGCTCTTCTGTCTCAAAACCGTAATCAGACGCAGGACAAATTGAAAACACTCCATGAGAGGTCACATCAATTGGGTCTGAAAATACACAGAGAAAAGACAAAAATAATGAGAATAAATGCAGGTAATGATAACAGGGTTGAACTTGAAGAAACACTAATACAAGATGTAAAATCGTACACATATCTTTGCAGCACTTATTTACACATTCTTTTTTGCACTCTGATGTTGTACATTGCGCATTTTTTGTGATGATACTAAAGATTGAAAAGAGAAGGGGAAAACGGATAAAGAATTCACACACCCTCGTTCTTGACATTTTAGAGCGCCTTCTTTTTTATAGTGGTAATAGTCAAAACAAGGGATGAGAAAATAAAAACACCTGAATGGCTAAGAAGTTTCAGTGAAGGGATAATGAAAACACTTTTTTTCGTTAGTGTTATTAAAAAAACCGTGTCTTTCTTATGTGCTATTCCATTTTATTTCCACAGTCGTGCTATCCTTGCTGAGAGCTGGCTATACCATATATAACTCGTCTTTGTCACAGGAAGCATTCATTCAGATCTGATTTCACGGCCGAGTAGGAATTGCCCGAATCGGCCTTCAAAAAATATAATTTTTTTTTTAATTTAAAAAAAAAAAATCTTTATTTGCATTCCATTTGACTTTACAAAACTTGTTCATTTTACATATCATAAAGGTAATTTCATGAAAAGGAATTATCACAATTAAAATATTGTTAGAAAGAAAACATCAGTCGACAAAAACAGATCTTTCAGGATTTAGCACATTTTGAATAATTAGTGAAAAAGTTGTATCATATATACAAATTGATCCAAAAGGCCAAAAAATTTCCGTGGCCAAATACAAAACAGTTCTTATGTAAGTGAGAAAAATTCAGCATGACAGGATGACAAATTGTTCCACTTTTAATAAATTTACAGGCGGAAGCAAAAGAAAGCACGATTTGCCAAAAAAAAGGAATCCACTTAGTTTTAAGAAGGCGCCAAACTGCATTCCTTGGTTCAATTATGACCTTCAAAAAAATTCAAAACACCTTGTTTTTTGGTTTAACAAACGACAAAACGTACCTAATAAATTTCTTGTGAAAAATTTTCTGTTTACTGCCTCAGCTATTGGTGTGCATAATTTGTCTTTCCGACAGAACTAAAGTTCTTTTTTTCGCATTGATGGAATTTCAGCGCCAAAAGATTCGGAAATTTTTATTTTTAAAAAGAAAATGGATTTCATAATTTCCTTCTCTTTAGATCTGCTCCAAACTTCCAAATAGACAAGGTGAGAAATACAGCCTGACAAAGATACATCTTTTTTGAATGTGAAAAGTCTTAGAAACAGAGTAGCAAAATGTTGTTGAAATCTTTTTTCAAAGGTTTTCCGCTTTATTCAATTCTTATTAAAATCATCATTTACAAAAAAACTATTTGTTACTAGGTTTAAAAATTTGTGTGCCATGTATGTTCCAAAACATGGGGATTCATAGGTTCTTTACGGTTATCAGGATTGCACCCACATTTAGAATTTTTCTGTTCATAAAAACCTGGGCCGTAGTATTAAATCGGTTTTTGTCTTGTTTTGGGAAAAGGGATAAAGGTACCATAGTACCTTGTTCTTGAAATTATAATGCACACTCGTTTTTATAGTTGTGACAGCGCCATCTTGAAATCTGTCGTTCTCGGCGCTGGCCCCATCTTGTCAGCCATATGGTCTCTGTGGTTTAGTGCCTTTTCATCACGTTATCTTCAAAAAGATTTATTACAAGGCCATAATAAAGCCTACATATTAGTTGTGTTTTTGCTCTAGAAATAGTTGTGTATATTTGTGTTTTCATGCCTTCTAGAGCAATAATCGCGTGGGTTATTTGTGTGGCGCAAATTAATACGCGCAGCGCGCAGTAAACATTCTATAAATCATTTATTAGAGGCAAACTTGACTATGCCAGTGTTGTCTATGCATCAGCCGCCCCAAGCAATAAGAAGAAACTAGACACAGTCCAAAACCAGGCACTGTCAATAATAGCAGGTGCCTCAAAGGGAACATCAGCAGAAGCACTAGAAGTAGCGCTAGGCATTATACCCCTGGAGCTAAGGAGAAAAGAACTGAGATTCAGCTACTGGGCAAGAGTGGCAAAAGATCCAACTCACCCGGCACATAAAACCTTTGATAGGGGTAACCAGTACATAGGCCACATTCCATTAAACCATAATAGATACCCGTCAGGGTGGAAAACAATGGATGAAGTGGATCAATACCCAGACCTGTTTAATGCGATAAACAGTAGTGCTCTGTATAAAGCAAAGATCCCACCATGGGAATTAAAAGTGCCAGAAACTGACTCCCACTTATCAAAGATCATAAATAAATCTAACGACATAATCTCAGCAAAAAGTAAAACACTAGAGCACATAGAACGGTATACAAATAATAGCCTAACTATATATACAGATGGGTCCAAAGATGAAGAAGGACAATTAGGAGCAGGAATAGCAATACCAAAATTAAAAATTTTATAAAAGATACAAAGTAACAAGTAATACATCTATCTTTACAGCAGAATTAGTGGCAATCCTAAAAGCTTTAGAAATAGCTGCAGAAAATCCACCAAAAAAAGTAACCATTCTCACAGATTCCCTATCATCAGTACTAGCAATCAAAAAACAGAACAGAAGGCAGCAGGCCAGACATTATAGAGGAAATACTACAGGTTAATACATATCTACAAAATATAGGATGCAGTGCAACACTAACATGGATACCATCACATGTGGGGATAGCAGGAAATGAGCTAGCAGACAAAGAAGCCAAAGGGGGGAGAACTAGCCATAACCAAATTGAAGTAGGCTTAGGGAAGTTTGAAATTAAGAGCTTAATTGCTCAAAAAATAACTAAAGAATGGATAACAGCATGGGACCTAAGTAAAAAAAGCAAGACACTCATATAAAATCCTTAAAAAACCAAGCAAAAAATGTCAAATAAAAGATGAACTAAAAATACCAATTAATAAAAAATTGCTGAGACTCAAGCTGGGAACTGGATATTTCATGATTGAGGAACCCACATGTGAAGAGTGTCAAGAACCAAACACAATTAGGCACTTTCTAGTGGACTGCAAAAAATATGACCAACAGAGGCAAAACATTAAGACATACTGTAGTAACCACAAGGTAGAAATGAGTGTAGAAAATCTCATAGGCACAAATAGCCCTTCAGAAATGCAAAAGTTAATAAAACACTATATTACAAAAAACTAAAGCTAACATATAAAAATCAAATAAGGAATTGAACCAGTAGTCCAAACTGGTGAAAGACTCGCCCCAGAAACACACAGATTAACCAAATAAACCATCCAGTAAAAATCAAAAACATACTAACTTAGAAAATAGCATATATTGGAACTTTTTTTAAAAACCATGTTGAACTATAACTACAAAAGGAAAAATACCGACTAGAGATAATATAATATAAAACAAATACAAACAAAAACATATTACAATAAAAGAAACACGTCCTGATATAACCAACAAATCCATGTACATGGTAGATGGTTGAAAGGGGCGTGCTACAAAATGAAGTAGCAAACACATTAATTAAAAAAAAAAAAAAAAAAAAACAGGCCTATTTTTGAGAGAGCCGCCCAGAAGAGAACAGACGAAATTAGACGCCAGAGTCAATCTGTGTCAATCTGTAGATGCCTTGAGCACGTGAGTTAAGTTAGATTAGCATTAGTGTTCTATAATTCTGTAATTATATTGAGCGTGGCTATTTTAATGTTTAGTTAAATAGATAGATAAATGTGAAAGTTTAAGAGCGATTATTTCATTTATCAGAAAGGCAAATACGGTATGAAGCTATTTCACTTGAATTTAGATGATATTAACTTGTTAGCTAAATAGCAAGATGACAGCCACGTGGTGATGACTTTAGTTCTAGTCGTTAAGTTAAGAGTAATTTTATTTTATCCTTTAATGTAAGAGGAATTAAGTGTATTTCACGATTATTGATTATTCTACTGTTTATCGTTTGTGGGTTACTTTGAGTGAGGTGAGATATGTATTTAGATTTCTGGAGAGCGCGAGGCCACTCCTTTGTTGAGACAGGTGTTTCTCTGGTTGCTCCTTGTGGAGCATGGAAACACCAATGTGGCTGGTGTCCATCACAAGCCGACAAGAAGCATTTTTATGGTTGTGTTTCATGTGATGAGTTCCCAATCTCATCAGGGGTCATATACGACACGCTTGTAGCCAGGTGCACCAGTCGTCACTTACGACATGTTCAGAGTGCAGGAACGAGTATTGATGTGGGTCGGTTGAGAGGTAGTAGTTTATTCTCATTATTGAGAGTATTGGTTGTACAGGTATTGAAGAATATTATTTTATGTCCAGTTGATTATTATGGTTATGTGTAGTATGGTTTGTGAGAGCACGTGGGCGTACTTTGAGATGTATATTTCTCTTCTCCGCTCCTGAGGGAGCATGGGGCCACCAGTGTGGTTAGCCTCCGCATGAAGCATTCAGATGCTCTTGCAGTAGTGGTTTCGGTAGCAACCTATGTTACACGGTGAGATTGCCAGCCTCATGCACAACACCATACTAGTATCGCTACACGACATGCATGGGTGTGTGTGTGTGTGATAGTTGAGTGTGTGCTCTTGCAGTAGTGGTTTCGGTAGCAACCTATGTTATACGGTGAGATTGCTAGCCTTATGCACAACACCATACTAGTCGCATTGGACGACACGCATGAGTGTGTGAGATAGTTGAGGGTATCAGGTGGGCACATGTTTGCCGTATGGTATGTATGCTATTGATGTTCACTTAGACATTGTTTTGTATATTGTTTTTTTCAGACAGTCTATGAACACTGACTGGGTGTTTGTTTGTTTGGTGTTTGCTATGTTCGGTAGTAATAAATGTTGATCTGTAGCCTATAAGGCTTTGTGTTGCTTGAATTGCTAAGTCTGCTGCTGAGAGGGTTGCAAGCAACCAATAATTGCGACCCCTGTCAAACGATCCTTAATAAATTTTCTTAGTGCACAGTCTTTGGGTGTGAGGTAGCCACATCGACATAAATTCACCGCAACCACGCCTATCGCCCTGTCACATAGTGATGGGGGGGGGGAGGAGAGAAATACGGAGGGAAAAACTGAATAGACAAAACTTCCACTAAAATGTTTCAGTGAAGATACAATTAAAACCTTTCTTTCCCGTTTTGCTTTCTAAAGTAACGCTGACTTTCACTTTCCGATTCCATGTTATTTCCTCAATCGTGGACTCCTTGCTTTGTACTGGATGAAAAACAATCCTCCTTTCATTCATTCAGTGACAGATACATTCTTATTTATATAAAAAATTTATATAAGGTAGTTACGCCGTCAAAAAAAAGAAAAAAAGTTTCGTGTTCCACAAGTTTTTAAATTTTTTAAAAAAACTCTTTATTCACATTCCGTTGAAAGTGACAAAGACATATGCATGGAAACATTGACAATAATAGTTTGAGCATAAGCATAACAATGAAAATACACTGTGCAGCTGTAAAAAAAATAAAAATTGCTTTCACACCTTGCACACTCTCATTTACACACTCATTCTAGTACTCCAAGGTTACACATTTTACATTTATTGGTAATGTGGTAGGGTGGGCGAGATGATGATGATGACGATGTTGCGTGATATTTGATCACTCTCTTTCCACACTCGTACCGACCCGAACAACAATAAAAACTCTTGATTATGAGGCAGGGGATGTATTTATTTTTACAACCCTATCAGTGACACTTAAACACACGAAGCAAACATTAAACAAGTAACAAAGCGAACAAAACCGAACAGACAAAACACCCAGCTAGTGCTCAGTTGCTAATGTGTCATGTCTTTGTTCCCCTTCTACCGACACAGGGCTAGCCTAACTTCGTTTCTCTCTCGTCTGGGCGGCTTTGGCAAAATAGGCCCGTCCGCTGCTCGCTATTTCTTTATATAAACCGCTAAGCCTAAACACTCAACTTAGTCCGCGCTGCGCGGATTAATTTAGCCACTAAAATAACACTCTCGATATTTGCTCTATTAGGCATGAAAACACAAATATACACAACTATTTCTAGAGCAAAAACACCACTATCAAATATAACACACAACTATGCACCAAAACTAATTTTTATGCGTTATTATGGCCTAAGTAATATATTTTCATGAAAACTTTTTACATCCCAGAATGCTGCGCGCACATCGAAAATATATGGGCGATAAATCTGCCCTGAACAATGAAGGGGGGGGGGGGCCTCCGGGGTGTCTTTACGGCCCCATCACAGTAATGATGGTGTTGATTAAAAAGAGAAGGAAGAGAAAAAGAAGGAAAGAAAGAAAAAAACCTTACACTCACTTATTGGAAATATAGAGCGTACTCTTATTCTTTTAGTGATAACGGAGGGGGGTGGGCGGGACAAAATACAACAAAGGGGAAAACAAATTTTAAAAAAGCATCACCGACTAGACAAAAACAATTCTTTTCACATACACATTCGTACTTGCCAACATATGAGTAGTATAGTAGGCGCAAAACGGTTAGTATTGTGCACGATGCGCGTGACTTTTATATAGTAAAAACTCCGATCGATAGTGCAGGATGCGCGTGACTTTTATATAAGGAAATATATTAGATCAATAATGGCGGGTGTGGGTTACTAAGGGGAGGTAAGTAGGTAGGTTGTATGACTCGGCAGTGTGTTGTTATGTTGCTTCATACAATATATATATATATATATATATATATATATATATATATATATATATATATATATATATATATATATATATATATATATATATATATATATATATATATATATATACTACTCCTCCAAAGTCAAGGGCCACTTTATTATTTTCAATACACTTTTATATAAGCGCATAGAATGATTAAATGAAGGAAGTATTTAGTAAAAATGGGTGCAATATCTTCCTCTGACAGTCCTGTATGCACGTTAAGCATAAAAACAACTCACCGACAATCATGGTGATCACGTGCAATTTGGTTTGCTGACCATAAATTCACATTTTTAATCTGTTTTTCCAAACTTCCGTGCAACCAAACAGGTGAAGTAATCGTGCTGATTGACATTAGACGTGCAATGGCGACTTGTCGTGAACAGAGTTCACTCTTAATTTGTTTTACAATCAGCAGACTTAGGGTTGGTTCATCACTTGCAAAAACCATGCCACCGATATGAAGTCTTGACACCTTACAAAGAATGAGGGCTATAGCGTGGGTTGAAAGTGGTTTATCTGTCCGTGAGGTTGCTAGACGGCTTGCAGTGTCACACTTTACTATCCAAAGAATTTTGGAGAGATTTCAGGCCACAGGAAGTGTGGAGGATCGCCACCGGCCAGGTCGCCCTAGATGCAGCAATAGACATGATGACCGGTACCTCTTGTTGTCAGCCCTGCGCCATCGAACAGTGACTTGTTCCACTCTAAGATGTCAGCTGAAACAAACTGTAAACGTTAATGTCAGTCAAAGCACCTTTCGCAGACGTTTACATGAATTTGGACTGGCTGCTCGACGTCCTGCAGTCAGAATCGCTCTTACTCCTGCTCATCGCAGAGCCCGTGTTGCTTGGTGTCGCGAGCACATCCGATGGACAACTCACAAATGGAGTCAAGTTCTCTTCACTGATGAATCTCGTTTCACTGTGTCATTCAATGATGGCAGGATTCGAGTTTGGAGACGACCAGGAGAGCGATTTACTGATGACACAATTCGAGAGCTGGATCGTTATGGTAGGGGTTCTGTCATGGTCTGGGGAGGCTTCTACAGACACGGCAGGACCCCACTCTACATCATCCAAGACAACTTGACCGGCCCAAGATACCAGTACGAAATATTGAGACCAATTGTTCAGCCTGCTCTGGAGGCCATAGGTGGTAATGCCATCCTCCAAGATGATAACGCTCGACCCCATCGAGCTCGTGTGGTGAATGAGTTTATTCAGCAACATGGGATCATCAGGAAGGCGTGGCCAGCTCATTCACCTGATCTTTCTCCGATTGAACACCTCTGGGATGTCCTTGGTCGAAGATTGTCAACACATCACCCCCTGCCAATGGATGTTGCACAGCTGACTGCATTTCTGCTTCAGGAATGGCAAGCTGTTCCTCAGGATACTCTTCGGACCCTTGTGGACTCGATGCGTCTACGCTGTCTTGAATGCCTTGCTGCAAACGGTGGTCATACCCGATTATGAAATGTCTATTTGTCTAATATCTATTGTATGACTTTTGAAAAGGTGGGTGACACACTTCACAGCTTCATTGCGTTTGAATGTGAGTTTCTATTTCTTTACGTGACATGACAATTTGGTATTCAGTAAATGCTGTTTTCATTGATACCAATTACGTTTATATCAGATTTGTTTTATGGTTTCAACCAAGGTTTTTATAAGTGGCCCTTGACTTTTGACGAGTAGTATATATATATATATATATATATATATATATCTATATATATATATATATATATATATATATATATATATATATATATATATATATATATATCTATATATATATATATATATATATATATATATATACACATAAAGACAACATATACAATATATATTTTACAACATAGATAAATATAACAAATGCCAAGGTTTATAAATAGAAGTATATATTGCGAGACAAAGTATGAATTAAATTATACAGCTACATGGAATGTTTTGGGTTAAGTTAGGTTCGTGGGGGTTGAGTGTTCAATTGGAGTTGGAGTAGTGGGGGTAGATAGATCCAAGAGCTCTGGATATAATGCTGGTAGAGTGCGTTGTTGTTTTTGTAGTATAGTAGGAAGGTTTCGACCCCCCTTTTCGGAGGTGCAATGGTTTATATAAGGAAATGTGACGTCAAAAACTCGATAAAATGGCGATGCAAAGGCTTATAGAGGAAAATATAAAAATTGATAAATTCGTATAGTACGATTTTTATAGAGGAAGATGGCCAATGAGCGTGGTGGGGTGGTGTTGATCTTTTGGTTTTGTCTGGTGTTTGTGTGTAGGTATTAATGAAAATATAGGGGTGAGAGAAAAAACCATGTAAGTTGTCGTTAGCTGGTCGGTGGGGTTTTTAATGGAGTGCGAGGGGGGTATTAATGATGACTCATGGGTGTGTGTTGGCGTGAGGAAAAAACGACGTCAAAAACTCAATAAAATCCTGCACTCTTGAGATAAAGAGGAAAATATAAAAAATTGATACATTTTATAGTGGAAGATAGCTAATGAGCGTGGTGTGGGTGATTTTGGTTTTGTCTGATGTGTTGTGTGTAGGTATTGATGAGAATATAGGGGGGTGAGAGGTGAAGTGGTGTAATTTTCGGAGTCAACTATTCTTTTGATGTAAAAATATGACAGGGAATTTCTGTTGTTGGGTGAATGTAATCACATATTGATACGGGCTCTGGTCCACGGGGTAGTTTTCTTTATTATTTATATCATATCATGAGTAGTAAGTCTACTCAGGCCAATGTCTATCTAGTGGTATGTAAGTGACCCCGCACACAGCCGTATTCTTCAACATAAAAAATACTGTCAAAGGCCAGACTGGACAATTCCAAATAGACAGTTTTATTGAACACAACGATGCTCCGTAGAGATATATGTCATATGCAGACTAGATTAGGCATCAACTAGACAGTCCTTAGTGTCGCTGTACAGTCTGCAACTGGAACAATGTCGAGGACATTTTCATTCATTTTTAATAAAGGTCAAACACACACGTTCTTTTACCGCTAGTTATGAAACCAGATCGATGGTCGGCGCAAAACTTCGCGAGGAAACCATTGATCGTATACTTTATAAAATTCCGTTAGCATAGAGAGCCGAACGACTTCGGTTAGGGAGGACTAAATATAGGCTGTCGGTATCCATCTCGCATAGCTGGAAGTTGGATCTATCGACGAACCTATCTAGAAAATCGTAATAAAATTCTAACATGCAGAGTTTTGCGTATTGGTAGACGAAAAATCCTATCTACAACGGGATTTACCTTTGTAAGACTAACATTTACCTTTGTAAGACTAACATTTACCTTTGTAAGACTAACCCTGCTACTTATTTCTGTTCACATCATTGCATACAAGCTCAAAACACAAGAGATCAATCGTAGAAATTTATAAAAGATCATTCCTTCATTCGTGTTCGAACTCCAGGGATTTAAGGTTTCACTCTTTTTACACTTGCGGCATCTGGTGATAGGTTTTTGGATTTTCTTACAATTCCAGAAGACTTTTCCAGCTCAGCTGGCGCAACACTGATGGAGCTCACATCAGACCTACTAATTAGCAGGTGATACTATGCTACGAGTTGGATGGTTCTCTACACTGTTAAAAGAATTGAAAGTTGATTTTAGTCTTTACTCCCGCATTTGTTTGTTGTGCATTCGTTCCGAATGTCTGCCAATTGTTTCAAACATGCTGGCGACCACGGAAATTTAGTACATTAAATAAATGTAACTAAGTATTTGTTCCAGTTATCAAACGGTTATCTACTTTTTTGTCCTGCAATTTTCAAACTTTAGGGAAAACTTTTCTTCCAATCATCAAAGATGGTCCCAAAATTTTCTCCCAGTCCTGTGCAAATGTTCCAACCGGTAGCTAAATATCCATTAACCTGTTTTTAATTTTGCTATTTTGCAGGTGCCAAATATTTATGCAAATTTTTTTTTCCAGCTGTCAAATATTTCTAACAGTTGTCAAATTTTTCTTCAAACGTTTTTTCTAGTTGTCAAGTATTTCTTACAGTTGACACATATTTATGCACGTTTCTTTCAAGTTGACAAATATTTCTTCAAATGTTTTTCTAGTTGTCAAATATTTATGCAAATTTTTTTTTTTTTCAAGTTGACAAATATTTATGCAAACGTTTCTTCCAATTGTCAAATATTTCTTCAAATGTTTTTTCCAGTTGTCAAATATTTGTTCAAATGTTTTCCAATTGTCAAATATTTCTGCAAATGTTTTTTTCCAGTTGGCAAATATTTATGCAAATGTTTTTCAGTTGTCGAATATTTCTTCAAACGTTTGTTACAGTTGTAAAATATTTCTTCAAATGTTTTTCAGTTGTCAAATATTTCTTCAAATGTTTTTCAAGTTGTAAAATATTTCTTCAAATTTTTTTCCAGTTGTAAAATATTTTCTTCAAATATTTTTCAGTTGTCAAATATTTCTTCAAATGTTTTTTAAGTTGTAAAATATTTCTTTGAATATTTCTTGCATGTGTCAAATATTTCTTCAAATGTTTTTTTCCAACTGTCAAATATTTCTTCAAATGTTTTTTTTTTTTGCAGGTGCCAAATATTTCTTCAAACGTTTCTTCCACCTGTCAAATACTTATGCAAATGTTTTTTTTTAAGTTGTAAAACATTTCTTCAAATGTTTTTTCCAGTTGTCAAATATTATTGCAAATATTTTTTTCCAACTGTCAAATATTTCTTCAAATGTTATTTCCAGTTGTCAAATATTTCTTCAGATATTTCTTTAAATATTTATTCAAATGTTTTTTTCTAGTTGTCGAAAATATTTTCTTCAAATGTTTTTTTTTTCTAGTTGTCAAATATTTCTTCAAACGTTTCTTCCGACTTTCAAATATTTCTTCAAATTTTTTTTTCCAGTTGTCAAAAATATTTTCTTCTGTATTTTTTTCTAGTTGACAAATATTTCTTCAAATGTTTTTTTCCAGTTGACAAATATTTCTTCAAATGTTTTTTTTTTCCAGTTGTAAAATATTTCTGCAAATGTTTTTTTTTCCAGTTGACAAATATTTATGCAAATGTTTTTCAGTTGTCAAATATTTCTTCAAAAGTTTCTTACAGTTGTAAAATATTTCTTCAAATGTTTTTCAGTTGTCAAATATTTCATCAAATGTTTTTCAAGTTGTACAATATTTCTTCAAATTTTGTTTCAAGTTGTCAAATATTTCTTCAAATGTTTTTTTTCCAGTTGTCAAATATTTCTTCAAATGTCTTTTTTTGCAGGTGTCAAATATTTCTTTGAATATTTCTTGCATGTGTCAAATATTTCTTACAGATGTCAAACGTTTCTTCCAACTGTCAAATATTTATACATTTCTGTGTGCACTAGGTTTTTTTTTTAAGTGTCCAAAAAACTGGGTCACTTTAACCCGCACGTGAAAATTGCCATTGTTGCTGCAAAAACTCGTGGTTTTTTGCAACACGCCCCACTAGTTCAAAAGGTGAAAAAGTGAGTTGAATTTCTTTTTGTTAGTAAGTCACACATTATTTAAAAAACTTGACTGATCTTTTCCACGGATGAATCAACTTTATTTTGTAATAAATTGTTTACACCTGGTTGCATTTAATTGGTCCATAGTGGAGTTTTTCTTGGTGGCCCTTAACTTTTGTCCAGTAGTATACTGAAGCACATTAAAAACGCACCACTATTATATATACTGATGCCGAGAAGCTGGCAAAAAAAAGTGTGGGAATGGATTTTCCCCGTGTTTGCCATGAGGTAGAGAGCGAATGGCTGCTGGAATGGAAAGTGCAAGATTCAACCCATGGGTGTGTGTACAGACTACATGAAAACGATGAAAGTTACACGTGCAACACGATTCTCAACAGCTATGACCCTGAAAATGTGTACGCGTTGTGGCAGTATACTCGGTATAAAAAGGCCATTGAGACAAAACACCCAGTACATGTGCTTGAAATGCCACGACTATCTGAAAACGACCGCCAACGAGCCATTGGTATGTTGGAGACCGGAATGAGCTCGCGGGCCATTGCCAGAAAGATGAATTGCCACCACAGCACTATTGTACGTCTCAATGAACGTTACGGAACCACTGGCAGTGCCCGGGATAGACTTCGGAGGGGCCAACCACGAGTTACTACCCCTGCGCAAGATCGTCATATTGTGCTGAGTCACCTAAGGAATTGACTCTCCCGGCAAGTCAAACAGCAAGAGCAATAGTGGGTAGACATGACAGTCATACGACGACTCAGAGATACAGGCCTTACTGCAAGACGACCTTATGTTGGGCCAAACTTGACTCACAGACATCGTTAGCAGCGCCTGCAATGGGCAGAGCAACATATCAGATGGACTAGACTGCAGTGGAATGCTGTCCTATTCACAGACGAGAACAGATTCAACATATCCTTTGCAGATGGACGTATGCGGATTTAGCGACGGTGTGAAGAGCGCTTTGCAGATTGCTGTGTCAACCGATTTCGAGGTGGCAGTATTCACATTTGGGGAGGATTCAGTTTTCACCATCGCTTGACTCTTCACGTCTTCCGTGGAAATGTTAATGCTGTGACATATCGAGATGAGGTTCTGGATGCACTGGTTGCTCCTGCGTTCACAATTTATCCAGACTTGCAGCTTCTCCAGCAGGATAACGCACGTGCATTTTTTTGTATTTTTGGTTTTCTCCCTTGCCTGCACAGAATGCAATGAATTTCATAACAATCAAATGTACAAATTAATGACCAGCATGGATTCATAGGAAAATGAATAAAGATTCCAAATATGTAAACTTGTACACACTTATATTTACATTTCACACTCTGTTCCTGGATTATACAGGTGGTGCGTTTTTAATGTGCTTCAGTATATATATTTAATTACGCAACGATAGTTCTTCGGCTGGAAGAAAAACATTAACTTAATAATATATATTTTCCCTTACAGGTTTCACTTGAAGATGAGATCTATTATTCTTCTTTCCTTTTGCAGAAATTTCTCTGTTACAGCATCGTAAAATGTATTCTTCATTCTAACCTTGCTCAAAAGTTCCTTTTCAATGGACAATAGGCCGAGACTGGAGAGTCGATCTTGACCTTGTGTAGATCTGTGGTAACTGTGGATTCGCTTTAAAGCTGAAAACGATCTTTCTACAGAAACAGTAGTTGCTGGAATTGTCATTATCAATTCTGCCAGTTTGAACACTTCTTTAAAGCCTGAACTGAGATCATTTTCAACTAAGAACTGCAGTAACTTATGAATTGACTTGTTGCAGAACTCATCCGAACAATAAAGTACAACAAGTTCATTCTTCAATCTTACATAGTCGAACATTTCTCCATAAACGTCTTTTAATTTTTTGATGAGGTCCTCTGGAAAATTTTTCTTGTACCTAGTGGAAAAGGACAACGTCTGATAATGGCACATGCAGGCAGCAGACATAATGAGCTAGTGAAAAATGCTGAACTTATTTTCACTTCCAATTATACGGACAACCGGGACTATCATACCGAGATGAACGGTAACATATTTAGAGAGTGGATTGAAATAACTCTTCTTCCGTCCCTAGACAGACCATCCTGTCTGATAATGGACAACGCATCATACCACAACGTTGTGGCAGAAGAAGACAAAATCCCGACATCTTCGAGTACAAAAGATGCTGTAAAGCTTTGGCTTAGAAAAGAAGACATTCCATTTAACGAGGGGTTTCTGAAACCTGAATTACAGTCCCTTGTTAAGAAATCACAAAAGACCAAGATATTCCATATAGACAAGTTGATTCAACAGCATGGTCATATGTGTTTGAGACTGCCACCTTATCATTCACATTTAAACCCAATTGAACTCGTTTGGGCAAAAGTTAAAGGACAGGTGGCAGCTGAAAATAACACTTTCAAACTATGCAATATGAAAGAACTAACATATGCCGCCCTCTCGCAGATAGACAAAGATTATTGGTGTAAATGTGAAGACCATGTCTTAAAAGAGGAAAATGACTATTGGAAAAAAGATGGACTGTTGTTCGTTCAGCCGAGAATAGTCATCAATATGTTAGACTCGTCTGACTCAGAATAAGTGTGTAAATACCTTATATGTTTTATATGTTTTCTCCTTCACCTATGTGTATATGTAAACCAATTCATTTCCTTTTTATCTCCGCGATTTCACTACTATTTTTAACATACACAGTACTTTCACCTCTTCATGCATCCATTCACGTTTTAGTATAAAAAGTAACATTTACAACGAATAGGCGTTATTATTCTCTCAAATATTTCGAAGACATAAAAAAGGACCTCACGTAGTAATCAGTTAACAAACCCCTATAACATTCGAATTGTATAGACGCCTATGCCGAAAATATGCAACTTCCTTCATTTACGGTAAATTATTTTCTTCCAGGACAAAATAATTGCTTCGTTAAAAAAGATCAAAGGAATTAGCCGTTGCAAGAAAAGAACACTTCCTGCAACATTGAATTTTATAAAAACTTTGGGACATTGAAAACATAAGACCACATGCAAAAAATCATGTTTATCAGTGCAAGGAATATGGAGATATTAGAAGTCAATCGTCGACCGATCTTTTTGAAACGCGCTTTTTTTTTAAATCGCCACAAATCCTATGATTCATTCAATAACCAGTGTACATGAAATGACGACATCAGAAATTGAGATAGAAGCGATACAAGTTAGGACGGAAATGATTGTTTTTTGAAGAGGGTTGAGTGAGTTGTTTTTTAGCACGGGATGAGCGAGGTCAGTTTGTTTTCACCATCTTGTAAGTCCGATTTCTGAGTGATATTTTTCTGGGATGACTGGTTTGTATACCACAGAAGAACATGTATTATTGAACCAATATGAAATGGTCAGAGTGTGCAGACATCCAATAAAGGTATTCATTTATATTTAGACCAGATTGGACTTATTTCCTGAACATCAGTAGGAAGTGTCATTTGTTTACATCAGGTAATCGAGAATAGAATACTACCATATTTTCGACGATCATACAGACTACGTCACAAATACAGTACGAGTCTCCCAAAGAACCACCTGGGATCTTTTTATTTCCAATCTCATCTGTAATTCACTATCTCTTACGGTAGCTAGTAAAACTACAGAAGAAGATTGATAAAAGATATTGCCACAAAATTCACCCTGTCACAGAACGTTTTATTTATCCTTTTCTCACCCTGTTACACAAGACTTGATTTGGTGCCCGCGACCAGCTCGTAACTGTTTTTTTTATAATGATGGATTCATCTATTCAACAGCTAGAGCATCAAGTATTTTGCTGCAACAGAAAAACCAACTGCTTCAACAACAATTGTCACAGCAACAAACAGCGAGTCAAACTCTTCCTGATTCCCCTGATACTTCTTCCAGCACATTAGAGTCCAATGCAAATACGCTCAGCTCCGTAACACAGAGTGCCAATTTCCAAAATATACATAACATTGTCAAGCCGTTTCATGGTGATGCTTCTCACTTTCGACAATGGCTTGTTGATATTGACAAGTTTGTGTCTTTGATCCCCTCGCCAACCGATGAGGACCGAAAGCGTGTTGCATTCTTCTCCTCCCAGTCATTGGTAACTGATTTTTTTGCGCCGTCGGGCACAACTTTTCCCTACAGAAACTTTCGCTTCACTGAAGAAGGCAGTCAGCCGCTATTCATCCATAACTGACTGTCAGCACGCGTGGACTCTTCTTCGTAGGGTACACCAGGACAGACAGGAACCTGTACAACTTTATGCGGACAGATTGTTAAACTTGGCTGAAGATGCCTTCATTGATTCTTCTTCCACATCTGCAGATATTGATCGGCAGCTTGTTGGTATTTTCATTGATGGTTTGTCATCCGACGCACTTAAATTGCATTTGATCCGCAAGAATCCTCAGACAGTCATAGATGCAATACAACAAGCCATCACAGAGGGCAATGTGAAGAAATGCTTTACCAACTGTCTCGGTCGCAGCCTCGTCTTGAACACCAATATGATGAAGAACCGATGGACGTTAGCCATTGCCGCTACTCTTGGCAGCAACCTTCAAGATTACCAATGCCTTACACTAATGCTTCCCACCATCAGTACCAGCCTCGACGCTTTCACCACCCACCAGCACCACAGGTCCATCACGTGGCTTCTATAATATGTTACACTTGCGGGCAACGGGGACACGTCTCGCGCAGCTGTTTTCAGCGGCTTCAATGCAGTCCACAGCCTCACAGTAATCCCATGCCACAACCACTACATTATCAGAACAGGCAGCAACGACCTCGCCAACCTTCATGGCTTCCTACCAATCCTGTGCCCTCCCCCCAAGGTCCTCCGCGTTTCTTTTCACGTGGACAGTCCCGTCCTACACCCCTAATGAATCAGAGAAACCCTTGGGTTGCCCAGTAGTTAAGACCATACCGGGTAACTTGAACACATCCTCACATCGGTCTTTCCATACTAAATGTTTACTTTCCTCCCCACCTTCGGTGTCTTCCTCCTCTCTTTCTCATGTCTCTCCTCCTTTTGTCACTCCGGATCCTTCATCATGTCTTATCTCCATCAACATGAAAAGCTACCGTGCTCTTGTTGATACTGGCGCAACTGTTAGCCTCATCCGTGAACAGTTGTTTCGTCAGATTCGTCGGCACGTAAAATTCTTTCCTTCCTCTACTTCTTTGGCCTCCATTACTGGCCAACCTTTACGTTTCATTGGAACTGCTATGATAAGCCTCAAGATTGGTTCTCAATCTGTTGTCCATCCATTTATCATCACAAGAGGCATGTCCCGTAACTTTATTCTTGGTCGGGACTTTCTCCTTCGTCATCACGCCCGAATCTATTTTGACTTGCGACAGATTCGCGTCAATGGTGAATACATCCCTCTTCAGGATGATATTCACATTGCATCCCTTGTCCGCCTCACTGCTCCTATTGCCTTAAAGCCTCACTCTTTGACTATCGCCACTGGTCGGGTCAAACGATCCGACTATGTCTCCTCTGGCCATTCTGTCATAGTTTAACCATTACCTGGTATTCACATCATTGATGACCCCTGCATCAATGTTGTTGATGGCATTGTCCAGGTTTCCATGAAGCGTGATTTTCCCGTCATTCTGTTAAATACTTCTGGGAAGCCTGTTACTGTCAAACGTGGTACAGTGATTGCTCACTTAGCATCACATTCTCTGCCTCATCGTGCCTCCGTTCCTTCCTCCACAGTGTATGATAACCAACCCCCCCTCCACTATTCCCTCGCATTTGGTTACTCACCCTCCATCCTCATACCCCTCCACTATTGGTGCTGTTACTAATACGCGTGTATCGTTTGGTACCTACACTACTCAGCGCCGTTCATTTTACTCTTATACCTTCCCAACCCTCCCTTGTACTTCCGGTAATCGTCCTTCTCCCTCCTCTTTCTCGAATGTCTCACCTACACGACTTGCACAGTTGATGGAGCAAGTGACAACTGACTCCCCACATGCTAGTCGCATCCGTCAGTTAGTCAAGGATAATCATGATATTTTTGCTCTCTCCGATATGGAACTGAAGAGAACAAATACTGTAACAATGGATATCCATACCACCACTTAAGTACCTGTCTCACTAAAGCCATACCACACTCCACTTAAGAAAAGGGAGATCGTGGAAAAATCGATTACGAATATGTTGACAGCAGGTGTCATTGAAAGATCCAGATTCTCCTGGTCCTCCCCCATTGTGATAGTCACTAAGAAGGACGGTACTAATCGCTTCTGTTGCGATTATCGGTCCTTGAATGCCATCACCAAAGTTATCTCATACCCCCTTCCTCGGGTTGAGGATATCTTGGCGACCGTTGGCAAATCTAAGTGGTTTACTACCCTAGATGCATTCCCATGTCACCAGAAACAAAAATGAAGTCCTCTTTTTGCACACATATTGGGAGTTATCAGTGGAATGTCATGCCTTTCGGCCTAAAGGGTAGCCCTGCTACGTATAAGTCTCTCATGGACGAAGTATTGAAGGGAATGCAATCTTACGCCTTGGCTTATATTGATGACATCTTTATTCACACTCCAGGAACCCTTGAGGATCATTTACTCTATACAGATAAAGTCTTTAACCGACTGAGGGCACATAATGTTATGCTCAAGTTAAGCAAATGTGCCTTCTTAGAGAACGAAGCCTGGTATCTTGGCTTCATAATCAACCAAGATGGTGTCCGTCCGGATGAGGATAAAGTGCAGGCCATCCGTGATATGCCCCCTCCTACTTCTGTTCGCCACGTTCGTGGTTTCTTGGGCAGTTGTTCCTACTATAGAAAGCACATAATCAAGTTCTCTCGAGCTGCTGAGCCTCTTATTGCTCTGACTAAAAAGTATGCTCAATTCCGATGGACTGACGTCTGCCAAGATGCTTTCAATTATCTTAAGTCTTCACTTACTAAGATTCCTCGTTTGGCATATCCAGATATTAGACGTCCTATGATTTTGTATACGGACGCTTCTCTTCGGGCCGTTGGTGCTTGCCTTGTCCAGGCCAACAATTCGGATTCTCATCCGATTATTGCCGAAGTCCCAAACGAGATGCCTATTGCGTTCCTCTCTCACGCACTCAGTCGGTCTCAACAACGATGGACCGTTACTGAGAAGGAAGCTTTTGCCATACACTATGCATTGCAAATGTTAGACTTTTATCTACGTGGTACAAAGGTTTTAATCCAGCCTTTTCTCACTTGGCTAACCAAGACGTCTGAGCAGCCCCGTAAGCTACAAACTTGGGCTCTGAATTTACAGAGTTATGATGCTACCATTGAGCATATCCCAGGAGAACATAACACTGTAGCTAACCTTCTGTTTCAGATTCCATGTGATATTTGTACGGATCCCTCCTATTCTTCTAGACCGGATCCTAAGGCGTCATCGGACCTTGATGATAACTCCAAAGAAATACTTGTCATTAATGCTGACTGTCCTCCTCCTGTCATTTCTAATCATGAAAATCTTTCTAGCTCTCCTGATGAGCTCCTTTTTCCTTCTTTCGCTGCCAAGGAACAACTTCGAGATCCTGCACTCCTGCAGATTCGCTCTCAGTTTCAGCGTGACCCCAAATCTGTTTCCAATTATACTATTCAGTCCTCTGATAACGTACTTTACTGGATTAACCCTAAATGTCCAGATAAACTCCTCCTCTCTGTCTTCCTAAGCATCTTATTCCTCGTGTTCTCCATGACTTCCATGATTCAAATGGCCACATGGGGCGAGATAAAACACGAGACATTATTTCTAAACGATATTACTGGTCCTCTCTATATAAGAACGTTGCCGAGTATGTTGACTCCGGTAGAACTTGCAAGCAGCGCAACATGTGTCCTCTGCGTATCCCTACCCAACTGATGTCTCTGACGCATTTTCCAATGGAATGCGTCAGCGTTGATCTCTCTGGTCCCTACCCCCTTTCTCAGTCCGATAATACCCATGTTTTGCATTTTGTATACCAGTACTCTGTCTGGCCCGAATGCTTTCCACTCCGTGGCTCTTCCTCTGCAGATGTTACTGAAATCTTCCTTAATGCTTTTGTGCCTCGCCACGGATATCCTAAGACTATTCTTTCGGATAATGGGAAGCAATTTACAGGTCGCCCTTTCCATTCTACTCTTGCAGCCCTTAATATAAGGCATAAGATGACCAGCTTCTATAGGCCTCAGTCAAATGGTCGCTGTTAAGGGATAGAGAAATTGCCCGAATTCTTTCGTTTGTTGTCTAGGATCCATTCGTTTTAATAAAGATGTAGATGTTCTTTTAATTTTAATTTGGTTTGCATTGTCAAATATTATGGAAGTCAATCTTCTTGGATACCCCCTTCTGTCAATCTTCAATTACTGAATAAGGCTATCAACTGGTTAACTGAACCTTGAATGATTCAACGAACCTCTCGACTTAGACGATTTGGCAACAGTTTAATACACAGTAAGTACGAATTCACAAAACATCGCAATCACGAATATGGCATGAATACTCCCTCTAACTTTCAGTCTACCACTATCTTGGTTCGCTTTTATACAATGTCACTCAACGTTTCCCTAGTTGATACTTTTATAATATCATTCTTTGATTCCATTTAACATCGGGGTATTGAGCCTCCCGGCATATCAAATATTCATTATATCTTTTTCCAACAACATCGGGGGATTTGAGCGTCCCGGTATGTTTAATTTTTATACATCATACTTTCCACTCCATAAACTTCGGGGAATGAGACCTCCCGTTATAACACTGTTCAATTATATTTTCAACACACTTCTTTGTCTTGGGAACCACCGTCCCGTACTGACTTCAACTATAATCCTGGCATATTCTCATGCCTCTCATTTAAAGCACATAGCTTACCATTTTTCCAGAAATTTCCTGAATACATACTACAACATAATGGCTAATACACAAGCCATTTTAGGCACACATCTTGACGCTCTGACGTCACATCCAACTCTGCCTACATCATACCTAGATACTCATCTCACAGGCGACCGCTTTCATGTATTTCTTGCGTTCAGTTGAGGTACGACATGGTGTGATCAAACCCTGGCACTAATAATAAGTTGCCCTGATAAAAATCGCACCATGAAGTGGCCTCAACATTACCCCTCACGCTCCCGAGCGTTTACTTCAGGAAACGCGCAAGATCCTGTAGGGTATAACTTCCAGCAATCTTACGTACAGATACATCTTACAGACAACCAATCTACTGAGAAGTATCAGGCATTGAGACATATAAAATTATGAAGAGCAATTATTAAATAAAGAAAATTGGAATACAATTTTGAGTCCATATATCCGGAAGAAATAGCAAGTCCAGAAGACACAATATGATGTCTAAACAAACTGGAACCATAAACCTGGATGCAAAGTTCCATGTGAAATATATCAGTCCTAGTGAGTTGCAAATCGCGACAACAAGTCAGCTAATCAATTGTCTTCACCGCGTATATGCTTGATTTCAAAAGAAAACTGTTGCAGTAGCAGAAACCATCTGTAGATACGTGAGTTTTTAAACGCCTTTGGTTTCATTGACGTCAAAGGATGATGGTCGACTTCAACGTAAAATTTTCGTCCGAGCAAGTAGCGAGAAAGTTTTGATATAGTCCAGACGAGAGCAAGGAGCTCTCTTTCTCCCGCCGAATATTTCTTTTCTGCTGCAGACAACTTCCGGCTCACAAAGAAGCAAGGATGGAATACATCGTCGACAAGTTGCATCAAACTGCCACCGATTCCCATCTGAGAAGCGTCTGTGCGAATATAGAATGGTTCATGGATATCTGGCAGAATCAAAATAGGATGATTCGAGAATAGAATTTTAATCTTATCCAATGCTAACTGACAATTCTTTGACCACATTACTTTAAGAGGAGCACCTTTGCGCGTCAACTCCGAAAGAGGACCAGAGATAGACGAAAAGTCCGGAATAAATTTATGATAATAGTTAATGAGCCCTAACAGACTACGGACCTCTTTCTTATTTTTCGGTATCTGAATGTTCAGAATTTTATTCACCAGACTATCCGACGGATAAAGCCGATGATTACCGATTTTATGACCTAGGAAAGATATTTCCTGAAAACCTATCTGTACTTTCGAAGGTCTAACTGTCAAATGATGCTTTCTAAGCTGTTCCAGCAAAGAAATGAAACCTACAATATGTTCTTCCCATGTGTTATGGAATAAACAAATGTCATCTATATATGTGATGACATCGGGTCTATCGCCAACCAAACGGCGCATCATGCGAACAAATGTCGCAGGTGCATTCACCAACCCGAAACACATATAATTCCATTCAAATAACCCTCTTGGTGTTGCAAATGCTGTCAAATGTCTAGAATTTTCAGACAACGGAATTTGCCAGTATCCTTTTGCCAAATCTAGTTTAGTAAAGAATGTCGCGTTAGCCAGCTGTGGAAGAAGATCTTCCAAAATTGGAATTGGCTCAGCATCTGTGACTGTAACTTGATTTAGTTTCCGAAAATCAATACAGATGCGTAAAGATCCATCTGGTTTCTTCACCAATACCATTGGAGAAGAATACGAAGACGAAGAGTGTGAAACAATACCCATTTTAAGCATATCTGAGATTTCCTTATCCACCTTATCTCTGTAGTGAAGAGGAATAGGATATGGTCTGATTTTAAGTACACGTAGTAGAGTTTCTGCATATTGCTAGGGTTGTGTGGCAGAAGTCCTCTCAATGATTCTTCCATTAAAAGTAATATAATAAAGGCTGAATGATTAACTAACCTACTCTTAAAGTATTTAGGTTTTCCTTTAAGTATTTATGATGTTATTGTCAGCAGAGTAAAAGAAAAACTATCTTGTTATTCAGGAACCATCTACAAAAATTAGGCATGAGACTGGAAGTTTGCTTATCTTTTCCTTTTTATGGCATACTATTGCTATGTTGATGTTATTTAACTAGGTCTGCTGAACTTGTTGCTTTTTATGCGGCCAATGCCAAGTTGGAGATTTTTCATGTGTTCTATGACTATAGTTGTTGGGTGGGGCTGTATAGAGCGTTTGTGATTGCTGGGGAGTCTGGCATTAGCTTTCTTCTTTCTGTGAAAGTCCAGGGCATTTGAGCAGGACATGTTGAATAGTATGGATGAGTTGTTATTGTTATTCATCTAGGGCTGCTGAGCTTGTTGATCTTTCGCAGCTGATGCCAAAGTTTAAGAAACCTTGGCATTATCTACACTGTAGATCTAGACTTTTCTTGTGGTTTTTGTGCCATTTTGAAACTGTTGAGTTGGAGTCATGAGCTCCACTTTCTTTCTTAGGTATTCTATCCTGACTTGGCATGCTTTTTGCAAGACTATTTGCATTTTTCATTGCCTGGTATGTCTGTGTGTTCTGGTAACCACTGGAGAGTGATGTTATATACTGAAGCACATTAAAAACGCACCACCTGTATAATCCAGGAACAGAGTGTGAAATGTAAATATAAGTGTGTACAAGTTTACGTATTTGGAATCTTTATTCATTTTCCTATGAATCCATGCTGGTCATTAATTTGTACATTTGATTGTTATGAAATTCATTGCATTCTGTGCAGGCAAGGGAGAAAACCAAAAATACAAAAAAATGCACGTGCGTTATCCTGCTGGAGAAGCTGCAAGTCTGGATAAATTGTGAACGCAGGAGCAACCAGTGCATCCAGAACCTCATCTCGATATGTCACAGCATTAACATTTCCACGGAAGACGTGAAGAGGCAAGCAATGGTAAAAACTGAATCCTCCCCAAATGTGAATACTGCCACCTCGAAATCGGTTGACACAGCAATCTGCAAAGCGCTCTTCACACCGTCGCTAAATCCGCATACGTCCATCTGCAAAGGATATGTTGAATATGTTCTCGTCTGTGAATAGGACAGCATTCAACTGCAGTCTAGTCCATCTGATATGTTGCTCTGCCCATTGCAGGCGCTGCTAACGATGTCTGTGAGTCAAGTTTGGCCCAACATAAGGTCGTCTTGCAGTAAGGCCTGTATCTCTGAGTCGTCGTATGACTGTCATTCGAGAGACTTGCCCATGTCTACCCACTATTGCTCTTGCTGTTTGACTTGCCGGGAGAGTCAATTCCTTAGGTGACTCAGCACAATATGACGATCTTGCGCAGGGGTAGTAACTCGTGGTTGGCCACTCCGAAGTCTATCCCGGGCACTGCCAGTGGTTCCGTAACGTTCATTGAGACGTGCAATAGTGCTGTGGTGGCAATTCATCCTTCTGGCAATGGCCCGCGAGCTCATTCCGGTCTCCAACATACCAATGGCTCGTTGGCGGTCGTTTTCAGATAGTCGTGGCATTTCAAGCACATGTACTGGGTGTTTTGTCTCAACGGCCTTTTTATACCGAGTATACTGCCACAACGCATACACATTTTCAGGGTCATAGCTGTTGAGAATCGTGTTGCACGTGTAACTTTCATCGTTTTCATGTAGTCTGTACACACACCCATGGGTTGAATCTTGCACTTTCCATTCCAGCAGCCATTCGCTCTCTACCGCATGGCAAACACGGGGAAAATCCATTCCCACACTTTTTTTGCCAGCTTCTCGGCATCAGTATATATAATAGTGGTGCGTTTTTAATGTGCTTCAGTATATGTTGTTAGCAGACTGTTAATCATTTCAACCAGCTGTATTATTTATTAGTTTTCAGTACGGAGGTAAACTTCCAATGCCTGCAGTGTTGATTTTGAATCAGTGAAGATTACGATGTCCGAGGGCATAGAGATTTCTTGTTTAAATTGGTTTAATATTGCTGCTAGAGTGGTGTTTACTGCTAATAGTTTTGCTTGGTAAATAGTACAGAATTCTCCACTGTTTTACCATTGGGGTGCTTTATATAAGCTCTGAGTCTAGTATTTGTGGTGGCTTGAAGGCAGAGCCATCTGTGTAAGGGTTTGCTATTGTAAAATATGGTAAGACTTTAGTAAAATTTTTAAAATTATAAATACAGAGAAAACAAACTAGAGATAGCACTACAAATTTTAGGTACACCAGCAGCCCAGCATCTGTCTTTTATTGCTCCATAGCTATCATCAACTGTGAGGCTTATTGTGAAGAGTCCTAATTTCTTTTATATTTTTATTCCCTTTAGAAACAGCCTTTGTGATTTCTACCTAGGTTATCAAGTCATATATTTTTCTGAACTTTACTCTTCTCTGCCTCAGTCTTATTTTCACATGATAATCTTGGTCTATAATGTTGACTGTTGAACTATTAGAATATTAGAACTAGAAGTATGCATAGATAAAAGGTAAAGGATCCCGTTACACGCCTATTGAGGCATATTGGGAATATGGTGTTAGGCCCATATTTTCTTGACCATCGACACACTAGGGGTGACGTGGTCAACATCACGCCGGAGAAGTATGCATAAGGTGCTTAAAATACTTTAATGAAAACGTTGCTTCCACAGAATGATAAGTTGCGAGAAAAGTACATTGAGCAGACTAAACCCAAATTTGGTGAACTGGAAAAATATTTGGGCAACAAGCAGTTCTTTATAGGAGACAAGGTGGGAATTCGAAAATAAGTTATTTTAGTTGTTAGTTTTTGGCAAGGATTTCAAAGCAGATAAAAGTAGAACATTTTCTTTACAAATGATGAGCCACTTGAAAAAAAAAATGGTACGAGTAGAACTATATTATTTGATTTTCCTGGCAAGAACTCAGCGATTGTTGCTTATTCTGACAGTCACCATTCTTGTTTTTCAATGTCCTTGTATGCTGTGGGTAATTAAGCTACAGGTGACATTAGATAGTGTGTCCCAACAGAGGTGCCTCTGATAACTGCAACTTTGCAAAGGACCAGACATTTATTTTTTTGTCCACAGTCATTATTTTTTGGAAAGCATTTGTCCAGTGATGAAAAAGAGTAAATGTAATATAACTATATAGAACTCAAGTATATTTTCCCCAGCTATGAGAATATAATATGTATCTTTCTTTGGCATAAATACTTGCTCTTCTGTCTACTGCTTATTTCTTGATACATTGCAGATACATGATTTTTGGTTTCTGAACCATTGCAGCTCAGTGTGTTATATAACGTTGTTTTTGTTTAAGATGTGTGTCACCCGCCCCTCTAATCCATCTTCCACTGGGCCATCTTCTGTTCCTGATAATTTCACTTTGACTCCCTTTGCTAGAAACATTGGAATAGGTTACATAATTGAAGTTGAAATAGGAACTCTTCAGGCTGTTATAGCGTTTAATCCACATGTGCACAGTGGTGAAGCAGACAATCGTAGCTTGTGCATGTGTTTATTCAGTTTGTTATGCCCTGTCCTGAGTCGAAAAATAGTTGTCTGTCCCTGCCGGTCGAGAGTGTGATAGTCGTCTTTGGGTTGGTTCTGTTCTCTTCTGATAGTCTGGATAGCTCTCTTTTTCTCAAAGTATGTGACTTCATTATCTTCTTGTTCACATTCTCCTCCCTTTTTTGCAAGTTTATCTGCCTTTTCATTTCCGGGTACACCACAATGAGATGGTACCCACTGAAGTATGGTTCTCTTTTTGGCAGCTACCTTGTTTAGTTCATTTCTCAGATGCGGGAGTTTACCACCCTTGAGAGCTTGCAGGACAGACAGTGCATCTGTGAGGATGACTACCTGGTGGCAGTCAGAGTTGGTGTTATAAATCATATTTGCAGCTTGCTCTAGAGCTTGAACCTCAGCTGTATAGTTGGAACAGAATTTACCAGTGGGAATGTGCCTAGTCTCATAGTGGTTGTCAGGATATGAGATAAAGATACCGGCACCTCCATTCCTAACAGCATTAGTTGCTGATCCATCTGTATAGGCATGTATCCATGATTGATCGGGATAGCTTTCTTGGATCATACTCAATGTAGCAGTTCGTTTTTGCAGATCATTATACTCACATCCACTTGTGAGACCACTGACTGTTGTATTAATTTGGAGGGCACTGCTGGCCTGCTCCCATGGTACAGGGTATAGGGTGGGCTTCAGTGGTGTTGTCTTCATGGATAGGTCTTCTTGATGCTGTCTTATAAGTCTTTTCCCCCGATGCACAAAGCTGCTACGCTTTAGACGTCCCAATGCCAGATCATCTAGTCTTGCCTTCATTGGGGTGCATTGGCATACTGTTGTACTTTTCCATCTGGATCATGGTTTTTGTGTCTCTTCTATGGGACAATGTCTGTAATCCAGCAACCTTCTGCATCTCTGTTATTGGTGTAGTTTTCATGGCTCCTGTAATGAGCCTGAGAGCTTGATTTTGCACCTTGTCCAAAGACTGCAGATGTGAGTTAGCAGCTGATGACCATGCTGCTGAGCTAAACTCTAAGTGTGGTCTTATTACTCCATTATAAATCTTCTTTAGATTTCGTTCATTTGCTCCCCAGTTGGTACCTGCTAATTTTCTGAGTATGCCTAGTCGTCTTCGGGCCTTTCCTTCTGCATTTTCAATATGCTTATTCCATGTAAGCCTTTGGTCAAATGTCACCCCAAGATAGGTGGGGTAGCTTTCTTCCTTGATCACGGTTGTCCCTAGGTGTATGTTAGCTGATTTGTCCTTGGGGGCGAGGGAGAACAGTGTTGTGGAGGTTTTGTCTGTGTTTATTGTGATAAGCCATTTCTCTGCCCATGACACTAGCATGTCTGCTGCCCGCTGCATTCTATAATTTGCTGTGGTGACATTTTCATCAGCGCACCAGAGTACTAGGTCATCTGCATATAAGGCAGCTTTAACTCCTGCAGGGAGATCTTTCACCAGGTCATTGATGTAAACAAGGAAGAGTGTTGGGGAAATTACTCCTCCTTGAGGTACCCCCTGATGGAGCAACACTTTTCTGCTCTGCAGACCGTCAAGAGTGACTCTAGTTCTCCTGTTATGCAAGTATGACTGGATCCATTTCATCATGTTGCCTTGGATTCCACTTCTCCTAAGTTTTGCAATGAGGCCATCTTTCCACACCTTGTCAAAGGCCTGCTTGAAGTCGACCCAGATCGTTAGGACCTTTTTCTTCTCCTGGAAGGCATCTTCTATTGCTTGAGACAAGTAAGTAACTTGGTCTTCTATACTGTAGCATTCTCTAAATCCAGCTTGTTCCGGCACCAGGATCTGCTCAGACTCTAAATACCATTTCAATCTGTGGTTGACTATTCGCTCCATAGTCTTCCCAACACAGCTTGTGAGACTGATTGGCCGGTAACTTGCAGCCTCGGTCTTACATTTCCCTTTCTTTAGTATGGGTATTGTGATGGCTTCTCTCCATACTTGGGGTACCGTTCCTTTCAACCAGCTGTGGTTGAATATCTCAAGCAGTTTTGTCTTTGCTGCTGAGCTCAGATTTACTAGCATTTCGTTGCTGATTTTGTCTGGGCCGGGTGACTTTTGAAACTTAAGCTTGGAAATAGCCTTCTGTAGTTCTCCTAGTGTGATGGGTTCCCTCATTGGGGCAGGAGTATCTGTCTGTCCCATGGTTGCCAGTATTTCTTTTCTTATCTCTCTCTGATGGTCTATGTTAATGGGTAAGTTGCTTTCTGAACTGTATCTTCTAGCAAACAAGTCTGCAGCTTGTTTTCCTCTGAAAAGTTTGCCACCTTCATCCAATGTGATAGTCTGCCTTGGTGAGGAATGCTCTTCATTTAGAGACTTGACTAATCTCCAAAGTTTCCTGCCGTCTTTCTCAAGGTTCAGCGATGCCGTTTTAGTTCTCCAGCTTTTCCGCTTTTCTTCTAGCTTTGTTCTCTGAAACTCTGCTACAGCCTTTTTCCATTTGTTGTGAGTTTCAAGTGAAGGCTGAGACTCTGCGTCCTTTCTAGCCTTGTCCATAGCTTCCTGACGTTCTTGGAGTGTGCTGGACCAGTATGGTATGTAGTTACGCCGGCATCCTTTGGGAATGGTTTCTTTTGCAGCTTGTAGTATGCATCTGTTGAAGTCTTTTACCACTTCATTAATGTCTCTGTTCTGTACCTTGAGGGTAGACAGCAGCGTGTTCACCTGATGCCTGAATAAACCCCAGTTGGCTTTTTTGTAGTTCCATCTTGTAATGGCTGGGCCTGTACTGAGAGTTGCACTCTGGACAGTAAGAAAGATTGGGCGATGGTCGCTTCCCCCTAGTTGGTCTCCTACTTCTCTACTAATAGATCCAGCTATATCTGGTGTGGAGAAGGCAAGATCTGGTGTTGAGGTTGTGTGCCATCCTCTGGAGTAGAAGGTAGGAGTATCTGTGGCATTATTGACTAGGATTAGGGAGTGATCATCTTGCCAAGTTTCAACCTCTTCACCTCTGTGATCCAGATGGTTATAGTCCCAGCTCTGGGAGTGGCTATTAAAGTCTCCAACTGCTATAAAGTTGGTGGCTGGTACCTGTATAGAGCTGAGACTCAGGGGTTTGTTGTTCGGACAGTAATAGTTCAGGAGTTCTATTTCCATCTTGTCTACCTTTATCTGCAGCAGCTGATATTCTGCTCCATCCATGAAGGTTTTCCTTTCGTGTGCAGGAATGTTATTCCTTACAAGAGTAAGTACTCCTCCTTTTCGTCTATCTTGTCTGTCGGATCTGAAGCATTGATATCCCCTTATTTTAAAGGTTTGATCTGCTTTCAAGTGAGTCTCTTGGATACAGCAAACACTGACTTGCTTCTCATACAAGATGTTTTCCAGCTCTGTCTTTTTGCTGTATCCAGCCTGCTTGCTGTTCACTCCCTCTGCATTCCAGTGCATCATGACAAGTGGCACTCTGGGTTTCTCTTTTTCTGTTTTGTTTTGGTCAGTAGTTCTCCTCCGCCGTCTGTTGACTCCACAAGACGGTCTAGAGGGTCCTCCAGTAGCTGAGGGTGGGCTCTGTCGAGGCTCAGAGCCCGGCACTGCACCTGCCTGGTGGAGCTCCACAGGGCGAGCACCAGAACGAGATTTATTTGACGGTGTACTCTCCATAGAAAAAAAAAAGCGAGTTGCATGATACTGTGGTTTCCGGTGCGCCTTCTGGCCCAGTATCTACGACTTTAGCACCTGTTCAACGGGAGAGTGGGCTCATCCCTAATCTGTTTATGTTCCCAGTAGTAGACTATTCGCAAGCAGCCTGGGGGTGTCACTGCTCTGCGCGGACCTTGTTTACCGAGGCGGCGTCCGAGCTCGTATGGTGAAAATATGGTTGCGTTATCTTCAAAATAGCCCTGTCTTTCCCGTGGCTTTTCTGCCATCCTGCAACTTTGAGTTAGGGAGTTCTGAGCTCCAGTCTCTTTCCCAGGCATTTTATCCTGGCCTGGCACGCATACAGAGGACCCCACTTCTGGTTCTAAGTTAGCAGTTGGGGATAGGTGGGGTAGCACACTGTGCATTCCCCGTCATCCAGGGGGCTCTCCAACTATGCAGAGCTTGCACAATGCTGTGCTCTGGTTCTGGGCTCTCCCAAGGAATCCTCACGTCCTGCACAGAGCCACTTCCCGATACCCACCACCTGCCAACCCTCCATTGTAGAAATCTCCTGCATGCGGCCATCCAGTCAAGAGCCAGTATTAAGTCTGGTGCCCAAGTGATCCCCCCAAGCTCAGTGTGCAATTCTGGGTTCTCATCATGCTGCAACACAGGAGGGATTGTGATGCTCAGCCATCTCTCTCAATTCTGCACCGATAAGTGACATCGGGGACTTAACTTTGCCTCAGTACTGGGAGGCCCCGTTTCCGGGTACACCACACACAGCCAATTGAGGCAACGGTCGCCATGGGCGTGATAGACGACAAACAGTGAAGAATGAGGCAAGAAAGCATTTAACCCATGAAGTGGGGGTGGATTGGTGCAGACCAGAGCATGTACCACTCGCCGGTGGGTTCTGCATCTACACCTATAGGGTTCCACCCACTCCTCAGCCCATTTAGTCTGGCCCCACACCCAGGACCTGTCCGGCTTGGGTGACCCTGCCAGGAGTAAAACTCCCGCCGGCATAGCTCCCGGGATCATTGAGGCGCTCAAGCTCTCCAACCACGGCAAGGTAGGCTTACATGTGGAGAGATCTGGACACTAACCAAAGAGCAAGAAAGAACCACCTGTGAAATAAAATATTTTTGTGTGAGAAAAAGGTTGGTAAAGGTAGTCTCATATCGAATACTGCCATAGAGGAGTGAAGTGTTAGAGATGTCATTCAGCTTTACGAGGTGGAGTAAGCAGTACCCTTCCTTGCTGCCTTTGCCCCTCCCTGACTCAAGAGCAAAGTCAGATATCCATTTACAGATGTGTAGTCGAGCGTGTAACTACCAAGGTTTTGAACCCGGTAACATCTTCCTCAAGAAGCAGATGCTTGGGAGAAAAACAGTTATTAAAAACTTAAAAAGATTGTGTGAGAAAGGAAGGCATTGCTAAGACAGCATCACTGAAGTATACTGAGAGCAAAGAATAAATTAATTTTAATATCTAGTTAGCATGAATCCATATCTGCCAGCAGTAGTTACAGAGAAAATATTGTATTTTGTTAAATATAAGAGTTCTCAGTCACTTCATTTTTCAGCACTCTGAATCAGATAGGGTTCTTTGCTGCAAGAATTACCTTTATCTGGTCCTCTGTTCTCGTTTTTCTCTTCAGTTCTTGCTTCCCACACTCCCATGCGTTCAGCATTGTGCTATATAATCCTTGTACTTGACTCATCAGTCAATGCTCACTTCGAGCAATGCTTGGCTCACTTGCATGCATAAGGCAGAAGCTGTATATTTCTATTCATTTTGTTTTAGTGTCTTTTCCCCCACAGTTTTAGGTGTATCACCAGTCCAGCTGTTCTGTCAAAGTGTTCCTTCATCGAGGTACGAACGAACGAACGAACTTTATTTTCAAAGGGTTAAGAATTGGGCACGCAAGCCCGTCTGACATTCTGCCCTTCCTCTCTCTCTCATCATGTATACTAATATCCTTTCATCCTCACATTTACTTTAAGCATTATTAAGGCATTTATCATTATAAAAGTAATATTACATTTGCAATAATCATCATAATTAAAGTGTTTTTAAAATAAAATAAAAATAATAAAAAAACCAAAAAAATTAATAATAATAATGAATTTGAAAAAATAAAAAATAACAACAAGACATAAGAATCGAATTCTTCGTACTGTAAATTAGTGATTTGAGACATATTCAGAAAAATGTTATAAGAACTTGTGAAATGTTCATACGGTGTTCAACTGAATGACTCAGGGACGTTTTTTTTTTTTTTAGGTTCATCAAGATGAGGTGGGTAAACAGTTACTTTCCTCGCTGTCTTTGCGTCCCAAACTCAAGACCAGAATTAGACAAGGTCGATAGTTAGATAGACATATATGAAAGCAATTAATTTGCCAAGGGTTGAAAATCGGACACAGTCCCCTCTTGCATTCTTCCTTCCTCTTGCTCATCTTTTATTACTGTTACTCATACATTCTCCAGCGTACTGAAAGTATTAATTTAAGGGCAGTGCAACATTACAAGGAAGTATAACAGCATACATTAACAGTACCTGATCATAAAATTAAGAATATAAGTTATTAAGAATATAATATTAAGAATAAGTATATTGTAATGAAAACTAGATCATCAGAGCCTCCATACAGTATATTAGATAAAAGTACACACAATCAGTTAGGGTGGCATATAATCAGCACTCATAAAGTATTTGAACAGTATACGATTGTATGAGTAAGGACTGTGCGTGTTTTTCAGGCCATTGGGAAGATTGTTCCAAAGATGAGCAGCTGAGTAAGCCAAACTAGTTTTAAATAGGTCTAGCCTGGGCTTGGGTACCTGTAATTTGTTTAAGCGCTGACTACGTCTGTCATTGTATTTTAAAAGCGGCCAAAGATACTTTGGAGCATTCTGTGACAGGATTTTTGAATAAATTTCCCTTTGTTAAAGAGGAAGCGCTTCCTAAGGGGTAATATTTGAAGATAATTATATAAATCTATACAATGTGATTGGTGTTTATCAGCAACAAGGCGCATTGCGCGTTTTTGAAGCGAGTGGAGCCTTTTTGTGTTGGAGACAGAACAACCATTCCAGATTGTGGAACAATAGTCTAGATGCATTTGTATATGAGATATGTAGAACATTTTCCTTGCCTCTTCATCCAGGAAATGTTTAATTTTGGCTAATTGGTAAACTTTTTGTGCTGTTTGCTTTGTGAGTGCATGTACATGTGAGTTCCAACTTAGGTGTTGGTCAACAGTGATACCTAGAGTTCTGTGTTCATTTACGTTTTCAATTAGTGATGTTCCAATGAAGAGCTGAAGATCATTAATGTATACGGTAAAGAGAAGAGGGCCGAGATGGTAATGATAATGCTGGGGATGATGATGCCATTGTGTACACTGATGGGTCTGTAATTTGTGGTAATAAATCAGGGTGGGGTTTCTCTGCTAAAGGGCAGAACCGTCGCTGAACATAGCAGGGCTTACATGATAACAACCTCCAGCATGAGAATGGAGGTAGAGGTAGCTACTACTGCCTTAAGATGGCTGTCTGAGACTTTATTTACAAAGGCAGTTATTGTATCAGACTCACAATCCATGCTTCGAAAGGTCCAACATGGATGGCTCCAATATGAATGGAAAACCTCCATAGAAGCATCAAATCCTCAAGAACTTATATGGATCTACTGTCCTAGTCATGCAGGAGTACGTGGCAATGAAAGAGCTGAAAGACTAGCTTCAAGAGCACCCATAGAAGGCGCATTGGACATGGATAAGAGAGAAATACTGACGATGATTCATGTTTGCCTATTAAAGAATGACACTGCAAGCGATGAATCATCAAGGCTAAGACTGCTGGAATTTGGCATCAGATGTAAAACCAGCAGGGATGGACAAATGAGAGGACGCATTCGGCGTGTGTACAACCAGTGCGCAACAGGAACAATTAGCATTCATACCCTTCGACATTTGCTGAGGGAGACTGAGCACCTATGTGTTTGCCCGGAGTGCAATGACGTAGATTCTGATCAACAATAACAGTTCCTTCATCACGGCCTCGTCCTCTTTCATGATTCAAAACAGGGTATTTTAAAATGTGCAGTGATGTTTTTAGCACTACCACAACTCTCACTCTGGGGGAATAAGTCTGATGTTGTTTGGTGTCTAGTCCTTTTACCTATTTGGCTTTGAACTCTCTTATTATACCAGTAAAAGGTAAAGGTGATCCCATAGCAAAAGCTGCCGTAGCAGAGATTTCACTATACTAGGTCCAGCATTGAGAGGTGGGGTGATCAGTTCCCTTCCTTGCTGCCTTTTCCTTCCCTAATTCAAGAGCATAGTCAGGTATCCATTTACAGCTGGGTAGACTGGAGTATGACACCACTGTGTTCTGAACAAAGTACCTTTGCCTTGAGAGGCCAGTGTTCTAATCACTCTGCCAGTCGGGCGCTCATTATACCAGTGCTATCTCTAAGTAGGAAAAAAGCAGACATTCCTTTAATTATAATTGTAATTACATGCCTTGTTCCACAATTTTAAATCTATGTTATAATTTCAGGTGACTGCGTGTGATTTTCACATCTGTGAAATATTGGATCCGCACAGAATCTTTGAGCCAAATCTGCTTACAGAGAGAACCAAACTGACTGAGTATCTTGAGAGATTTAAGGAACTGCCTGCCATTAAGGCTTATATGACCTCTGAAAAATTCCGGTCTCGTCCAATCAATAACAAGTGTGCTCACTTTGTCTAAATCACCAATGTGATCTCAATGATTACACCGGTGTTATTTGTTTTGATAGTTATTTGTTGTACTCATTTTCTGTTGTACCGGTATGATCTTTATTTAAAAAAAGTATGAATTGTACCAAATATTCAGTTCCAATATGTGAGTTTGCACGTGAAGAGCTTTGACATGCTTTAAAACTGCCTATATTTACATGACAGCAGAAACTTCTTCTATGAAGAGAAGAGATCTGCCTTTCAGCATTACCAGCCTCATGTGCTTTAATAATTCATTCAGGAAATTGTTTTCAAATTTAATCTCATTATCATTTTTTATTGTCATTATCATTTAAAGTTAGTCCTGTAGCAGATACTGCTGTAGATGATTGAAATGTTTGAGACCTGGAAACCTTGCTTCGAGAGGCAAACACATTAACCACATAGCCAATCAAACACTCAGTTATCCTTTATAGAGTTTTTAAAAGTATTAGTTATAAAGATATTGATAATTGTGACTTTAGTTATAAATGGCGAGAGAAGAAAACAAATTTACTTCTTACAATTGTTCAGACAGAACAGCAAAATAATTGTCAGTTTCCAGGTACACATTGGCACCTAGCAAATTGGTATTGTATTCATCCATTGGAATTTCATTGCTCATATTACTGAAGCTGTACATTTTTTAAAGCTTTATAGTGTTATAAACATACCTAGGATGCATAGTAACACCAGACGGCGGGGCAGGCAAAGACATCAACATCAGAATGAATAAGGCAAGAACAGCCTTTTTTAGCCTAAACAACATCTGGAAGTCCTCTCAATACAGCACAAGATTATATCAGAGCTGTGTGCTTTCTGTGCTTCTCTATGGTGTGGAATGCTGGAGAGTTACAGAGAATGAAATGTCAAAATTGTCCTCTTTTCACACAACATGCCTAAGAAAAATTCACCGAATCTTTTGGCCGAATACCATCACCAACCAAGATCTGCTTACTCGGAGCAAGCAAGAGGACATGCACACCATAATAGCTGGCAGACGCTGGAGCTGGGTTGGCCATGTCCTCAGAAGAGACCCCGATGCCATCACAAGAACAGCTATGCTTTGGACCCCTGAAGGAAAACGAAAGAGAGGCTGACCAAAAACAACCTGGCGGAGGACTGTGGAGGCTGAGATGCAAAGAATGAACCAGAGTTGGGGCACTGTACGAAGGATGGCTGCCGACCGAGCAAAGTGGAATCAATTTGTTGTTGCCCTAAAAGACGCCACTAGACGTGATGGCCACTGACTGCTTTGACGGTCGGCGGCTAAGGATCAAAGAAAAAAAAGAAAAAGTGTTATAAGATTTGTGAAGACTTACTTTCACTTAGTTGAACATGTAAAATTGCATTCATTTTCTATATTTAAGCTGGCAAAATTCATGACAATTTTCTGACTCCATCCGTCACATGGTATCATCACCCTTCAGTTCCCCGAGTAGCATAGATCTTCAGCAATGTTGTGTCATGTGCATCTGTCCAAGGTCTTTTCATGTCTTCACAATTTCTCTCATATCTGTGTTTCTCTCTTGTCTATCTCCAGCTCTCTCTGTTTCACTTATCCTGGGGAATTCTATGCTAGGAATGTCTTGTAATGTTAGCATCAGCTTTCCTTAGTATATATTCAGTCCAATGCTAGCATCTTCTCACCTCTGGTTCCATTCTGGCTCTTACTGTCAGTTTCACATTCGTGATCTTGTCATACTGTTTCAATCCTTCTTTTCTAAGCAAGCACCCATTTATGAAAGTATGTACATTCTTGACTGTTATTTTTGTTATTCTCCATGTTTCAGAGCTATACAATAAGATTGTCTTGGCATTTGAGCTGAAGATTCTTATTATTGTGCTGGACTTGATTTCTTTTGTGTTCCATGTATTTCCCAATGCAATGAAGGGTCCTCGTGCTTGTTTTCTTCCTCCAAACATTTCTGTATTGCTGCCAAGATATGAGTCCACATCTTGTAGTGATGTTATCATCTGCTGCATATATTCTCATCATCTTTGTCTTTGTATTTTCAGAACCAGTTACTGTGACCTCCGTCAAGTACTCTCTGTTTGTCTTGCGTATTGTCCCATTTATGGGCATGAAGAGCCAGGTCATCGGCACAATCTGAATTGCCCAGCTGTTTTGTCTGAATTCCATTTCTGTGGATTGATGTCATTTTCATAACCCAGTCAATAGTCAGTAAGAAGAGGAAAGTAACGTGAGACATCCCTGCCACACTCACATTCTTATCTCATATGGTTCTGTAAGTTGTCCACCATGAGGAATACTGCATTTCATGTCTTTGCCATCTAACGACAACATCAACCATCTCACAAGGAGGGATCAGAGCACCATTTTTCGACTCAGATCACAACATATACCACTCAACAGCCACTTGAACAGAATCCAACCACAACACCCTCCAGGGTGCCAGCTATGTAACTACCCCCATGAAACTGTTGACCACCACCTCTTTGAGTGTCCAGCACTCGATGATGTTAGAAAAATGCTTCTTCCTCCCTGGCCAGATAAGTGGAACACCCTGTACGGAGACACAAAACAACTTGCGAAAACATGCAAATATCACTACATGGCATTGGGCCGAAGGGCGAGAGCCCAAGTGCCGCTGGATCAATAACAACAACAACAACATGTCTTTGCCATGAAGATGGTTATAATTTCTCAAACATTCATGGGCACATTGGTGTTGTCTGTTTATAATTTCTCTGCACCATTACAGTCAGTTGTTCCATCATACTCACCCTAATATCACAGCAATTTCAGAGACACTTGTGTAAATCTATGAATAGAGGTACTGTATATTTAATAATGATTACTATGATAATTTGGTTATTTCTGATTTCAAACTTCAAGTTTGTTTTATTAATCATATACAAATAACACAATATAATGTTATTATGGTAGAGTTGATTACATAAGAAATGGTCAGAAAGAGAGTCAAAAGTGTTTGCCAAAGATTTTCTGCAAGCTATTGCACTGTGAATAATATTTACCATAACATAGAGTGTTATGTGATTATTTTGATATCTGATTCCAGTCAACTAGGTTCAATGACTCGTTTTCTACTGATATTTCTATTAAAAATAACATGGCCTAATTTTCAGAATGTATAATTCCCTCAGCTATTGATAAACAGTAAGATTTCTTACCTTGTATGTCAAGTGATTTGAGTCGTAAACAACTATTACTAATTATTTTTGTGAGACTTGTAGCTACATTAATTCAATCAAAGAACTAATTATTGTGAGACCGTCCTGTGGTGGTTGTGAATTATTTTCTTGTGCTTTGATGAAGAAGATTGCACATAAGATTACTTATATAAGTACTTAACCTTATTTGACAGTAACAGTTTTTTTATTAGCAAGTCACAGTTTAAAAAAAAAAACATCTAATGTTACAAATTGTTCTTCCTTTGATGTTATTATATTTTCAGACCTATCACCTGTTTTCTTGGTACAGACACTGCTTTGAGCTGATGTTCTGTACATATTGCATTAATTTTTAAAAACAAAACGGTATTAATATCTTGAGGTTTTTGTGGGATGGGGTGTACAGCAGGATTTTTTAAAATGTGGGCGTCATTGCTGCTGTTCCAAGTATTCAAGAAGCTAAATACTTGACATTTTCAGTTAATGTTTTCATTTTTATCTTTAGAATTTCATTTAGCACAATAAATCCAATATGTTAGTAAATGGGACGTGAGATTCTGGACAAGGTGACCAAGTCGCTGCTGTACAGCTAGCACTGGACTATAAAGTACACATAAACCAGGACAAAGGGAAAGATTAGAATACAGGTTTACTTAGTCGTTTTTCTTCTACCCTGTGGTGTAGAGGTTTGGCTGAGAGAACGCCATACTATCTTATCATCTGTTTTTCTCTTGGTCTGGTTCCAATCTAGTGGATACAGGTTTACAAACAGGGGAAAAAAATGTTCTTAGATGGAATAATGATACAGCCTCGTCTCACATCATCAGAACCATTGCTTCCCTTTTGGCAGACAGTTGAGGAGCTGTGGGGATCTACTTTAGAAACACATAGTTCCCTTAAGATCTACCTTGACAAAACCATGTGTCTTTTTAGATTATTTGGAATAAGTGCAGCCTATATGCAATTTGAAACTGGAAAATTCAAACTAAATGATAAATTACCAAATGTTAACTTCGCTTCAAATTAAAGATTGCATTCGTATCTCATGCACCGTGAAGTTTTGTAAGCTAGCTCATGGGTTTTCACCACGAACATAGAAAAAGTACCTATAATTCTAGGGATATAGTGCTTTTAAAGAGAAGGCCACTTGGATCATGACTCCCAAGTGCCTGACATATTTGATCAATGGATTGATGACATAAGTGTTGGATTTGCTTGATTTTTGTTGAACTCCATTGCTTCTGTTTTACACATACTGATGTTCATACTGAGTTATTCATTAGTGTATTAATGTAAGGTAAAGGTATAAGATCCCATTACACGCCCATTGAGGCATATTGGGAATATGGTGTTAGGCCCATATTTTCTTGACCATCGGCACACTAGGGGTGATGTGGTCAGCATCACGCCAGCTGCCTTAACCTTACCAGAGTTACTCTGGTACCCAATTTTTTAGGCTAGGGAGGCTGGGTGGACACGAGCCATTTATGGTCTTAAAAATCCGACCTCAACTGGGGATCGAACCACCGAGCTAGGAAGCCAGTGCACTAACCTCTGTGCTACCGCATTAATGTAGGACTATTTAATTATTTTGATAAGGGTGGATTTGAGCTGAAATGATAACTTGCCACCCCTATCGACACCTGGTATTAAAGTGCAAGATGTAGGTGTCTTCTCTGATTTAGAATGTTGCTGTGTGTGTTGCAGTAGAACAGTTCACAGGGTACACCACAGGCAACATGACGTGTAGAGTCATAGAAATGGTAACTTCGCTTTAGTTTTATACCATTTATTGCACGCCACAAAACAGTCATGATATTTATGTCATCACCAGCATAGTATAACGAATGCAGCATTCAAAATCATATTAACTGATAGTCATGTAGGATTCAATACTCAATAGTTGTATTGTAAACAGATATCATAAAGTTCTGGTTCGTGAAGCTGTATAAATAATATATATAACTTCTGCAACAGTGTCAGCTGCAGATCTTCAATGTTCATAGACAACAATAAATGCTCCCTTTCTGATGCTAGCAGATCAGATGTATACAATAAGTCCGTTTACTGTCTGCACGTGAATAGCATACTGGGCATACAGGTCAAACCGACCTTTATAACGTTTCTAAGTCTAACCATCTGACTTGGACGTGATCTCTGATATAACGAATCCTGGAACACAGACAATAGTCTTGTTGGTCTAGAGCGACCCATATATATATATAACTAGTTCAGGTATAAAGATACCGGTGGCGAAAAACCTAGTCAAAGTACCTCTCCATTTTGAATCACACAGGCGAGCAAGGAGCGACAAAATGACGAACTTCTAGATGATAGCAAAAAGTTCGATACAAGAGGAATTACCTTTCTTCGGAAATCAACCACGAACATATGCCTCCAGGCAGGCTTGAATAATACTGGGAAACAGTCTAGTTAGCTAACTAACTCACAAAGACAACGTATTTCCCTCAGAAAATCACAAGACGCAGGTTGCGTCCGCTCGCTACTCAGACCATTTCTAAACTGCCCAGCTGGGCGGAACACACAGAACGAACTCCCAGTTTTTGACATGCGCAGAACTCATCTACGTGAGTATCAATTCACACAAAGCAATTTTAAGAACATTCGAGATAAAAGTCTTACACAGTCGCGCCTTTTATGGTCATGAACAGAAGCGTTAAGACAGGTTTCAGACATCTACAACAGTTGACTGATACTACCAAATAAGGAGATATGGTCACGCTTCGTTCAAGAAATTATAGACCGAACGTGTCTCTATACAAGAGAAGGCAAACTCCTAAAAAATTGTAGTCTCAATAACTCGGGTTATGTCCCTTTGACTGTAAAAAACATAATACACATTTCAGTCAAAAAATGATCATACATACGAAAAATGATCATACAAAGACTTTGGAAAAAGTAATTATTTGTGCGTAACATTACCGCACCCTCCCGGGAAAAAAAAATGAAACATTTTTTTTTTTTAAATCCTGGAGCCGGAAAAATCTAGGCTCCTAACGCACGTATGATGCGCGGATATATACCTAACAAACTAGCTCAACACATGGAGCGAAACTGAGATCATATCCCAGGTCCTTAGAGAAAAAATTTATCTAAGTATTCGCGTATATATTCCAGGAAGGTGCCACCAACACAAGCCACAATGATGGCAACATCATAATAAAAGTCAAATTACTCTCATACCAATATATGAAATTAAATATATTATTATGATATCATATAATGTGTTGTGCAAACAGCGGTGTAATATATTAATATACCGCACTATTTTATTACATTATATAATGCATCAGTAATTAATAAGTAATACAATGTTGTTCTTTGTTGACATAAACAAGCAATAGAAGATGTGGACATCATCCGCTCCCAATCTAGGACAGGACTTGATATCCTCAAAGTTCCACAATGGACATAATCTCGCAGACTTCAATGATGTGCTGCGAAAATATCAATAACACAAATCTTAAAGACAACTGGTAAATCTCTTAATACAATTATGCAAATATATTATTTAAGTGTGGCCGAGTGATCTTTTGGCCCGTATATCACTAACTAAGCCTTCTTAGATAATTACATGGTACAATGTTATAAATTTCCCTCAAAAAAAAAAAAGTGAGAAAAAATCTACTAACATGTCATTATAATATTGGACTGTATATCAGGAAATATATATATATATGACAGAAGAATCATGTGGAATCGTGTGGGCATCTGGACAGAATGTCTGCCATTACATTGTCCGAACCACGGATAGCTCGAACCGAGAAATGAAATGGTTGAAGAGCTATGGCATAACGAGTGGACCTCGAGCTCTTCAAGTTTTTGCTCTGAATAGCAGTAAGCGCTTTCTGGTCGGTTTCCACAATGAAATGTGCGCCTAGAAGAAATCTTTGTAACTTCAGAATAGACCATACCATAGCCAATAACTCACGGTCTAAAACCGAGTAATTCTTTTCTGCAGCATTTAATTTCCTAGAGATATACATCACCGGATGCAGAGTATCAGAATACTCCTGCATTAGTGCCGCCCCAATCCCAGTTGACGAGGCGTCACTTCGAAGAACAAAAGTCTTCTCAATAGTAGGTAACCTAAGAATAGGTGGAGATGAAAATAGGGCTTTAACCTGGTCCAATGAGGATTGACATTCTTTAGACCAGCGACCCTTTCTTCAATAAAGTAGAAAGCGGTGCCATAATGGATGACAGATTCGGAATGAATCGTCCGTAGAATTGGATCAAACCTAATAGACTCCTTACTTGTTTCTTCGTCTTAGGGACCGAAATGTTAAGTATTTTTGAAACATTGTGGTCCTCTGTCTTTAAAAGACCACGACCGACACGATGACCTAGGAAAGAAATCTCACTAAATCCTATAAAGGCTTTAGAGGGTTTTGCAGTCAAGTTATACTCGCGAAGAGTAGACAGTAATTCGTATAAACCCAAATAGTGATCTTCCCAGGAATCACTGAATAGACAGATATCATCTAGGTATGCTATGACATCTGTACGATATGCGAGAATTCGCCGCATCATGCGTACGAATGTAGCAGGGGCGTTCATAAGACCGAAAGGCATGAAATTCCATTGGAATAAACCCCTAGGTGTAGAAAAAGCTGTAAAAGGTTTGGCACGTTCAGTTAGCGGGACTTGCCAATAACCTTTAGACAAATCTAGTTTGGTAAAGAATCTAGAATTAGAAAGTTTATTGAGTAGCTCTTCTAATGAAGGCATAGGTTCAGCATCGAACTTCGTAACTTGGTTCAATTTGCGATAATCTACGCAAATGCGAATGTTATTATCCTTCTTTCGAACAATAACCATAGACGAAGAGTATGCTGAAGTGGATGGTTCAATGATTTCCAAACGTATCATTTCATCCAATTCTTTTTCGACTTGAGACTGGAAATGGATAGGTATAGGATAGGGTCTGACTCTGATAGGATTATGATCAGTTAGCACAATGTCATGTTCAATGACATGTGTGTGTCCCGGGATGTCTATAAGAACATCCTGAAATGTTTGCAACATTGAAGAAACTTGTCGATGTTCCTCCGCGGAAAGATTTGGAAAAACGGTCACGTTTTTCCAAGATTCCGTAGAATAAAGTGGGACCATAGAAAGAGGAAGATTGACATCAGAAAAAGTAGTTTCCTCATCCTGTATAACTGACAGAGATGATTACTGACCATGAGGTGCTTGAGAATTGTCCGTAGCCTGGAAAATAGGCTGCAAATAGTCAGGTCTTTCATAAAATTCCGTGAGCATATTTATGTGGAAAGTTTTATGCTTTCCATCAATATCGACAACATAGTCGACATCAGAAATTTTGGAGACTATTGCATATGGACCTTTCCATGCAATTAGAAGTCTGTTCTCCCTTGAAGGAAGTAGAACGAGAGCTTTGTCACCTGGACCTCTTGACTGGATGGCCGCATGCAGGAGATTTCTACAATGGAGGGTTGGCAGGTGGTGGGTATCTGGAAGTGGCTCTGTGCAGGACGTGAGGATTCCTTGGGAGAGCCCAAAACCAGAGCACAGCATTGTGCAAGCTCTGCATAGTTGGAGAGCCCCCTGGATGACGGGGAATGCACAGTGTGCTACCCCACCTATCCCCAACTGCTAACTTAGAACCAGAAGTGGGGTCCTCTGTATGCGTGCCAGGCCAGGATAAAACGCCTGGGAAAGAGACTGGAGCTCAGAACTCCCTAACTCAAAGTTGCAGGATGGCAGAAAAGCCACGGGAAAGACAGGGCTATTTTGAAGATAACGCAACCATATTTTCACCATACGAGCTCGGACGCCGCCTCGGTAAACAAGGTCCGCGCAGAGCAGTGACACCCCCAGGCTGCTTGCGAATAGTCTACTACTGGGAACATAAACAGATTAGGGATGAGCCCACTCTCCCGTTGAGCAGGTGCTAAAGTCGTAGATACTGGGCCAGAAGGCGCACCGGAAACCACAGTATCATGCAACTCGCTTTTTTTTTTCTATGGAGAGTACACCGTCAAATAAATCTCGTTCTGGTGCTCGCCCTGTGGAGCTCCACCAGGCAGGTGCAGTGCCGGGCTCTGAGCCTCGACAGAGCCCACCCTCAGCTACTGGAGGACCCTCTAGACCGTCTTGTGGAGTCAGCAGACGGCGGAGGAGAACTACTGACCAAAACAAAACAGAAAAAGAGAAACCCAGAGTGCCACTTGTCATGATGCACTGGAATGCAGAGGGAGTGAACAGCAAGCAGGCTGAATACAGCAAAAAGACAGAGCTGGAAAACATCTTGTATGAGAAGCAAGTCAGTGTTTGCTGTATCCAAGAGACTCACTTGAAAGCAGATCAAACCTTTAAAATAAGGGGATATCAATGCTTCAGATCCGACAGAAAAGATAGACGAAAAGGAGGAGTACTTACTCTTGTAAGGAATAACATTCCTGCACACGAAAGGAAAACCTTCATGGATGGAGCAGAATATCAGCTGCTGCAGATAAAGGTAGACAAGATGGAAATAGAACTCCTGAACTATTACTGTCCGAACAACAAACCTCTGAGTCTCAGCTCTATACAGGTACCAGCCACCAACTTTATAGCAGTTGGAGACTTTAATAGCCACTCCCAGAGCTGGGGCTATAACCATCTGGATCACAGAGGTGAAGAGGTTGAAACTTGGCAAGATGATCACTCCCTAATCCTAGTCAATAATGCCACAGATACTCCTACCTTCTACTCCAGAGGATGGCACACAACTTCAACACCAGATCTTGCCTTCTCCACACCAGATATAGCTGGATCTATTAGTAGAGAAGTAGGAGATCAACTAGGGGGAAGCGACCATCGCCCAATCTTTCTTACTGTCCAGAGTGCAACTCTCAGTACAGGCCCAGCCATTACAAGATGGAACTACAAAAAAGCCAACTGGGGTTTATTCAGGCATCAGGTGAACACGCTGCTGTCTACCCTCAAGGTACAGAACCGAGATATTAATGAAGTGGTAAAAGACTTCAACAGATGCATACTACAAGCTGCAAAAGAAACCATTCCCAAAGGATGCCGGCGTAACTACATACCATACTGGTCCAGCACACTCCAAGAACGTCAGGAAGCTATGGACAAGGCTAGAAAGAACGCAGAGTCTCAGCCTTCACTTGAAACTCACAACAAATGGAAAAAGGCTGTAGCAGAGTTTCAGAGAACAAAGCTAGAAGAAAAACGGAAAAGCTGGAGAACTAAAACGGCATCGCTGAACCTTGAGAAAGACGGCAGGAAACTTTGGAGATTAGTCAAGTCTCTAAATGAAGAGCATTCCTCACCAAGGCAGACTATGTGGCAAACTTTTCAGAGGAAAACAAGCTGCAGACTTGTTTGCTAGAAGATACAGTTCAGAAAGCAACTTACCCATTAACATAGACCATCAGAGAGAGATAAGAAAAGAAATACTGGCAACCATGGGACAGACAGATACTCCTGCCCCAATGAGGGAACCCATCACACTAGGAGAACTACAGAAGGCTATTTCCAAGCTTAAGTTTCAAAAGTCACCCGGCCCAGACAAAATCAGCAACGAAATGCTAGTAAATCTGAGCTCAGCAGCAAAGACAAAACTGCTTGAGATATTCAACCACAGCTGGTTGAAAGGAACGGTACCCCAAGTATGGAGAGAAGTCATCACAATACCCATACTAAAGAAAGGGAAATGTAAGACCGAGGCTGCAAGTTACCGGCCAATCAGTCTCACAAGCTGTGTTGGGAAGACTATGGAGCGAATAGTCAACCACAGATTGAAATGGTATTTAGAGTCTGAGCAGATCCTGGTGCCGGAACAAGCTGGATTTAGAGAATGCTACAGTATAGAAGACCAAGTTACTTACTTGTCTCAAGCAATAGAAGATGCCTTTCAGGAGAAGAAAAAGGTCCTAACGATCTGGGTCGACTTCAAGCAGGCCTTTGACAGGGTGTGGAAAGATGGCCTCATTGCAAAACTTGGGAGAGGTGGAATCCAAGGCAACATGATGAAATGGATCCAGTCATACTTGCATAACAGGAGAACTAGAGTCACTCTTGACGGTCTGCAGAGCAGAAAAGTGTTGCTCCATCAGGGGGTACCTCAAGGAGGAGTAATTTCCCCAACACTCTTCCTTGTTTACATCAATGACCTGGTGAAAGATCTCCCTGCAGGAGGGAAAGCTGCCTTATATGCAGATGACCTAGTACTCTGGTGCGCTGATGAAAATGTCACCACAGCAAATTATAGAATGCAGCGGGCAGCAGACATGCTAGTGTCATGGGCAGAGAAATGGCTTATCACAATAAACACAGACAAAACCTCCACAACACTGTTCTCCCTCGCCCCCAAGGACAAATCAGCTAACATACACCTAGGGACAACCGTTATCAAGGAAGAAAGCTACCCCACCTATCTTGGGGTGACATTTGACCAAAGGCTTACATGGAATAAGCATATTGAAAATGCAGAAGGAAAGGCCCGAAGACGACTAGGCATACTCAGAAAATTGGCAGGTACCAACTGGGGAGCAAATGAACGAAATCTAAAGAAGATTTATAGTGGAGTAATAAGACCACACTTAGAGTTTAGCTCAGCAGCATGGTCATCAGCTGCTAACTCACATCTGCAGTCCTTGGACAAGGTGCAAAATCAAGCTCTCAGGCTCATTACAGGAGCCATGAAAACTACACCAATAACAGAGATGCAGAAGGTTGCTGGATTACAGACATTGTCCCATAGAAGAGACACAAAGACCATGATCCAGATGGAAAAGTACAACAGTATGCCAACGCACCCAATGAAGGCAAGACTAGATGATCTGGCATTGGGACGTCTAAAGCGTAGCAGCTTTGTGCATCGGGGAAAAAGACTTATAAGACAGCATCAAGAAGACCTATCTATGAAGACAACACCACTGAAGCCCACCCTATACCCTGTACCATGGGAGCAGGCCAGCAGTGCCCTCCAAATTAATACGTCGGTCAGTGGTCTCACAAGTGGATGTGAGTATAATGATCTGCAAAAAACGAACTGCTACATTGAGTATGATCCAAGAAAGCTATCCCGATCAATCATGGATACATGCCTATACAGATGGATCAGCAACTAATGCTGTTAGGAATGGAGGTGCCGGTATCTTTATCTCATATCCTGACAACCACTATGAGACTAGGCACATTCCCACTGGTAAATTCTGTTCCAACTATACAGCTGAGGTTCAAGCTCTAGAGCAAGCTGCAAATATGATTTATAACACCAACTCTGACTGCCACCAGGTAGTCATCCTCACAGATGCACTGTCTGTCCTGCAAGCTCTCAAGGGTGGTAAACTCCCGCATCTGAGAAATGAACTAAACAAGGTAGCTGCCAAAAAGAGAACCATACTTCAGTGGGTACCATCTCATTGTGGTGTACCCGGAAATGAAAAGGCAGATAAACTTGCAAAAAAGGGAGGAGAATGTGAACAAGAAGATAATGAAGTCACATACTTTGAGAAAAAGAGAGCTATCCAGACTATAAGAAGAGAACAGAACCAACCCAAAGACGACTATCACACTCTCGACCGGCAGGGACAGATAACTATTTTTCGACTCAGGACAGGGCATAACAAACTGAATAAACACATGCACAAGTTACGATTGTCTGCTTCACCACTGTGCACATGTGGATTAAACGAACAAACTGCTGAGCATGTTCTACAGGACTGTCCTCTGTATGACCAGTTAAGAAAGATATACTGGCCCAATGACTCAACACTAAATTCAAAGCTATATGGAGTTAAAGAGGAACTTCAAACAACAGTCGAATTCATCATGAGAACTCGTCTGACGGTGTAATCATCAAAGATGCGATCGCAAGAAGAAGAAGAAGAAGTCACCTGGACAAAGTTGTCGTAGACATCTATTCTTATTTGCAAACTGCCTTGCCTTTTCTTTAGCAAATTCGGAAGACGAAGTTGCTAGTTTGCATACCTCGATGATCTTTTGCCTAAGAGCAATGACGTACTCATAAGAAGATTGAGTTTCATCGCTAATATTATCGGCAGTGATTAGATCGTGAAGTAAAGACATAGGGCCGCGCGGTTGCGCGCCAAAGACAAGTTCAAAAGGGGAAAACCCTGTATGTTCATTGGGGACCTCTCTATACGCAAAGAGAGCCGCGGGTAAGACCCTGTCCCAATCCTGAGGATGATCCTCAGTTATTTTACCAAGTAAAGTTTTCAGAGTCCTATTTAAACGTTCGACTAACCCATTAGACATTGGGTGATAGATACTGCTGAGAGATCTTTTAATGTGTAGCATAGACATTACCTGTGACATAGTGTCTGATATAAGTTGAGTGCCATGGTCTGACAATATTTCTCCGGGAAAACCCAAGCGAGAAAATATCAGCCAAAGAGCGTCTGCGATATCAGCAGTTGAGATGCTCTTGAGAGGTATTGCCTCTGGCCAACGTGTGCACATATCGACACATGTAAGAATAAATTGATGTCCTCTAGCCGACTTAATTCTAAAAGGACCGATAATATCTATTGCCATTTTTTGAAAAGGGCGAATAGGAATGTCAGCAGCCTGGATAGGCGCAGCATGTCGTGGTCCTTTAGATTTGACCTCCTGACATACTTTGCAAGAGCGACAGTACATTCGTATGTCCTTGCTCACAAATGGCCAAAAGAAAGCCGCAAGAACCCTCGACTTTGTACGGGAAAAACCCATATGTCCAGCACATTGCGAGTCATGAGCATGTTGCAATATTTGCAATCTCATGCTCTTAGGCACAAGAATTTGTGAATGAGTGGACGTAGTCGAGTCTTGTACCATACGTACAAGTACGCCGTTCTTCATAAAAATCCAGGATTTTCTATTAGTATTCTGATTAGGATCCCCTTTTTTTGCTAGAATGAAGAATCTTTGTAAAGAAGGATCTTCTTCTTGCAATTTGATAAATGAGTCACGTGTAATAGTCAAGTGACTATCTTGGTATTTACTTCATCATTATTAGTTAATGAAGTTTGAGGTGGATCCAGAGCATGTGCTCTTGTGACCACCGCATTGGTAGCTTCAATGTTTTGCTCTTCCCAAATAGCAATCTGCTGTGGGGTACATTCCCTAACTCCGTGAATACGACCAATAATAAGGTCCGCAATAGGGTTTGGAAGTAGACACGCGTGGACCTCTCCCGTGAAGAAAGGAGTAGCAATATGTATTATAGCAGTAGGATACTTTTCCAACGTGCCACCAAATGTGACACATTTGATGACCTTTCCTGTAGCACAGGATGGATCTACAAGAGATTGCCTAACGCCGACAGTAGTACATCCAGAATCAAACAACACCGAGACTGGATTACTATTTACAAGCCCTTATGTAATATAAGAGAACCTCTCCCATCATGAGCAACATTAGCAGGAAGAGCGGGCAAAGGATGACCACAGCTTAGAGTACTAACGGTCTTCGGATCAAATAAAGTACTGCATTGGATACATTTATTTGCCCTACCAAAATCAAAAGATGAGCATCCGATAGCATTATGGTCTTTATCATTATTAATCTGTTTATCTGCTCCCTGAGATTCTTGTTGAACAGAGTTTGTCTGTTGATATCTTTTTCTCTTATGTTGTGATCTACCGCGACCATTATTGCCTCTGCAATTATCATTAAAGTCCCTACTGTAATTTTTATCCTGGTTTGAGTTCCAGTTTCCATAACTGTCATTACCATCTCTATGCTGTTGAGAACCTCTATTATCTTGGTATTGAGGTCTCTGCAAAAAATATTTCCCTCTATGCCGATTACCTTTGTGGAAATTTCTAAAGTTAACCGGAGTAGAATAACGTGTAGTATTAGGATGTCTCCAGTTCTGGGAAGAAGAATCACCCTGGAATTGATTACTATGGTTCTGGGCATAATTACGGTTACTCTTTTTATTGAAATTTTGCTGGCTACCCTGAAATTTACGCATAAAATTTGGGCCATAAGGTGCTGCCGAAGCAACTGGCAGACCTTCTTTTACTTTAGAGTTGCTAATGGTTATGTGAGGATGCGCAGTAACATACTGGCTACAGTATTCTTCCATTTCTTTTATGTTTTTAGGCTTACGCTCATGAAGAAAAGAAAGAAAAGCTTCATTAACAGAAGACATAACCTTGTCTCTAAGTAGTAAGTCCATGAGAGCTTCAAATGTACTTTCTGTCTTAGACGACTCAACTCATCGTAAAAAAGTAAGACGTATGCTTGAGATGAATTCAGAGAATTCAACTCCAGTTTCTGGTAACATGTTTTTAAATTTAAGACGATATCCGTCCTCGTTAAGTTGGTACTTCTTTAACAATGCTGCTCTGACAACCTCATAGTTGTTTTTGTCAGGCACATCTATCATACTCAACAAAGTCAAAGCATCACCTCTAAGTATCTTGGACAGATGATAAACATATAATGTTTTATCTATATTATGCACATTACATGCACTTTCAAATCTATCTAGATAAAATGTTATATCATCGATTGAGGGATTAAATGCTGGTAGATTAAGCTTGAAATCCTTAGCATTAGTCTTATCTGACACCTTATTTGCATCATTAGCATTACCAGCGTTCAATAACTTTAACTTCTCTAACTCTAAAGCTATGAGTTTTTCTTCATGCTCCATTTTTGCTTTTCTCTCATCAGACTCTCTTTGTAACCTTCTTTCTTCAGCCTCAGCCTGTGCCTGCAATTTTCTTTCTTCAACCTGAGCTTGTTTTTCTAATCTTTTTTTTTCAGCCTCTATTTCAAGTCTCTTATTTTCAGCCTCTATTTCAAGTCTCTTATTTTCAGCCTCTTTTTCAAGTCTCTTATTTTCAGCCTCTTTTTCAAGTCTCTTATTTTCAGCTTCTTTTTCAAGTCTCTTATTTTCAGCCTCTTTTTCAAGTCTCTTATCCTGAGATTCTGCTTCTCTTTTTTGTTTTTTCCATTTCCATTTGTAATCTTTTCTCATCCACCTGCATCTGCAGTTTCTTTTGTTCTATCTCAGCATCTATTCTCTTTTGTTCAGTTTGTTCTTTCATTTTCTTTTCTTCCGACTTCAATGCCTTGGCATATTGAACAGTCGCAAATTCTTCTAATTTATCACCTGTCTTCCCAAGGGCTTTACCCTGCTCAATAAAGTACTCAAATGTAGACATGATGTCTAAAATGTGAGTACAGAACCTGAAATAATTAATTATCTTATTTCAATCTTAATAGCAACAAGACTTAATAAAGTGCTTGTATAATCACTATGTTTACTCCAATCTCTGTGGGAAACAAGACTTGACACCAACTTGTATTATCAAATGTATAATAATATCACAAGTCACCTCTTAATTATCAGTGCACTACCCAAATCAGTGCATAACCATCAGTTATTTATCATAACTGCACTACAATAGTGCATAAGCAAAAAAACCACCAGTTAGTTATGATAAGTGCACTATAGACCAATAGTGCATGAGCATATATGTAACAATAGTGAAAGCTAACTATGCAAGAACTATGCAAACAATAACAAGACAATGTAAACAATAACAAAGGTCACCAACAATGTAAACAATAACAAAGATCAAAGTCAAAAAGATCAAAGTCAATGTAAACAACAACAAAGATCAAAGTCAATGTAAACAATAACAAAGATCCAACAATACGAAAACATTCGCATAAGTCAAATAAATAAACAGCGAAACTAAAAAGAAATATCACAAAGAATGTGATGACAAAATGCGAAGATATGACAAACAAATGACGCTACAGTGTATACACAAAAATTTACGTAAAGAACTGAATAATAGAAAAGAGGAGACCTACAAATACAAACAATTGAAATCGAAACTAAAAAACAGAAAGAAAGAGAGAAAAAAAATATACAAAAAACGAAAATAAAGCACAACTCGTCACAACTAAACAGATATAGCAACGATTGTCGCTAGCAAATTTCACAGTAGGAAATTCGCACAGTCCCTAACGAAAACGCTAACAGTAGAACCTCTGTGACGTGGTATCTTCCACTGAAAGACACCGCCCAACCGAAAAAACCCGCTGAATATAAACATATAAATATACAAATAACATATAACATGTAACAAATAGCAAAAAGTGTGAAAGAATTTAGAAGGCTCAGCTAGAACATAAGGGCACAGTTCACAAACAAAACAGGCCACTTAACTTCTATGTATCCACAACGTCAGCACAGTTCAGAACAGGATGTGTTCAGCATTCTTAGGACAATGATCCAACGTTGATCCATATCTGCTCTCGCAAACTGCCATGACGAAGGAAATGAGCTTCTAACAGGAAACAGCTTCTGAACTTGACCTTCTGAATTCTACAAATTGACTTGAGCACTTGACCTTCTGAATCTTATAAATTGCTCAAACCGGCACTTGACCTTCTGAACCCGCAACAGTACCTCTGAGACCGGAACAGTTGTTACGGCACTTGTCCTTCTTAACAGATCAGGAAAACTGCCAACTTGACGAGCAACGCCTGGTATTTTGAAACAATTTCCAACTTTCAGCAACGCCGGGTACTTTCAAAATCTTTCATCAAACATTGAGGTGATGAGTTGAAACTGTAATGTTGAAAGCTTGATGATGATGTCTGGGTTTGTTGACCCCCTTGATAGCTGGTATCAGAGTAAACCAACATATGGCCACCAAAAATGATAATGGTGCGCCAAAATCCCAGGTACGTTAGCTCCGTTATAACATACTACAGTTCAAGGAATGTCTGCATTCAACAATATAATTAACTGATAGTCATGTAGGATTCAATACTCAATAGTTGTATTGTAAACAGATATCATAAAGTTCTGGTTCGTGAAGCTGTATAAATAATATATATAACTTCTGCAACAGTGTCAGCTGCAGATCTTCAATGTTCATAGACAACAATAAATGCTCCCTTTCTGATGCTAGCAGATCAGATGTATACAATAAGTCCGTTTACTGTCTGCACGTGAATAGCATACTGGGCATACAGGTCAAACCGACCTTTATAACGTTTCTAAGTCTAACCATCTGACTTGGACGTGATCTCTGATATAACGAATCCTGGAACACAGACAATAGTCTTGTTGGTCTAGAGCGACCCATATATATATAACTAGTTCAGGTATAAAGATACCGGTGGCGAAAAACCTAGTCAAAGTACCTCTCCATTTTGAATCACACAGGCGAGCAAGGAGCGACAAAATGACGAACTTCTAGATGATAGCAAAAAGTTCGATACAAGAGGAATTACCTTTCTTCGGAAATCAACCACGAACATATGCCTCCAGGCAGGCTTGAATAATACTGGGAAACAGTCTAGTTAGCTAACTAACTCACAAAGACAACGTATTTCCCTCAGAAAATCACAAGACGCAGGTTGCGTCCGCTCGCTACTCAGACCATTTCTAAACTGCCCAGCTGGGCGGAACACACAGAACGAACTCCCAGTTTTTGACATGCGCAGAACTCATCTACGTGAGTATCAATTCACACAAAGCAATACTAAGAACATTCGAGATAAAAGTCTTACACAGTCGCGCCTTTTATGGTCATGAACAGAAGCGTTAAGACAGGTTTCAGACATCTACAACAGTTGACTGATACTACCAAATAAGGAGATATGGTCACGCTTCGTTCAAGAAATTATAGACCGAACGTGTCTCTATACAAGAGAAGGCAAACTCCTAAAAAATTGTAGTCTCAATAACTCGGGTTATGTCCCTTTGACTGTAAAAAACATAATACACATTTCAGTCAAAAAATGATCATACATACGAAAAATGATCATACAAAGACTTTGGAAAAAGTAATTATTTGTGCGTAACATATTTCCTTTGCTTCTTTTTGAGCAGCATATAATTAACTGCTGGCCTGATGTCTATCATCACAATTTTGATATTTGTGACTGTGCACTGAAAATGTGTCATTATTTATATTTTCCCCTATTAGCAGATGATGTGCATTGACCCCCTAAAGGCTTAAGTATTAATGTGACCTGACTCATGTCTGAACTGTACCCGGATAGCTAATATGTTGTATCTGTTTCTGTTTTGTAGTTTTTTTACTCAGAAGACTGTTGTTTTCTAGAAGTTTTGGGGTAAATCATGTTTATAAATGTTTATGAAAAAGACATTTTTTTAATGTAAATAAGTTGGTTCTTTATTTTTTTAAATAAATAAATAAAGTACTGATTTGTCTTCTTCTGTAATCTCCCTGCAGCAGCGAACATCAAGGAGTCCTACAGTCAGTGGGCCAAAATTATAAATAGGATTATTAAATAGGAAAGTTCAGCTGTGCTTCTCTCTCTCTCTCCTCTTTGATCCATGTGGAATAAATGGCTGCAACTGTTACTCATTATTAATTATGTTTTGGGTCATCTTTTTTCAACTCTGCTTATGTCAGACCAATTATTTTAGCTTCCTTTTCCGTTGCTCTTCTCCAGTTTCTCTTTGACCTCCCCTACTTATCTTTTTCCTTGTGGGCTCTAGTCAAGAACTCCAGCTACTTCTAGTCCTGGGAAAGCTGACAAAGAACAGAAACATTCTCTCCTACCATCTAGCCCTAAGAGACCTCAAAGAGATCGCAAGAAACCCTCTTGGATGAATGACTTTGTTCACTCATAAAGAAGGGGGGATGTTGATATGGTCTTTGAGTATATATGTTATGTCTCCATAGTTACTGTGTTTCCCACTAGAGTTACTTGCCCTTATGCTAACTACTTCCTTCCTCTTTCTGCTTCTAAACATGGCTGATTAAATATTCGGTTTGTATACAGTGTGTTCAGGTTTCGTGATTATGCTTCGTAATGTGAGAATGTATGACAGCCAGCCACGTCTCATTACATCTAACAACATTTACTATACACAACAGTAAATATCAACAGAATATATATTCCTATCCCCACTTTGCCATCCTCTCCCTTGGATCCATCTGTGTACACAGTAATGCTGTCTTTTGATATTTGTTGTATATATTTATTGGCTGTGTTTTTAATATTTTCTATATTATTTGTTTTCTTAAGTATTTCGCTAGGTGGTAGTCCATGTCTGGTTTCTTGATCTCCCAGGGTGGAATCACTGGCTTTTTATTCACAACTGTTATTAATTGATGTAATTAATGTACCCAGATGGACAATTTCCTCCATACACTTCCATCTAGTGGTATTCATTGGATTGGCCTGAGTTGTTAGTTGGCATCTGGTAAAAGATGTCACATTTGTTGGCTGTGATGTTTCTCGGTGTGAAAAAACAAAAGGGCCTTCTGTTGCAGCAACTGCATTCTGTTGCGTACCACCTGACACTCTGTTTCTCAATCTCGCCAACGACTAGCAAAACTGGAAAATTCCTTTTCAATTTTCAATTCATCTGCACACACACTTTCATTTTGGCACTTAGCGTGGTTTGTGTATTAAATATATAATGTCATTAATTAATGTTTAATTAAGTATTAAAATTAATTGTAACTTGCAATAAACGACGAGGTTTTAATTTACTAAACCTTAGGCTTAGGATCCCGTTACACGCCCATTTAGGCATATTGGGAATATGGTGTTAGGCCCATATTTTCTTGACCATCGGCACACTAGGGGTGATGTGGTCAGCATCACGCCGGCCGCCTTAACCTCCCCAGAGTTGCTCTGGTACCCAGTTGGGGCTGGGTCGACCCAGGAGCAGTTTGCAGCCTAAAAAAATCCCACCTCACCTGGGGATCGAACCATAGACCACTGAGCTAGGAAGCCAGTGCACTAACCACCATGCTACTTACTAAACCTAGTACTGTTAAAGGTCCGCTTTAGTAATTTCTGGGCACGATTTTGGGCCATTCTGTTGGGGCCTCCAGCACCTAAGATTAGATTTGTTGAAACGCGTTTTATGTCAACATATGGCCAATAAATGTTGATATTGTTTTATTTTTAAGACGGTGCATGTATTTTTGATTCCTAATTTGTTATTATTCAAATTTTTTTTTTTTTTTTTTTTTGGTAACAGACGGCAAGAAACATACTGAGCAATAATTACAAAATCTGAGTTAAAATATGATGATAAATCTACTATCCAACAACATGAAATCTTCTGGGATTGTTGATGATTATATATGCTCGATTCTGTGGAGGTGACGACTTTAATTATGTCGTCGGAACTGAAATTCAAATGGAGAATTTTCGAAATGGCGAGTTTCGCGTAATTTAGTCTAACGCAAAAAGCCGGATTTTCCGCCCATTTTAAACAATCCGGCCGGACGCATAGTTCGAGAACGAGAATCCGGACAAAATCTGGGCGTCTAGTAACCCAGAGAGAGAGAGAGAGAGAGAGAGAGAGAGAGAGAGAGAGAGAGAGAGAGAGAGAGAGAGAGAGAGAGAGAGAGAGAGAGATCAGGCACACTTCCGGCAGTACCCATTTTGGCCACAGGCTGCGAAAAAAAAAAATTATATCTTGAAACCAATTTGTATCTCAAAAACTCACACCTCTAAAGGGGAATCCAAGCATTTTCAGTACTGATAGATAATATATTTCATAATTAAATTAGAATCCTGCTAGTCGAAAAAGATATAGTAAAACAAAACCTGCAAACCCCTCAAAACATAACGGTAAATATAAATAAACGTAGCAGTGGCGTACTAAGAGGGTGCGAGGGGGGAGCGGTGAGCCCCGGGTGACAGCCAGGAAGGGGGTGACATCTGACACTTATTGTTATTGTTGATCAGAATCGACCTCACTGCACTCCGGGCAAACCCATAGGTGGGTCTCCCTCAGCAAATGTCGAAGAGTGTGAATGCTAATTGTACCTGTAGCACGCTGGTTGTACATACGACGGATGCATCCTCTCTCATGTCCATCTCTGCTAGTCCCGCGTTTGATGCCAAACTCCGAAAGTCTCAGTAGGCCTACTTACTGTTAAAAATATATTTGCAAGTGCGTTTATTTGTGGGGGAGGGGGTGCCAAAGGTAAGACCCCGGATGCCAAATACTTGAGGGACGCCTCTGAAACATAGTAACGTACAAGGGGATATAGGCCTACCATTATTACTAGACTTTAGGGTACGTCACAACAAACGGCACAGAAATTACAGCCTGGAAGAACCAACACAAGAAAAACAACCAAAGTAATATGCTACATACAATAAAGAATAATAAAGCTTTGTCCCATTTGTTAAGGAAGGGGGTTGTTTTTAGTCGACCCCATTTCTATTAAGGCGACCGGCGTGATGCTGACCATATTACCCCTAGTGTGCCGATAGTTAAGAACATATGGGCCTAACAACATATTTCCAAAATGCCCTTTTTTTACAATTTCTATTGGGACAAGTTAGTTTTGGTTTGAATTCTCAAACTTGTAATTTGAATACATTCATAAGTATCTCGCTTGCGAGAGTAACCAACCCACCATTTGAATACATTCATAAGTATTTCGCTTGTGAGAGAATCAACCCGCCACATATGAACATCAATAACGAGGCAGGCATTGAAAGTCCTCCAGACGGTCCGATAATTTATACTTCAATTTGACACAATTGGCGTATATCATTCACACATACTCACATAGGCGCACATAAGTAAAACAAGAGGCCAGAAGAAATCGCTGCCTTTAAAGAAACCAGCAGGTATCATTACAGTGCAGTTTTTGTTCTGGAACACCCAGGGTGAGAAAAATAGAGTAAGACCGAAAACCTCATGAAGAGGAGAATTTGACACAGGCGTAAAAATGAGAACAAATGACAAACACATTTACATACTTAGAAAGCATAGTAACACCAGATGACGGAACAATCAAAGAGATCGGCAACTGAACGAACACAGTCAGAATGGCCTTCGCCAATTTAAACATTTAAAAAAAAATTAAATATCCCGTTCAACCCTTGCTGGGTTATAATTAGGACACATGGTGTACTAATTCAAGTAAATGAAGGCAGATTTCCAATACCCAAATATAGTACCTTCTTCCCCCCTCCACTCAGTCCAAATAGAGTAAATCAAAACTAAATTTGTATGAATTTTTGTGTGTGTGTGACCTCCCATTTCCAAGAAAAGATAAACAATAAAAATAAAAAACAAACGAATAAACCAAAAACAAACAAACTAAAATGAAGTCTCTCATAACTGCCCTGTTGTTAACAAGGTGAAAAGAGGTGTGAAAGCCCGGTGGGTGTCCGAGATTACATCAAATCCACCAATTATCTGCCATCAGCCATACAAGCATCCCATCATTAAACAACATCTGGAAATCTTTCCAGGAGTGCTAAATTAAAAATATATGAGAGTTGCGTAATTTCTGTACTTCTGTACGGTGCAGAATGCTGGACAGTAACAAAAGGAAATGTCCAAACTGTCCTCTTTCCACACAACCTGTCTGAGGAAAATTCTTAGAATTTTCTGGCCGAACACCATCACCAACCAAGACCTGCTAACTAGGAGCCACCAAGAAGGCATGCGCACCATCATAGCGGGAAGACGCTGGCATTGAGTTGGCCATATCCTTAGAAAAGACCATGACACCATCACCAGAACTCCCACACAATGGACTCCAGAAGGAAAGCGAAAGCAAGGCCGGCCAGAAGCCACCTGGTGGAGACAGAGATGCAAAGCATGAGCCAGAGCTGGGGCACCACATGAAGGATGGCTGCCGACCAAGCATGGTGGAGGCTTCTATTTTGGTTTTGATTTACTCTATTTAGACAGAGTGGAGGGGGAAGAACTTACTATATTGTCTTGAATTTATTACACTATGTCTTTTTCTTTCTTTGATCCTTAGCCGCCGACCGTCAAAGCAGTCAGTGGCCATTACGCCTGGTGGCGTCTTGTAGGGCAACAACAAATTGATTCCACTTTGCTCGGTCGGCGGCCATCCTTCGTACAGTGCCCCAACTCTGGTTCATTCTTTGCATCTCAGCCTCCACAGTCCTCCGCCTAGTTGTTTTTGGTCGGCCTTTCTTTCGTTTTCCTTCAGGGGTCCATAGCATAGCTGTTCTTGTGATGGCATCGGGGTCTCTTCTGAGGACATGGCCAACCCAGCTCCAGCGTCTGCCAGCTATGATGGTGTGCATGCCCTCTTGCTTGCTCCGAGTAAGCAGATCTTGGTTGGTGATGGTATTCGGCCAAAAGATTCGGAGAATTTTTCTTAGGCATGTTGTGTGAAAAGAGGACAATTTCGACATTTCCTTCTCTGTAACTCTCCAGCTCTCTTACACTATGTATCCTAATTATAATCCATCGAGGGTTGAATAGGATACCGGGTACTTTTTTTTTTTTTTTTTTAGTTTGTTGCTAGCCTACAAGATGCCACCAGGTGTGATAGTCATTGACTGATTTGTCAGCCAGTGGACCAGGACCAAACAAGAAGATAAAATGAGACAGAAGAAAAAAAAAGATTTTGAATGGATGGCACAGGAAGGAGAGCTTGGTTTGAATTTGTTGAAGGTCTTTGCTGAGCAGAGAAGAGAAATAATGATGAAATCTGATTTCTTATAACATGCAGGGAAATTATGAACGGGTTCTTCACAATAACGCTTTAATTTCTCTTTGTCATTTTTTTTTAATTCTGCTGTTTTGAACTCTTCAGAAACACCGCTTACACTTTGGTCTCGTCCATTCTTTGACCCTCAACCATCTAGAGCGACAGCGTTAGCGTTAGGTTTACCCTCATTATCTGATAATAGACTTTATTATCATCGTTACTTATTAGCTCCCTATAGATCATAGGCTTTCACAAATCATGCCAAGCCTTCCTGTCCTGTAACATACGTTCAAGGTCTTTCCATGTATTTAGAAAAAAAAAAAAATTACTTTCACGTCTGCCACTAAGTCCTTCTTTCTCGGTGTGTTTTTCAGTCTTATATAACTCATCTTAACCTGTGAATTCTAGAACAATTACTGCCTTGGAATGGTATCAACTTTTTTTTTTTTTTAAATATTAATGAAGAAAAATATCCCGTTCAACCTCTGATGGGTTATAATTATGATATATATTGTTTTCAATTCCAAATAATATGAACAACTGCCGATACGAGAAAGTGGCATCACATTTGTCAAATCATTGTAAATAGGGACAATCACAATTATGCTTATACGTTAAATTTAAAAAAAAAAAATTAAAATCAAGAAGAAACTCTGAACAAGAATAATATTAAAGTGGAGGGGTGTAAAGGCCTGGCGGTTCCAGTTATATAACTGACTTTAACAGATATTTAATTGACTTTCATCTGTTAAAAGTCATATGCATTGTAAGAACAGCATCAGACCTTCACATTCCCAGCCACTATATATTAACCTTTGTTCGTGTTAAATATTGTCTGACTATATTATGCAGTTCCCTAGGTCTGTCTATTCTTAACACCTCTTCTATATTTATAGGTAAGTTTGATGCTCGCAAATAATCTAATATTGGTATTCTCATTTGTTCATACCTCTTACATTTTAACAAGAAATGTTCTATATTATTGTCTTGAAGACATCCTGCACAGTAAGGTTCTTCTATTCTGAAATAGCCTTTTCCCAGCTGTAGTCTGAGAAGTTTCTTATTACTGGGAATTTTTAATTCCGTAGATATCTGACATTTTCTTGTTGGAGCCTTGAACACCTTATATGCATGTCTTCTTTTCAGATTATTATCCTACTCTGCTTTCCATTCATCTGTTATTAATTCTTTAATTAAGCTCTTAATCTCTCATTTACTCATCCCTACTGGTTTTCTCAATGTGCGACGTTTCCAATACCAGCGTCTTGTAATATCGATACCAGTCAAATTCTTTTACTCCGGTATGCGCAACGGTATCGACGTACTTTTATTGATACGTGGCCAATCTATAGAGTGGCAGTCATGTGTACATATAAAACTCCCAATACTCTGAATTAAATATCAAGATCGCCCAAATAAATAAATAAAAAATTACATGTATATCCAAAGCGTGACATGTAAAGGCTAGTCCTGTACGAATAAAAATGATAACATCAATACTGAATAAATAGCATTCATAACAACGGATAGATACACAAAATATTAAGATCTATTTTCTTAACATTACCAATGAAACACGTGCCGACAAATCTGAAGAACATAGGATGGTTACAACCTACGCCAGATCGCCAAAATGCGCACCATCGTTGCGTGCGGGTGCTGGAGTTATTGGCCACGTCGTTAGAGGAGACCATGCAACCATCGCCGGGGGTTCTATGTTGTGGACTGCAGGAGAAAAGCGACAGACAGGCCGGCCAAAAGCAATCTGATTGAGAATAGTGTGTCAGAGATGCAAAGCGTGAACCAGAACTGGAACACAACAAGAAGGATGGCTGCCAACCGAGAAAAGTGAAGACAGTTTATGTTGCCCTACAAGAAGCCACCAGACGTGATAGTCACTGGCTGCTTCTCAAGAACCAAAGAAGAAGAAAGAAATGAGTTTAAATAATATCCTCATGTCTCCACATCTCTTTCAGTTTGTCTGTACTTGATTATCTACGTGGATGTGCGTATATGCATGTGCCCGATTGCTCTCTATTAAGTTTAACTTGGGAATATGGACTGCCTTGGTTTTCTCAGTGTGTGCTCTCCAATCCAACGTCTTTTCTTCACATCTTGTTCCACTGAGGGGGTACATCATAAACACTTTAGACACGATGAAATACCATAACAAACGCCAGATCATTTGCAGCCTGCAAAAACCAACAAACGAAAAACAATAAATGTAATATACTAATTACTAGAATAAAGAACACTACGTACCCAAATTATAGCCCACATAGGAGGAACCGGGTATTCCACGTACATGATAAAAGCATTTCTCTTGTACATAGGCCAAAATAAATTCTTCTTCTTCTGCGTTCAGTTTGAAGTAATGCAAGATCTGCAGGCCTGTCGTCAGGACGAAGTCCACAGTCCTTTGCGGGTCAGCGCGGCAGCCTCATAGCTTCTGCATGATCTCAGCAGCACCTTGGCCAGGTCAGACGTCGTGGGTCATCATGGGTTGGGCAGTTTTAGAGAATGTGTTCGGGGGTCTGGATACTAGCTCTGCATGAACATTCACTTGTGTGAGATATCCTGAGGCGATAGAGATGGCCAAGTAATCTGCAGTGGCCAGTTCTCAGGCGGAAAATGGTGGTCTGTTGGTGTCTGTTTAGTTGATGGATTGGGTCATCTCTGTTATATATGTCCCCTTCCTCCTTCCACTTATTTGTGTACTTGTTGGGGATGATGGTTTTAGCTTCTCGATAGGGCAATGAGTGGCTGGATTGTTCCATTTTACTGCCAATTCTAGATAGAACATCTGCTCTCTCATTTCAAGCAATTCCACAATGGGAGGGTAACCACTGAAGGGCAATGGTTGGGGACCTTTAGATAATGTTAAGCTCAGATCTGACCTCATACATCATGTTTTTATTTCTAGTCTTCTGTATTGATTCCAGTAATGATCTACAGTCAGTGAAGATTACTATCTTAGCTGGTGGTTGCTGTTATGATCCGGTGAGGATTTTCAAAGCTTGAAGTTGTGTCATAGCTTCTGCCCTGAAAATGGAGGAGATCTTTCCGGTTGGGAAGGCCTTACAGATGATTTTCCCATTTATGAATCTTATAAAAATGCCTCCTCCATCATTCTTTATTGCTGCCTCAGCGGATCCATCTATGTATACGTATGTCCACTCCTTCGGGGCCAAAATAAATAAAAAGAAACAAAAAGTAGCCAGCTTACACTTAGAGAAACGCATAGCAAACATTTTAAAGGCAATACAACGCTGGAGGAACTGACATGGATTTTAAAATGGTGCAGACGACAAGAGGGGCCTTCACTATTTTTCGAAATACATGTCGTGAGGTGGTTAAGAGGTTGTCTGAGATCATAAACGTTGATTGAGATACGTGATAATAGACAGATATAGAGTCGCGAATGTGAATAGAGAGTGAAATATGACCTTCAGGAAAGAAGATAGGCCTATGCATTTAATCTCTTCTTTCCCACCACGTTCGCAACACTTGTTAAAGTGTCATACATTTACTCTTCCTCCCCGAAATATAATAATTATTTCAGTAAGGACAGGACAGGTTAACATTCAAGTGACAGATGAAATAGAAAGTATATTCTGACAATAAAAAGTATAAAAATAATAATAATAAAATAAAAAATTGCTAGGTATGAGTTTTCTGGTGTCATTAAAAAAAAATTTACAAAGTTGAATGATAGTAATTTAAGTGAACAACACAGTAATTTCTAACTAGCAGGAGACAATCCCCAATCTTCAGGAAAAAAAGACGATTGCCTCTGTTTCGTTAACTAACTTCAGAGATGTTTACACCTTTTTATTTGGAAGATCACCAACTGAATAGTCTTTCGTCCATCTAAATAATAGCAGTTTAGCTTGAGCTAAATAATTCCTTGAATAAGAAGTTCCTTTCCGTTACTGCTGTCGATTAAATTATTCTGTGGATATCTTAACACTATTTTTTTTTTTTTTTAAATCCAAGGGGAATTTATATGCAGAGTTACCGTGGTTCTAGGCTCTCACTCTCGAGGTATCTGCAGCCAAGACTTTACACTTCCATTTGTATTTTGCTCGGTAAATCTGGCAAAAAGTGGCTACAGCGAAGTTAAGGATGTCAGAAATATGTATATCCAAATAATCAATCCAGAAGACCAGTCTAAACTGACTGAAAAAAAAAGTAGGATGGGACAAGTGTGTGACGCGCAACCGGTGTGGGGTGGAGATCAATACCCTTTAGCTCCCCAAGGAGCATAGGCCTTCAACAAACACATGCCAAGTCTTCCTGTCCTGTGCCATCCGCTCAAGTTCTTTCCATGTTTTCCTCATCATTTTCACCTCTGTTTCCATTTATCTTCTCCATGTGTTTTTGGTCTACCTCTGCCTCTTTTTCCCTGTGGATTCCAGAACAACTCAGAGCCATACAATATGACTGACTTCACTTTTGAGTTGAAGATTCTTATTTTCGTGTTGGACTTGATTTCTTTTGTTCTCCATATGTTTCCCAATGCAATGAAAGCTCCTCTTGCTTTTTGTATTCTTATTTTGATATCACTGTCTGTCCCTCCAACTTTGTCTATATTACTTCCAAGATATGTGTACGATTCTACATCTTTTAGTGGTGTTTCTTCAAGTTCAACCTTGTTATCATTTCTTGCATTTATTCTCATAAGCTTTGTCTTTTCCCTGTGTATTTTCAGGCCCACTTGTTGTGACCTCTCATCGAGAATTTTCATTTTCTCTTGCATCTGATTATGGTTATGGGACAGAAGAGCCAAGTCATCTGCAAAATCCAGATCATCAAGCTGTTTAGTCAGATTCCAATGGATTCCATTTATGTTGTGTGATGTCGATGTTTTCATAACCCGATCTATTGCTAGTAAGAAAAGAAATGGAGACAAGAGGCATCCCTGTCTCACTCCCGTTCTAATCCTAAACGGTTCTGTAAGTTGTCCTTCATGAAGAACTCTGCATGCCATGTCTTCATAGGTCTTCTTTATTAAGTTAATGATCTTCATGGGAACTCCATAATGCCTCATCAATTTCCAAAGCGATTCTCTGTCTACACTGTAAAATGCCTTTTCATAGTCCACGAATCCGATGTATAACGGTGAATTCCATTCCAGACTTTGTTCAACTATTATTCTCAATGTGGATATCTGGTCTGTACAGGATCTATTTTGTCGAAAACCTGCTTGTTCATCTCTCAGTTGCTTGTCTATGGGCTCTTTTAATCTCTCCAGGACGATTCTGTTTAATACTTTTGCTGGCACTGATAGTAACATTATTCGTCTATAATTTGTGCATTCTTGTAAATTTCCCTTCTTAGGCAACTTGACCAGATAACCTTCCTTCCATTATGCTGGTATTTCCTCTCTCTCCCAGACTTTGCCAAGTAGTTTGTATAATATCTCTGTAGAGGTGTCAATATCTGTTTTGATGGCCTCTGCTGGAATGCAATCTGGACCAGCTGCTTTTCCATCTTTCAGAAGTTTTATGGCTTTCTTTATTTCTTCTCTACTTGGTCGTTCACAGCTGATTTGTAGCTCCTCTTCTGCTGGCTGGATGTCTGGGGGATTAGTTGGAGATGGTCTATTGAGAAGTTCCTCAAAATGTTCTGTCCATCTCTTCATTTGTTCTTGTATATTATTAAGCAATTTTCCATTCTTATCTTTTATGAGGCCATTTGCTTGCTTATATTTCCCTGTTAGCTTCTTTGTGTTGTTGTACATATCCCTCATATTTCCTTTGGCTGCAGCTTCCTCCGCTTCCCTTGCCAAATCATCAATATATTTCATATTGTCTCTTTTGATGTTTCTTCTTACTTCTTTGTTTGCTTCTATGTACACTTCATGAGCCTTGGCTTTAGAGCTTCTGGTTTTGCTTCTGTTTAAATCTGCTTTCTTGTTTTTCCTGTCTTCTATCTTACTAATGGTTTCTGTTGTTATCCATGCTTTGTGCTGATGTTCTCTTTTTCTCAGTACTTCTTCACATGTCTCGTTCCATATATTTTTTACTTGTTGCCAGTGGTCTTTCGTATCTGTTTCATCTTCCAGCTGTTGGAGTACTTTGTATTTATTGAATACTGTGTTTGAAAATTTTTCTCTTATTTCCTGATTTCTTAGATATCCCACATTATACTGTTGTCTATAGCTATATGCTGTTGTAAATTTCTTGAGTTTTAATTTTGTTTTAGCCAACAGAAGATGGTGGTCTGATACAACATCTGCTCCTCTACACACTTTCACATCATGCAATGATGACCTAAACTTCTTGCTTATGCATATGTGATCAATCTGATTCTCAGTTCTGTTGTCTGGTGATATCCATGTTGCTTTATGTATTCTTTTATGTGGAAATATGCTTCCTCCTATAGCTAGTTGATTTGAAGCACAGAAGTTTGCTAATAGTTCCCCATTCTCGTTCATCATACCTAATCCATGCTTTCCCATGATTTCTTCAAAGCTAGTGTTGTCTGTTCCTATTTTCGCATTTAGGTCCCCCATCAAAATTGTGATGTCCTTTCTTTTCTTATTGTCCAAGACATTTTATAGTCTGGTGTAAAAGTCTTCTTTCACAGATTCTTCTTTATCGTTTGTTGGTGCATAACACTGAATGATGTTTATATTTACTTTCTTTTTGGCTGATTTAAACCTTGCTGTTATAATTCGGGTTCCCATTGCTTCCCATTCTATAAGTGCCTTCTGTGCTTCCTTGGACAGCATTAGAGCCACCCCTTCACTGTGGTGGGCTCTTTCCTCCTCATGTCCTGAGGACAACACCATTTCTTCTGTGATCAATCTCCTCTTCTCTATGCCTTTCCACCGTGTCTCGCAGAGACCCAGGATATCAATCCTGTAATTTGTCATTTCTGCCGCTACATGTGCAGTTTTCCCTTGTTCACACAGAGTGCGAACATTCCAGGTGCCCATCCTGGAGCTTTTCCTAGACGAAAAAAAGGTTAGTCGGCAACCCAGACTCCTTTCGGCTTTCTCTAGGTTGCTTCATGCGTCTCCTTTCCAAAGGACCTTCTTCTGTCTTGGGCGACTGAGTTGATTTATATTCTTTATTTGACTTGTTCATGTTTGTTGACGTTTTTGTGGTAAAAAGTTTTTTACGGGATGGGGTAACCAGCCCCATGCCCAACCCTCCTTACTCGCTTTTTACGAATGCCTGGTAGGATACAGTGTTACTATACTTTGCTCCCCTTTCGGGCCACGGTAACACACGGGTGGCGGTGGAGATGCAACGTGTGATCTCTAACAGGTACTGCAAGGGATAATGAGCTCTGAAATCATGTGATCATAGGCAGTAAGATGTATCCAGCAAAGCAAAGTCAAGCTGGAGATTCAGGAAGGGGATCCGGGAAAATTGGGATCCAAATAAACTTGGGTCCAATAAACAAACTGGTATTCACTAAAACTGGTATCCTACATGGAAAGCGACTATAGAGGCTTTCGTTTGTTCCGGGTCTCCAGAAAATTTTCAGTAAGTTAAGAAAATCCTTATGACCATGCATCTGGTATTACAGTACGTATACCACTCTGCAGGTTAGAGTTTCTATGGAGACAACGAGCGCTGAGGGATCTGTGAGTCTAGTATATATAGCCAGAATCTCTTACGAGATCGTGTCGCTAATTGCACGCACCGACACAGAGGTCGGCGAAGTTCCCCCTGTGACAAAGGCGTGAGGGAATAGACAGTTTTCTCCCCTACGACTCGAAATCAAAGGTATTATGCATAAGAAGCGGAGACACTCCCAATGTCATCCAGCTCAAAGGGTTTCATGGGTGAGAGCGTTCGGTCACTTGAAAAGCAAAGCCTCTCGTTCGTGTCCGCTTCTCCCTGACGCAAAAGACACGTAGGTTTTAGTCGCCACCAGAATGAAAGAGTTTAAAAGACGGCACAAAATAGCCGACAGTAGCACGTGCACGAGGGAGGGGTTTTGATAATTTTGATTTCCCGTGGCAATATCGGATTGAACTTCGCTGTTTCTAAATACGGTATAATCTCCCCACTCCATTCAGACCTAATAGAATTAACCAACATGTAAAATTGTGTGTGTATGTCTGTCCTCCCCTTAAAAATATTTTAAAAGTAAATAAATAAAAACAAACAAATTTAAAACAAAAATTCCCTCACGACTGCCATGTTGTTAACAATGTTACAAGAAGGACAAGCCAAATGTGTGATGAATCAAAGTTTCTCAGTAATAGGAAACGGCTGTGTGGAGGTTTTTACTTGAAGGCCTATTGTGCAGGGTAAGACAAGAAGAAAAGAAGCTCATACAATGCTAATCATGATAGGCTGAGCAGTTGTAAAAAAGGGGGGAGGGGGTGGAGTGTGGGGTAGGTATTAGGCATTACATATTTCACTAGATTAAATCTCAGATTTCTTTTTTTAATGAGGTTGGGTGACCATTTCCCTTCCTCGCTGCGTTCTCTAATTCAAGAATCAAACACTCATTAACAGTTGGCTAAGCTGCAGCGTCCAGACTTTGTTTCCAGAAAATGATAAGGAGAACGTGGAAAGAACTTGAGATGATGGCACGTGACAGGAGGACTTGGCACGTGTTTGTTGAAGGCCTATGCTCCTTTGGGAGTGGAGGGTTATGAATGAAGCTGCAGCGTGACGCTGCCTTTCAACCTCGGTAACTTTGCCTCTAGAAGCAATCGCTCTAATCATTCTGCCACTCGAGTCTCATACTGTGCCGTACAACCGTTAAATATCGGTACTCACGGATGTATTAATATTTGGTATCTAATATGGTTTTTTTTCCAGTATCGTGAGTACACCGCAAAGTATTGATTATCGCCCATCATAATTTATCAGCGACTTACTGGTCACGTCTGGAAAAGTATTGGCGGTTGTTATTATTCAGTTTGCCATTCGGAACAGATCTAACTAGTTAGGTAATAGTTATGTGCGTAATATCGTTTTATTTGGTTTTAAGGCATTTTGTTACGAAAGCTAAATACCCACTTCAATTTAGTTTAGCGATTTCATACCGTGAAATATGTTAAAGAACCATTAGGCCTAACACATCAGGATGGCCTGCCGGCACATCGCTGTCTGACACTCATGCTTGGAGTAATTTGGTTCTGAAAAGGGTACCATTGGCTGACCTATGATAAGAAATCCCAGAGGTTTTACCCTTAAATTGATCTGATATTTTATGAGGCAACTTCTTTATTCTAGCTAGCCTAATCGAAAGATGTGGTTTTCTCCAGTATGGCTGATAGGCACACTTTAAACGGCTACAAAACTGATGGTCAGTGATTTAAAAAAATCTACGTTCATTCCTATCTTTCAGCTCCCGAAAAAGCATAGGCCTTAAATTAAACTATGTCATGCAAAGTCCGCTTGTCCTGTACGATTCACTCGAGGTCTTTGTTTCATTTCTGTCATCAATTGCCTTCATGTGTTTTACCCTGGGGATTACACAACTTAGGCCTACTTACTTAGTCGTTCCCCTTCTACCGTGAAGTGTAGAGGTTTGGAAGAGAGAGCGCCAGACTATCCTGTCGGCTGTCTTCCTCCTGGCCTGGTTCCATTCTAGTCCTCGGTCCTTCAAAGATTGTCTAATGTTGTCCTCCCAGCGGACTCTGGGGGTCTGGATCCCTGGCTCTTTGTTTCCCATGCTTGTCGTGGTAGCCGATCTTCTCCCATTCTGCAGACATGGCCAAACCATCTTAGTTGGGACTGTTCTACTTGGGTCTGCAGAGGGTGGGATTTTAGGCCTCGTCTGGTTGCAGACCATGTCTCTTGTTACTTCAACCACCTTCCTCAGATACCTCATTTCTGAGGTTTGGATCTGGCTTTTGTGGGTTGTAGTCATTGCCCATGACTCGCATCCATATGTCAAGACTCGCATCCATATGTCAAGAGTGGGACATAGGTGGAGCGGTATACAGCCATCTTCGTTTTCTTACCAACCTCTCTCTTGCTGAGGAATCCTCGATCTATCGCCTGAAAAAGTCTCCCAGCTGCTGCTTTTCAAGTGGCCAACTCTTCTTTGATGCCTCCCTTTCGGTCTATAATAGCTCCGAGGTATTTAAAGTGGTCGACCTGCTCCAGGACCTGTTCTCCCAGCTTAATCTGATGTCTTCTTTCTTCTCGTGATATCACCATGGATTTTGTTTTAGAGCTGCTTATGACCATCCCTCTCTTCTCCAGCTCTTCCTTCCAGACTTCCAGGTTGGATTGGAGATGTGCCTCTGATTTAGCAATCAGGGCAACAAAATCACTAGATTTCTCATAAGAATTGATATATAACAAATTAATTTGTTCTAAAGATCCAGAAAGCTGTATTTTAAAATTCAGTAAAAAGTGATGCAAAACAAAAACAAATAAACATTTATTAACCACATATAAATATCAGACATACTGAGTCGAAAAATAGTTATCTGTCCCTGCCGGTCGAGAGTGTGATTGTCGTCTTTGGGTTGGTTCTGTTCTCTTCTGATAGTCTGGATAGCTCTCTTTTTCTCAAAGTATGTGACTTCATTATTTTCTTGTTCACATTCTCCTCCCTTTTTTGCAAGTTTATCTGCCTTTTCATTTCCGGGTACACCACAATGAGATGGTACCCACTGAAGTATGGTTCTCTTTTTGGCAGCTACCTTGTTTAGTTCATTTCTCAGATGCGGGAGTTTACCACCCTTGAGAGCTTGCAGGACAGACAGTGCATCTGTGAGGATGACTACCTGGTGGCAGTCAGAGTTGGTGTTACAAATCATATTTGCAGCTTGCTCTAGAGCTTGAACCTCAGCTGTATAGTTGGAACAGAATTTACCAGTGGGAATGTGCCTAGTCTCATAGTGGTTGTCAGGATATGAGATAAAGATACCGGCACCTCCATTCCTAACAGCATTAGTTGCTGATCCATCTGTATAGGCATGTATCCATGATTGATCGGGATAGCTTTCTTGGATCATACTCAATGTAGCAGTTCGTTTTTGCAGATCATTATACTCACATCCACTTGTGAGACCTGACCGACGTATTAATTTGGAGGGCACTGCTGGCCTGCTCCCATGGTACAGGGTATAGGGTGGGCTTCAGTGGTGTTGTCTTCAGATAGGTCTTCTTGATGCTGTCTTATAAGTCTTTTTCCCCGATGCACAAAGCTGCTACGCTTTAGACGTCCCAATGCCAGATCATCTAGTCTTGCCTTCATTGGGTGCGTTGGCATACTGTTGTACTTTTCCATCTGGATCATGGTCTTTGTGTCTCTTCTATGGGACAATGTCTGTAATCCAGCAACCTTCTGCATCTCTGTTATTGGTGTAGTTTTCATGGCTCCTGTAATGAGCCTGAGAGCTTGATTTTGCACCTTGTCCAAGGACTGCAGATGTGAGTTAGCAGCTGATGACCATGCTGCTGAGCTAAACTCTAAGTGTGGTCTTATTACTCCACTATAAATCTTCTTTAGATTTCGTTCATTTGCTCCCCAGTTGGTACCTGCCAATTTTCTGAGTATGCCTAGTCGTCTTCGGGCCTTTCCTTCTGCATTTTCAATATGCTTATTCCATGTAAGCCTTTGGTCAAATGTCACCCCAAGATAGGTGGGGTAGCTTTCTTCCTTGATAACGGTTGTCCCTAGGTGTATGTTAGCTGATTTGTCCTTGGGGGCGAGGGAGAACAGTGTTGTGGAGGTTTTGTCTGTGTTTATTGTGATAAGCCATTTTCTGCCCATGACACTAGCATGTCTGCTGCCCGCTGCATTCTATAATTTGCTGTGGTGACATTTTCATCAGCGCACCAGAGTACTAGGTCATCTGCATATAAGGCAGCTTTCACTCCTGCAGGGAGATCTTTCACCAGGTCATTGATGTAAACAAGGAAGAGTGTAGGGGAAATTACTCCTCCTTGAGGTACCCCCTGATGGAGCAACACTTTTCTGCTCTGCAGACCGTCAAGAGTGACTCTAGTTCTCCTGTTATGCAAGTATGACTGGATCCATTTCATCATGTTGCCTTGGATTCCACCTCTCCCAAGTTTTGCAATGAGGCCATCTTTCCACACCCTGTCAAAGGCCTGCTTGAAGTCGACCCAGATCGTTAGGACCTTTTTCTTCTCCTGAAAGGCATCTTCTATTGCTTGAGACAAGTAAGTAACTTGGTCTTCTATACTGTAGCATTCTCTAATCCAGCTTGTTCCGGCACCAGGATCTGCTCAGACTCTAAATACCATTTCAATCTGTGGTTGACTATTCGCTCCATAGTCTTCCCAACACAGCTTGTGAGACTGATTGGCCGGTAACTTGCAGCCTCGGTCTTACATTTCCCTTTCTTTAGTATGGGTATTGTGATGGCTTCTCTCCATACTTGGGGTACCGTTCCTTTCAACCAGCTGTGGTTGAATATCTCAAGCAGTTTTGTCTTTGCTGCTGAGCTCAGATATACTAGCATTTCGTTGCTGATTTTGTCTGGGCCGGGTGACTTTTGAAACTTAAGCTTGGAAATAGCCTTCTGTAGTTCTCCTAGTGTGATGGGTTCCCTCATTGGGGCAGGAGTATCTGTCTGTCCCATGGTTGCCAGTATTTCTTTTCTTATCTCTCTCTGATGGTCTATGTTAATGGGTAAGTTGCTTTCTGAACTGTATCTTCTAGCAAACAAGTCTGCAGCTTGTTTTCCTCTGAAAAGTTTGCCACCTTCATCCAATGTGATAGTCTGCCTTGGTGAGGAACGCTCTTCATTTAGAGACTTGACTAATCTCCAAAGTTTCCTGCCGTCTTTCTCAAGGTTCAGCGATGCCGTTTTAGTTCTCCAGCTTTTCCGTTTTTCCTCTAGCTTTGTTCTCTGAAACTCTGCTACAGCCTTTTTCCATTTGTTGTGAGTTTCAAGTGAAGGCTGAGACTCTGCGTTCTTTCTAGCCTTGTCCATAGCTTCCTGACGTTCTTGGAGTGTGCTGGACCAGTATGGTATGTAGTTACGCCGGCATCCTTTGGGAATGGTTTCTTTTGCAGCTTGTAGTATGCATCTGTTGAAGTCTTTTACCACTTCATTAATGTCTCTGTTCTGTACCTTGAGGGTAGACAGCAGCGTGTTCACCTGATTCCTGAATAAACCCCAGTTGGCTTTTTTGTAGTTCCATCTTGTAATGGCTGGGCCTGTACTGAGAGTTGCACTCTGGACAGTAAGAAAGATTGGGCGATGGTCGCTTCCCCCTAGTTGATCTCCTACTTCTCTACTAATAGATCCAGCTATATCTGGTGTGGAGAAGGCAAGATCTGGTGTTGAAGTTGTGTGCCATCCTCTGGAGTAGAAGGTAGGAGTATCTGTGGCATTATTGACTAGGATTAGGGAGTGATCATCTTGCCAAGTTTCAACCTCTTCACCTCTGTGATCCAGATGGTTATAGCCCCAGCTCTGGGAGTGGCTATTAAAGTCTCCAACTGCTATAAAGTTGGTGGCTGGTACCTGTATAGAGCTGAGACTCAGAGGTTTGTTGTTCGGACAGTAATAGTTCAGGAGTTCTATTTCCATCTTGTCTACCTTTATCTGCAGCAGCTGATATTCTGCTCCATCCATGAAGGTTTTCCTTTCGTGTGCAGGAATGTTATTCCTTACAAGAGTAAGTACTCCTCCTTTTCGTCTATCTTTTCTGTCGGATCTGAAGCATTGATATCCCCTTATTTTAAAGGTTTGATCTGCTTTCAAGTGAGTCTCTTGGATACAGCAAACACTGACTTGCTTCTCATACAAGATGTTTTCCAGCTCTGTCTTTTTGCTGTATCCAGCCTGCTTGCTGTTCACTCCCTCTGCATTCCAGTGCATTATGACAAGTGGCACTCTGGGTTTCTCTTTTTCTGTTTTGTTTTGGTCAGTAGTTCTCCTCCGCCGTCTGCTGACTCCACAAGACGGTCTAGAGGGTCCTCCAGTAGCTGAGGGTGGGCTCTGTCGAGGCTCAGAGCCCGGCACTGCACCTGCCTGGTGGAGCTCCACAGGGCGAGCACCAGAACGAGATTTATTTGACGGTGTACTCTCCATAGAAAAAAAAAAAAGCGAGTTGCATGATACTGTGGTTTCCGGTGCGCCTTCTGGCCCAGTATCTACGACTTTAGCACCTGCTCAACGGGAGAGTGGGCTCATCCCTAATCTGTTTATGTTCCCAGTAGTAGACTATTCGCAAGCAGCCTGGGGGGTGTCACTGCTCTGCGCGGACCTTGTTTACCGAGGCGGCGTCCGAGCTCGTATGGTGAAAATATGGTTGCGTTATCTTCAAAATAGCCCTGTCTTTCCCGTGGCTTTTCTGCCATCCTGCAACTTTGAGTTAGGGAGTTCTGAGCTCCAGTCTCTTTCCCAGGCGTTTTATCCTGGTCTGGCACGCATACAGAGGACCCCACTTCTGGTTCTAAGTTAGCAGTTGGGGATAGGTGGGGTAGCACACTGTGCATTCCCCGTCATCCAGGGGGCTCTCCAACTATGCAGAGCTTGCACAATGCTGTGCTCTGGTTCTGGGCTCTCCCAAGGAATCCTCACGTCCTGCACAGAGCCACTTCCAGATACCCACCACCTGCCAACCCTCCATTATAGAAATCTCCTGCATGCGGCCATCCAGTCAAGAGCCAGTATTAAGTCTGGTGCCCAAGTGATCCCCCCAAGCTCAGTGTGCAATGCTGGGTTCTCATCATGCTGCAACACAGGGGGGATTGTGATGCTCAGCCATCTCTCTCAATTCTGCACCGATAAGTGACATCGGGGACTTAACTGTGCCTCAGTGCTGGGAGGCCCCGTTTCCGGGTACACCACACACAGCCAATTGAGGCAACGGTCGCCGTGGGCGTGATAGACGACAAACAGTGAAGAATGAGGCAAGAAAGCATTTAACCCATGAAGTGGGGGTGGATTGGTGCAGACCAGAGCATGTACCACTCGCCGGTGGGTTCTGCATCTACACCTATAGGGTTCCACCCACTCCTCAGCCCATTTAGTCTGGCCCCTCACCCAGGACCTGTCCGGCTTGGGTGACCCTGCCAGGAGTAAAACTCCCGCCGGCATAGCTCCCGGGATCATTGGGGCGCTCAAGCTCTCCAACCACGGCAAGGTAGGCTTACATGTGGAGAGAAAATAAGTAGTAAGTCTTACTAGGATAAAGAGTTAACCACCAAAAGTCTTTATCAGGGACAAACACACAATAAAAGCAGGGAAAAGGAAGTATTCTAGACATCAGATCAAGAATATTTTTCCTGATATAAAAAACCTGAAGTCAGTAGCTGATTGTGTTCCATTTTTGCAACTTGAGCAAATATTTTGTCAATACATACATGAAACCAGTCCATTCAAGTGTTTTGCACAACATATTTGTAGTTTATGAATTACTTAGATACTAATCAAGACATGCGAGATGCCAAGATTGTAACACTATATAAAAATAAAGGAGACAGAAGTGATTGCAATATCTACAGAGGCATCTCTCTTCTTAGTATTGTTGGTAAGGTTTTTGCCAGAGTCATCTTAATGCGACTACACAAGTTAGCTGAGCGCATGTATCCAGTGTAGATTCCAAGCTGGTAGATCAACAATAGACGTGATCTTTTCTCTCCCCAAACATCAGGAAAACTCAAGAGAGCAGAATAGGCCTTTATAGACCTCACAAAGGTATTTTACCTGGTTAGCGGGGCTGGACTCTTCAAAATCCACTGAAAATAGGCTGCCCCAGTAAATTGCTGGAAATGATAGTCATTCCATGAAGACATGAAGGGAACAGTCCAGTATGCTAGAAGCACATCACAGCCCTCTGACATACGCAGTGGCGTTAAACAAGGCTGCGTCCTGGCTCTGACCCTCTTCGGGATCTTCTTTGCCATGCTCTTGAAATGCGCATTCAGAAATGCAATGGAAGGAATATGTGTCACGGCGCTATTTCGCAGTGACGAAAAGTTAGGAGTGGCAACATTGTTATCAGCGAGTTTCGGCGACCCTGATAACTTAAAACGTCTAAGTCATGTGACAGGATGGAAGTCAAAAAGATTAGGCGAGTAAGTGGCAGTTGGTGACTTGCCTTTGTCCGAGTGAGGACGGATGTATGCTTCCCTGTTCGCCAGCAAGTGCTGTGCGGTTTCAGTATGGACTAGTATTAAGAGTTTGCCATATTCTGTCTTAGTATACATTTCGGTGTAATTCTGGATTATAGTAGTGTCAAGTGATTGTTATTTTCAGGCAGAAGATTATGAGTTGGCTATGGTTCAAGTATTCATGTGTCATAGATTTTGCCGCTCGGGTGTGAGCGTTAGTCAGTGCCGTGTTTGTGCAGTTCAGTCAAACTGCCAGGTATGAGACTATTATTAACATCTAGTATCAGAAGGGATGGCGGTTCTTAACAACTATTAGATTAATTAATTGGGGCAAGTGTCATTGGCTGTATTATATTGTGTTCCATTCGTTTTTTTGGCCGTGTGAGGCCTGATTCTGTGTGTTATTTATTAAAAGGGAAGTACCTATGCAAAGGTATTTATTTCTTATTGTCAGCCCTTGTGTTGGGGTCATACTCCCAAGGAAGCGAGCCAAGTATAATGTTATTAGCCTCATTAAAATCCACAGCATAGATTGGTTCCTGACAATATGCCTTCACTCTACGTCAGATGGCCGACTGTTTAACCTCACAAGGCTGAAGGCAAAAACAAAACTATGAATTGGCAGTGGTGCACCACTTCACATACCTGGGGTCTACCATCAACGACAAACTCTCTCTGGACACAGAAATTGACAGCTATATTGGCAAAGCTGCAGCCACCTTTGCCCGCCTCACAACGTGTGTTTGGGGAAACTCCAAACTCACAACGAAGACCAAAGCTGTGGTATATAATGCTTATGTCATCAGCACATTTCTTTATGGCAGCGAGACATGGACAACCTATGCTAAGCAAGAAAGAAGGCTCAATACCTTCCATCTACGGTGTCTACGCCACATCCTCAGTATTTCGTGGAAGGACAAAGTGACAAAAGTGGAGATGTTGTCACGTGCTGGCCTTCAAAACATGTATGCACTGCTTAAACAGCATAGACTATGCTGACTTGGCCATGTCCACCGCATGGAAAATGGTCGCATCCCGAAAGATATCTTCTGCGGACAACTGGCAGATGGCAAAAGAACACTTGGGTGACTGCAGCTGAGGTTCAGAGATGTGTGCAAGAGAGACATGAGGTCACTGGACATAAATCCTACAACCTGGGAGGATAAAGCTGCCGATTACACCAAGTGGCAATGTTCTCTATGGCACCACCTCAGATTTGGCGAAAAGAAGCTTACGGCAAACAGAAGAGAGGAGAAAATGTAGAAAGGAACACCAGGAAAGTGAGTAGCTGAAGGCTGTCACCTCGGGGCACTTTCCGGAGTTATGACTGAAGGGGATATTATTATTAAAGATAGCCTACTACTCAAGGAATATTTTTAAGTGAATATTGATATAAACAGCTTGCCATAGTTGTAATGATAGTAGTAATAGTGAAAACTGCAAGAAATTATTCATATTGTAATGATATAAGGTCCTGTGTAGTCCCCAGAGGTCTCTGAAGAGACAAAGAAAGAATAGGACTACTGAATCCTCAGGCTTGTCATACAAGATGACTAATATGAGATTTTTCATGTGACTGGCAACCTCATCATATAAAACAGATTTCAGTAATCAATCTGTATAACAACAGTACACCTCAGATAGATTTGTTCAAGTTGGAAACATCTCAACCTTGCTGCTTAAATATTCAACATAGTTTAAAAACAACAAAAACAGAACTAATATTCTCCTATAGCTGGAATAAGAGCTCAGTGATATGATTTAATTGATTTTCATGTGGGGAATTGGCCTTTTTTTTTTTTTTTTTTTTGTTTTTGTGTGGGTGAGGCATGCCCATTGAACCTAAACATGAGGTCTGCTGGTTGGCCAAGGATTTTTTAAAAAAAATATCTCTGCTTGCACTGTAGCTAACCCAGAGGTCTAGATGTCCAGGATGTTATGATGTCTGTATATGCTGATTGATACATGCTTTACATCATCCAGAAGAGGTTGTATGGTTAGCCATGCAGTGCGACATCAGCTTGATGGGCCTAGAAGTCAAATCATTCAGAGGAGTGGTTGCATAAAGACTTTTTTTTTACTTTTCTGATCTCCTAGATTACAAGTTTTCACTCTTTTTCCTTGCGCCAGGTATTGAAAAGTACATGTCTTTTTCAGTTGCGTTGTATCTCCATACAGGGTGTTGATGATGGAGGGGTTTGGTGGTAGCAATTGCTTCTGCAGGTCTGCTAATGCCAGGCATTCCAAAAGGTGGTGTTCTACTGTTTCTTCCTTCTGTCTGTTACAGTGGCTGCAGTATTGTGCATGGTCTGAGGTCTTACTTACTTAGTCGTTCCCCTTCTACCGTGAGTTGTAGAGGTTTAGAAGAGAGAGCGCCAGACTATCCTATCAGCTGTCTTCCTCCTGGCCTGGTTCCATTCTAGTCCTCGGTCCTTCAAAGATTGTCTAATGTTGTCCTCCCAGCGGACTCTGGGTCGTCCTCGGGGTCTGGATCCCTGGCTATATGTTTCCCATGCTTGTCGTGGTAGCCAATCTTCTCCCATTCTGCAGACATGGCCAAACCATCTTAGTTGAGACTGTTCTACTTGGGTCTGCAGGGAGTGGGATTTTAGGCCTTGACGCATCGTCTGGTTGCGGACCATGTCTCTTCTTGTTACTTCAACCACCTTCCTCAGATACCTCATTTCTGAGGTTTGGATCTGGCTTTTGTGGGTTGTAGTCCATCATAACACCAATTTTCAAAAAGGGTAACAATCGACAATGTGGAAACGGGAACGACTAAGTAAGTAAGTAAGGTGTTATAATGGCAATCTCCCAATCCTTTGGTATGGTCTTGTTTCACCATGCTGCCTATAGGACCCTTAAGAGTAATAGGTCGCCTGATGCTCCCATGTACTTAACCATTTCTGGTGTTATACCATCATGGCCTGCTGTTTTGCCCATCTTGATTTTCTCCAGTGCTGCTTCAGTTCTTCCATCTTTATGTCATCTTCACCATCATTGGTTTTCTCTTCTGTGCTAGTGGTTATCATTTCTGATGCTTCACCATGCTCACCATCCAAGAGTTCTGAGAAATATTCTTTCCATTACTTCCTTCGGGGCAGTAAGCAGTTTGCCTTGCTTGTCCTTTATAAATTTGAGAGGGCATTGTTTTTCCTTCCTCGTGTTCTTTAGGGTCTTATAGAACAATTTCTGGTTTTCTTGCGCATCTTTTTCTAGCTTTTCTCCAAATTCTTCCCAGGACTCCTGTTTTGCTGCTAGCACCTTGCTCTTTGCTTCTGTTCTGAGTGTCACATATTCTCTATATTTCTCCATTTGTCCTGTTGTATTTTTAGCTCCTAAGTATTGTTTCTATGCCATTTTCTTCTCTCTTATTTTCTCTTTGACTTCCTCTGTCCACCAAGGTGTCCTCTTTCTCTTGTTCCCAAGTTGGACTTGGGAACCACATGCTTCTGCAGCAGCTGTCTTTATGATGTCTTTGAATTTCAGCTAGAGGGTTTCCAAGTCATCAGGTTGTTCTTCTGTGTTTCTCACCGCTGCAGCAATAAGCCCCTGATATCTGGTCTTAATTTCTGGCTCTCTCAGCTTGTAGGTCTTAATGCTCATTTCTCCCGTTCGTTTACTTAGTTTCTTGCGTGTGTCGTAGATTTTTGATAGGAGAATTAAGACTTGGGTTGGTCCCTTCTGAATAGATTAGAATAAGTGATAGTCACAGTGAGAAGTAGTAATAGCAATAGATTTCCACGAGTGAGAAGGTAGAAATGTGATAGAGGCTGTCTCTGAAATCAAGAAATCTTCTCTCTTTCACCTATCTTCTACGACAGATTTAGATTGAGTCAGACAGTCTACACACATATATATAAAATATATATATATCCACTCACATACATCTACACATAAGACGACAGTTAGACGTACAGACGTGGAAAAAACTCTAACAATGATTATATGAATAGTTTGGGAAAACGAACTGACCGACACGCTGGAATAAATTTATGAGTAGTTTATTTATCAAGACTAAACTTCTCTCACAACATATCAAATCACATCAAGCATATACAAAAAAAAATCATAAACAAAAATCAGAAATGCTACCAGAATGATAGACCCGTTGGTATGATCCTTCCCTCGATGGATAGCCCACAGTCCCGTTAGAAGAAAGTGATAGCCCAAAGAGTCACAGATACATATGATTTAGTCTAAAATTCTTCCCCTTTAAGGTATGAACAGACTGGATACTCTGATCTAGTATAAGGGAATATATATATATATATATATATATATATATATATATATATATATATATATATATATATATATATATATATATATATATATATATATAGTTAGCAATACCTTGCATAAAGAAATGTTATGACAGCAAAAATGAATGGGTGTCAAAATACCACCATAAAAGGATTGCTCAGTCCTGCATTCACTCTATTTATTCAACTGTGCTCACGTGCATTTTTCAACAACAACAAAAAAATATTTTTAGGACTTGCCCATACAGAATCTTCACTGGTAATCTTGGCCAAGAAAACCCCAGGTCCAAAAAGATGAGTTGAATTCACTACTTCCGGGACCGTTCTCTTGGGAATACTATTGTTTTGGATGTCTGTTTAAGTCACATAAAATTGTCCAAGCACGAGCGTTTATAGCGAGCACAGTGTCAACATCTTAGATTTCAAACGAATGAGGAATGTCAGGTCGGCACCTTCTCTCAGTATAGGAATTTAGTTGGTCACACCACCACTTGTCAACAGTGTCGGGAAATTTACTGATTGAAATATGTTACTTGCCACCAAGGCGGAAAAATGACTAGAGTTTATAAAGGACAAGCAAGGCAAATTGCTTACTGCCCCGAAGGAAGTAATGGAAAGATGGAAAGAATATTTCTCAGAACTCCTGGATGGTGAGCATGGTGAAGCATCAGAAATGATAACCACTAGCACAGAAGAGAAAACCAATGATGGTGAAGATGACATAAAGATGGAAGAACTGAGGGCAGCACTAGAGAAAATCAAGATGGGCAAAGCAGCAGGGCATGATGGTATAACACCAGAAATGGTTAAGTACATGGGAGCATCAGGCGACCTATTACTCTTAAAGGTCCTACAGGCAGCATGGTGCAACAAGACCATACCAAAGGATTGGGAGATTGCCATCATAACACCAATTTTCAAAAAGGGTGACAATCGACAATGTGGAAACCATAGAGGCATATCCCTTCTCAGTGTCCCTGGTAAAATCTACTCTAGAATTGTAGAGCAGAGACTCCGACGCCTAGCTGAGCCACAATTGGATGAGGTCCAGTGTGGATTCCGAGCAAACCGAAGTACTCAAGACCTAATCTTCACACTCAGACAGCTGAGTGAAAAGGCCCTTGAGTATATTGGGGGGTGGTGTGGTGTGGGGGTTGGGGGGGGTAGAGTGAGATCCATCTTTGTTTCATAGATCTGGAAAAGGCGTTTGACAGGGTTCCCTGGAGCAAACTTTGGGACTGTTTGGCAAGGAAGAATATTCCAGCACCTCTGATTCATGCTATACAGAGCTTCTACAAGTCTTGCAGAAATTATGTGAGGACAGCAAACCATGTCAGAAGAGTTCAGGACCACCACTGGTGTAAGACAAGGTGATATCCTATCACCTTACCTCTTCATACTCCTTATGGACGATGTCATCAAGGCATGTAAGGAGAGAACAAGAAAGTATTCAGTGGGGTACTGGAAGATGAGACAGGTCTATATTTCGGAGCTGGCATTTGCTGATGATGTTGCCCTGATTGCTAAATCAGAGGCACATCTCCAATCCAACCTGCAAGTCTGGAAGGAAGAGCTGGAGAAGAGAGGGATGGTCATAAGCAGCTCTAAAACAAAATCCATGGTGATATCACGAGAAGAAAGAAAACATCAGATTAAGTTGGGAGAACAGGTCCTGGAGCAGGTCAACCACTTTAAATATCTCGGAGCTATTATAGACCGAAAGGGAGGCATCAAAGAAGAGTTGGCCACTCGAAAAAGCAGCGGCTGGGAGACTTTTTCAGGCCATAAATCGTGGATTCCTCAGCAAGAAAGAGGTTGGTAAGAAAACGAAGATGGCTGTATACCGCTCCACCTATGTCCCAGTCTTGACATATGGATGCGAGTCGTGGGCAATGACTACAACCCACAAAAGCCAGATCCAAACCTCAGAAATGAGGTATCTGAGGAAAGTGGTTGAAGTAACAAGAAGAGACATGGTCCGCAACCAGACGATCCATCAAGGCCTAAAATCCCATCCGCTGCAGACCCAAATAGAACAGTCCCAACTAAGATGGTTTGGCCATGTCTGCAGAATGGGAGAAAATCGGCTACCACGACAAGCATGGGAAACAAAGAGCCAGGGATCCAGACCTCCAGGACGACCCAGAGTCCGCTGGGAGGACAACATTAGACAATCTTTGAAGGACCGAGGACTAGAATGGAACCAGGCCAGGAAGAAGACAGCTGATAGAATGGTCTGGCGCTCTCTCTTTTAAACCTCTACACCTCACGGTAGAAGGGGAACGACTAAGTAAGTAAGTAAAACGTAAACATTTAATTTTCTTTCTTTAAAGGACTGTACAGGTAGTCATTTTCTGTTAAATATATACAGCATATATAACCCAAAAAAAATCCAGCATTTTCAACAATCCGGCACTCCTCAGGTCCGGAGGTTGCCGGATTTTTGAATGTCAACTGTACTATTGTTTTGGATGTCTGTTTAAGTCACATAAAATTGTCCAAGCACGAGCGTTTATAGCGAGCATAGTGTCAACATCTTAGATTTCAAACGAATGAGGAATGTCAGGTCGGCACCTTCTCTCAGTATAGGAATTTAGTTGGTCACACCACCACTTGTCAACAGTGTCGGGAAATTTACTGATTGAAATATGTTACTTGCCACCAAGGCGGAAAAATGACTAGAGTTTTCTCAGGAAGAATCAAATCAGGCTTGATGACCCGTTACTTCTTTAACATCTTAAAGTTCTGGTAAAAGTTATACATCAAATCTTTAAGGTAAGAATGTTTGTTGTTTTTTTCACAGATTTATCTCTTTTACTCAAAAGCTGGCAAAGTTTGGGTACCACAGTTTCACTATATAAAAATGGAAAGAACACATATCAAATAATTATACATACTATAACTGATAATTTAAACTGCAAGCGTAGCTTGTCTTATCATTTAAATTTTCCCGTGCAATAAGTTATATTTAAAAATCATCAATCCTCATGAATTAGGAATACATGCGTATTCCATCAACACTCATAAGGCTTCTAGCATTTATAAGTTAGTTTAGAAAGTTTATTCTCGTCTGATTATTAGCAGTTAAACTAAATTCCTTAATAGCCGACTGAGTTTAAGCTAGAAATATAATTTCTGTTTTCCACTGTAACTTGTCACTATAAAATAATACAGACTATATAAATTTAGCGCTCTGCACCAAATTTAACTAGAGAAATAAAATAAGCGATTTAACACTTTAAACACTTCACAAAATACTAGATGTTATATATGATATTTTACCTCCAAACAGAATTACAGTTTCACAACGACTAGGATAATTCACTAGATAGGTATTTAGAAGCTCGGCAAAATTTGACGAGAAACTAATGACTTCGTTATACAAGCTTCATTTCACTAGCACGAGTGATTCTGTCTACTGCAAGTTGGAGAATGAAAAGAAAGTTTCAAACTCTGGTTAATATCTATTTCCAGACAAAGAGGTAAACGTTTAATTTTGCAAAACGAAGTACTCTCCCCTTTCCCGTCTTTAACGCTTACGTTTAACACCTAAACGCATGCCGTAACTGCCACCTTGCGTCTCTGACACCTCCGTCTAAGAAACGGCCGAAGCGCTACGTGTCAGATGCAAATGTAGACAACTTGTCTGCACTGCAGGGGCAGTTTTTGCACCTACCCCGAGAAACTCATCCTGAGAACCATAACTGACACTTTGCTTTCTCGCACCTTACGCCAACTCTGGCCGTGGAGCGTGAGTGTCATATCACCTGACACTGAGAATCTACCTTGGAAACTACATGTCAGATGCAAACTACCAGACAAATGTCTCATCATGTCTGACGGAGTGAATTCTCACACTTCAGGACCAGAAACTTAGCCGAACTGTAGACAGCTGTCTGCTCCCCTGTCTGACGGAATGCATTCTAACACTCTGCGTCTCGGGTAGGGCTGACACATTACGTCATAACTGCGTTCTCAGTTTAATCAGCAATGAAATGCGTTTCTAAATGAGAAACGAAACTGGCGAAAGTGAGAATGGGAAAAAATATTATTTCTCGCAAACAAATGGATGCGAAAAATACAGGAAAAGGTAAAGAGTGATAATAAAAATAGAGGATACGGGTGAAAGAAAAAGAAGAGGATATAGGCAATTTACGATCAATAAACTCTCTGTGACAGCGTGATGTTGGGCAGTTCCTAGACTGAGCAACTCTTTCAGTTGTTCTTTTGATTGTAAGCAAGTAGTGATCACTTCCAATCTCTGGCCCCCTCCAGACTCTAGTATCCCGGACATATTTGAATGAGCTCCTCCTAACAATGGCATAGTCAATCACTGACTTCTCATTCTTTGTTGGTTCACATCTAGTGTATGCATGTATGCGCTTATGGGGGAACTTTGTGTTTGTAATGAAAGGAGTTGCTTTCCATTGTCATTGAGAGTATCTTCTCCATATCTTCCGATAACTCCACCCCATCTAGCATGGTCATTTCCAACTCTGGCATTGAAATCTCCGAGCATGATAATTTCATCTAGGCAGTCATCCACTGTCCTTTGAAGCAGCTCGAAGAATTCCTCCTTGACCTCTGCTCTCTCATCCTCATTTGGCCCATACACTATGACCAGGTTGACTATGGTTTCTCCTCCTTTTAGTTTTACAACCATAATGCGCTCCGAGACAAAGTTCCATCCATCTTTTTGGTTTTTGGCCTCAATGCAACCCACACCCCCTTTAGCTCTTTCAGATGTGGGTACACCACTGTAGAGCAGCGTTTTGCCATCGAGATCCATGACTCCTTGTCCCTTTTTCTTTGTTTCCGTTATAGCCAGGATTTCTAGTTTTGCTTTCCTCATCTCTTCCACCAGCTCCTCTTCTTTCCCATTTATACTTCTTGTGTTCCAAGTTCCATAAGTTGTAGTTCGTTCCAGTTCGTCGCCTTTAGAATCAGTCCAGTTTTCTCTCTTGTAGTTCTTGTAATCAAAAGTTTAAAGTAAACAGGTGATTGGCCTGTTGTACTTTGCATGGTGGAGGGGCTGCCTCCTTACGGCCTCCATGCAGGCCGCCCTCCTCCTTTTTCAGCCGGGCTTGGTACCGGCCTTGGCGGAGTTTGGTCTGAGGTCACTCTATGCAAATACTTGTTGAGAGGTACATATCTTGTTCTCAACCTGAAGATTTTACTCTGGTCTCTGTGGCTTAAGTTGTTGATGCTATCTCTGGGATTTGGCCAAGACATTTCTGCAGATAGTGCTCTTGCAGTTGAGCTGATGGCCCAGCGGTCCATCCACTGCTGTTTGCAGTTGTTGTATATCATGTATTTTGTGGTTCTTAAGTCGGTGAGAATGTTCAGTTGCGGCAAACTTGCTCCTTTCTTTGCTAGTTTGTCAGCACTCTCATTGCCTCAGATGCCTATATGGCCTGGTATCCACTGTAGAGTTGTGCTGACGCCATAGTAGGCAAGTACATTGATTTCTTTAAGTATGTTACCTGTGATTTTTTTTTGGCTAATGGGATCCAGTTTTCAGGGGCTTGTAGGGCAGATCTGACCCATGGTGCCCCAACTTGAAGTGGTGGGTCGGCTTGAGTGCCTTGATGATATGATGAGCTACATCAGCGGGAGCTTTTGCTCCTGGTAGGTTCAACCATACTGAGCAGGTCAAAATAAAGGGACAGACAAAGTGGGCACACCCCCTTCCTCCAGGTTAAAGGAGATTGGAGAACAGGGCTGACAACCCTGCCAGAAAAAACCTATTTGTCACAGAAACTGAAACAGTTGAGGAAAGAAATAAAAGTCAGAGTCAGGAAGAACCCTCACGAGGGATGTATGATGCAGAAACCTGATGAAAGCCAATCAGTGGAAGTCAGGCTGCCGACACCACTTCTAACGACAAAGGCAAAAATTAGAATAGGCACCTGGAACATACGAACAATGCAGAAGGCCGGAAGGACAGCACAGGTAGCTGGAGAGATGGGACGATATGGAATAAAACACTTAGGACTAGCAGAAACGAGAATAAATGGAACTGGTGAATTCACAACCAATACAGGGGAAAATGTCATATATTCAGGACACGAGGATGAAGACCACACGCACACACACAGAAGGGGTTGCTATAATGATGTCACAGGAAGCCAGAAAAGCACTAATAGAATGGGAATCAATATCACCCAGGATAATAATGGCAAGTTTCCTGGGAAAAGAAAAATCACCATTATTCAATGTTATGCCCCTTCAAACAATGCAGATGTAGATACCAAGCAAGATTTCTATAATGAACTCCAAGACATTGGACAAAACACACAAGAGAGACATTAAGATAGTAATCTGAGATTTAAATGCAAAAGTAGGAGTAAACAACAAAAACTGAACTAATCATGGGAAAGAATGGCATAGGAAACAGAAATGAAAATGGAGAGCTCTTTGTAAACTTTTGTGATTTGAATGACCTGATCATCGGAGGGACTATCTTCCCACACAAAGACATACATAAGACTACATGGAACTCCCCAGATGGGCACACACAAAATCAGATAGACTACTTCACAATAGAAAGAAACTGGAGATGCTACCTACAAGATGTTAGAGTAAAGAGAAGAGCTGACATAGCGTCAGACCACCACCTTCTCCTAGCATCACTGAGGATAAAATTGAGGGCGTACAAAGAAACTGTCTTTCACATTTTGGGTAAGAAGGAACAGTTGGTCTTCAGTTCATTAACCTTTTTGGAAGCAATCTTAAAAGTGGTTGAGAGAGTTTGAAGTTTCCAGCCACCAGTACAGTCTATTTTTCAGCATTCGTTTTGCCAGTTTGCTGATGTTGGAAATCAGCGAGATTGGCCTGAAACTTTTTAGATTATCTTCGGGCTTTCTCTTATTTAAAATGGGCCTGACAATGGCTGTCTTCCAGGATTTTGGTAATTTACCACTCTGCCAGGTTTTATAATCAGGTTTAGCAGTTTAGCCTTGCCATGTGCTCCAAGATGTTGGATTATCTCACTTGATATCCTGTCTGGCCTAGGAGCTTTTCTTGGCTGCATTTTTTTCAGGGCGCTCTGTAGTTCTTGGACAGTAAAGTTTTCTTCAAAGAGAGACAAATTTACTACACTTGGTTTTTCTTTACTTTTCAGAGTCTAGCCAAGGTGCTCTGTCAAGTACCTTCCTGCAGGAGGATCTGTTGATGTCTGAGAAGAATTTGTTGAAAGTGTTCGCTTTTTGTGCTGTCATCCGTAAGGAGGCGGTCAGGGGGTCAGCAGTGGTTTGGGGTTAGACTGGTGGTTTTTCCTTGACATGTTATTCAGTAGTTTCCATGCCTTTTCATCTTCAGTTCTGAGGTTGAGGTTGTTGCAGGTGACTGACCATTTCTCCCTTTTTGATTTGTTTGGTTTAAAGTCTGATCTTTGCAGTTAGCCTGTTGTATTCTACTCTGTTTTCTTTCTTTGGGTTTTCCTCTGCTTTCTTTCTGGCTTCTCTCCTTTTATTGACAATATCTTCAAGTGTCTTTGTCCAGAAAGGGTTATATTTCTTTCTACATCCACTTGGGATCGTATTGTATGCTGCATCAAATATGATTTGAGTGATGGTATTGTGCAGGGTGTCAATGTCTATTACTTCGCTGATTGTTGTTTGTCCTTCGTCTTTGAAGAGTCAGAATTTTTCTCATTCTGCTCTTTTTTAGTTCCTGCGAGGGGCTTTCTTCGGTCATTGGTTTCTTGTTTCGGATATTTGGAAAAGAATGGGGCGATCGTCACTCACAGTGTCATCAAGGACTTTCATTGTACATTCATTCATTATGTCTGCAGAGATGATAGTGAGGTCAGGTCTGTATGTAGATCCACTGGCTCTATGTAGGAGTGTCGGTATGATTGTTGAGCTTGCAGTATTATCAGGTTGCTGGTGTTACTCAGTTCCTCTATGCTGTTGCCCATGTAGTTCCTATCTTTGTACCCTAAGGCTGGTATATGCACATTAAAGTCTCCTGCTATGATCTTTTTTTTTTGAGACCTGTGTTATGGATGTTAATTTGTCTTTTGTAATTTGGATGGCAGTAGACACTGAACAGAGTGAACTGCAGTCCATTGTGCCATAGTTTTATCTCTTGGATATCATTTCCATTGTTTCTTTTGTTTTGAACTTTTACTTATAGATCATTTCTTAGAAGCATTGCAATACCTCTGCACTTATCACATTTGCATTTGTACACGGTATTGCCTGATGTGGGGTGTTCTTTATCAGCTAGAAGCTTTTCCAGTATGATTGTGATGTGGATATTGAGTTCATTTAGCTGTTTTCCTAGCTGCAGAGTCTTTGGTCTCAGTCTAGAGATGTTCACCTGGAGAATGTTAAGTGTGCCCCTCGTAGCTGACTTATCGCTCATTCTAGCCTGGGGCTGAACTACCCTGAGCGGACCTTTTGTGAGGCGATGTCCAAGCTCATACGATTTTATTTTACCTGGCTTTTTCATGCTTCTCATTTTGTGGAGTAGGTGGTGGGGATGAGGTGTTGTTTCTAGAACTTTCTTTAAAACCCAAAGGGCTGCTCCAGCTCAGCAGGTCCTGAGACAAGGCTGAACACTCTTCACAGGCTGGCTGGTGTTTTGAGTGACAAGTTTGGGATACCCTCCGGTTTTGGAATGTGGGATCCGAGGTGTGCTTCATCAATGTCCATTCGCCGCCACCTATAGTCTGCTGGCATAGACTGAGTTTTGTGATGAGATTTTGGCTGCCAATACTGTGTAGACACAGATGCTTGTCACGTCCTGGATCAGATAGTTTCACATCGGGCTTCCTCTTCCTCTTCGGTTGGTCTCCGAATCATTGTCAGCTCATTTTCCTGCTCACACTGAGTGAAGCTTATTGGACAAGATCACCAGGCTGTGTTAATGGCAAGGTGTGCAATGCCACGAGTTAGAGAGTTCACTTCTCCAGAGGGGAATCTATTACTATTTGACCCATAATTGGGGACCAGTTTGGTGGTTATGTTTCCCTTGCAACACTGGGCAGTTCTGGTACCACATCTCCCAGTCCAGTAGTATCCCTCAGGTGTGAGGGTTTCAGTCCTCAGACTTTTATCACTACAGTCTCTGTGGGGATCATCACCGTTTAATCCCCGCCACCCAATGACTTGCTGTTTGTCAGGTTACTACCAATACTTTTCAGTGTCTATGACCGCCCTACTGTCTTTATTAGTCGGTGGGATCATCACGTCATGCATCTAGGTGCCTTCACAAAAGGGGATCTACAGTGTTGGCCCAATGACTGGGTTCACACACAGGTGGGGGCCCTGGGTTTAGAAGGTGTGAAGGGCACCCAAGCAATGCAAGGGTACTCAGCGTAGTTTGGCCAGTCCATTGAGACTGTTATTGGGGGATGGCCGCTACTTTTTATAGCTTCTGGGAGCCATACACCAAGCTTGACTGCTCAAGGTGGACCAGTGGATTTGAGTTACTGCTGCAGGGCAACAGTGCGACCGAAAGGTGCTACCACTCTGGGCAGTCTGAACACCCAGGCTACCTCTGTATAAGATGGCCTGTTGGTGCAAGTAACTTGTTTACAATATGTATTTACCAGTATATGAGAGAAGTGGAGCTTCAGCTAAACATGTTCAAATCCATGAACAAAGTAAACATTGCCTGCGGTTTATGTTATTTTAACATAGTAAGTAGATTGTGCTACAGCAGTTGTTATTGTCGGCATCATATTGTTGAACTGCCAGTTGATAATCTTCTATGAAAGAAATAATCCTACAATTAACATTTATTTTAAATAAGTTTCCTCTTTACTTCCAGCTAGCCCAGCCTATTCGCCTTCTTCTCAGTTATGCTGGTGAAGATTTTGAGGATGTACAGTATGAGCTTGGAGATGGTATGATATGTTTGTACACCAGTCTGTCATATACATCATTAACACTTTGAGTACCACAGGCGCCTATTGGCGATAAGCCATATTTTCTGTAGAGTACCAATGTCGCTTTTTGGCGTAAGTATAGTATCACCATAAAATGTTATCACGCCAAGTGTCTGAACTTAACGCATATCAAGGGAAGTAACTCAATTTTATTGAGAAATGGTCAGTGGCGGCCAGAAAATTTTTTCACGTTTTGATTAATCTTTAGGTGGAAATTTCTTTAAAAATGAGTGAAACTAGTGCATGTTGCAATGATTTGGATTCTTGCTCTCAGCTAACCTTTGAAAGTGACAACAGTTAGTCTAGTGTTGATGCAGGGCAGCCTGAAATTACCTATACAGACAGCAACAGCACTAGTTCCAGCATTCGTGAAGCTGTCAGAGGTTTTGATATCGATTTTCAGGACCATCGTGAGAATCAGGGGCGTAGAAAAAGACCTGCTACTAGGAGGGGGTGTGGCAGAGAAGCAGTTGATTAGTTTCAGTGGCACTTGTATGGCTTTGATGACCCCTATGTGAGCGTTATGGTTAGGGTTAGACTGTTACAGACAGTAGAAGAGGGTTTCCTGTAATTTTGAGAAAAACAAAACATAACATGAAGCGTGGCCATACATCTGTTTTTGCTAGGTCGGGAAACATGGTTGCTTGTACATGGCATTATAGAATTTGTTCAGCACAGTTCACGCAAACAGTGTTACTGACAGCAGTATGAAAACAATTGACAGCGACCAAGATGCATTGTTTGTAATTCTGCTGGATTGAGAGTCCAGAAAAGATTCTTTTGTATTGGATGTGAAAAACCACTCTGCTTTGTGCCCTGCTGTTCATTTTTTTAATAAGTGTGAGGACAATGCTGCCACCAAGAAGGAAATAGGCACCCAAGGCCAGAGAAAAAAGCAACAATAATTGCATCTATGACCATATTTTATGTTAGACTATCACACCCCATCGGCTACCACGACAAGCATGGGAAACAAAGAGCCAGGGATCCAGACCCCCAGGACGACCCAGAGTCCGCTGGGAGGACAACATTAGACAATCTTTGAAGGACCGAGGACTAGAATGGAACCAGGCCAGGAGGAAGACAGCCGATGGGATAGTCTGGCGCTCTCTCTTCCAAACCTCTACACCTCACGGTAGAAGGGGAACGACTAAGTAAGTAGTAGTAAGTAAGACTATCACACCCAGCTAAAGTAAATTGATAAGTATGTATTTTTAAAAATTCTTTTTGCGTGAAATCATGCCAGTACCTCATGAATATTTCTATTTTGCCATACAGACCCTGGAAATTTTGTGTCCATTTCAAATAGATTTTTAACCCCAATATCATTTTAAGAGCATATTATACTTGCTTTTTTTTAAAAAGAATGTTTCTTCTTCTTCTTCTTCCTCGTTCGCCTTCAGACTTCCACATTTATGACTAATAAAGACAGTAGTCAACCCAAGGCTCCCAACATCTCCAAACAGTTTTTCGTTGACAGAAGTGGGTTGTTGCCATATGCTACTCCGTGCATTACTGTAGGTTGGGCAGTATTGCAGCAGGTGTTCGACTGTCATTGGGCTGGTACCGCAGGTGCAGAGATCTGTTGCACCAATTTTGTATTTGTGGTACAGATGGTATCTCAATCTGTTGTGACCAGTGCGTAGCCGAAAAATGATGACCTGTTCTTTTCTGGATAGTTGATGATATGCATCATTTTTCAAATGTCCCGGGTGCTCTCTTTCCCATTTGGACTTGAATGTAGCCTTTATAGTAGTTCTTGCCGTTGCGTAAGTTGTCTCTATATCATTTTGTTGTAAGGCACCTCCTTCCTTAGCAAGTCTATCTGCCTCCTCATTTCCTGGTATGTTGCAATGGGCTGGTATCCACTGGATAGTGCACTTCTTGAAGCATTCGGCTAGTCTTTCAAGGGAGATTATCAGATCTTTCAATCCTTTAGTTTGGTGGCTCTTCAGCGCTGATATTATTGAGAGGGCATCTGAAAAGATTACTATCTGTTTTTCTGCCTGTGCTTTGCATTCAATAAGAGTTTCAGCTGCCTGTTTCATGGCTTCTGCTTCAGCACAGAAGTTATTGCAGTATTTTCCAGTGGCAATTGCAATAGATTGAATTCTATTCTTTAATTTTATGAGGATGCCTTCACCCCCATTTTCAACTGCATTTGTTGCCGAACCATCAGTATATGCACGTGTCCAAAGCTTTGCTGGAAATGTTTGGTCAATATACTTTGTTGCTACACTTTCTTTGTGTTTCTGTCTGTGTTCCCTTACCTTCAATGCCTGGAATATCAGATTTTAACTTAGGAAAGCATCTTATTATAAAAGAATGTACAATAGTATTATATATTGGAAAGACTTGTGACTTTTGAGTTGATTATATTTTTTATACATTTTAATAATGCATACCAATATTTGTATATTGCCTCATTAATATTCAAAATGGCTGCCATGATCACATGACCTGAACACAAAACTAGGTCACCATGCGACACCTTATCCACTTCACATATCATCCTGAAAGTTTCATGTCAATCTCTTGACTCAGTTGGTCTCAGTGATTTTTTAAATTTCATCACCCCAAATGGGAAATTATTCCTAAAAACCCTTGGTACTTGAAGGTAATTGCTACTGAGAAAGTAGCTACTCAAAGTGTTAACAAACACAAAAGTACTGTGCCACTAAAGTCTGTATCCAAGTTTTCATCCACCATACGTGTTATTCAACAGTCTCTTCATTTTTCACAAGGCTGTTGTTAGTCCATAGTTCTTCACATTAAAAACAAAAAAATCTAGTCAGTTTACCATTTTAAATTTGTGTGTGTGTGTAAAGCTGGTTCATTTTCTTATTTTGCAGTTTTTGCAAAAACTTAATTTATTTGTTTTTAATTTGGAAATTAATTCAGGTCCTGAGTTTAGCAGAGAGACATGGCTGAGTGTCAAGTACACACTTGGATTGGACTTCCCTAATGTAAGTTTTACTGATTTGAGTCATGTTGCTAATTCAGATTTTAGGAAAGGATCACCTTCTTTCTTTTACAAGTTGTGTCATTTTATTTTATTTTTTAAAATTTATGTAACTTAGTTCTCTCTTTCTCTTCTGTATTTGTTCATTTGTCCCTGGCAAAAGCCTTTTTGGCCTTAGCATAGGCAGTTCTCCTTGTCCTTCATCCCAATAAGATGCATTACACATTTTTGTTTACCTTTCTGATTTGACGAAGCAGCTTTATGATTAAGAAGTATAACAAAAACAAGAAGTTACTATCTATGGCAAGAAAACATTTTTTTAAAAACTTGTAAGAAAACTCAAGCGTAAGCCTGATATCATTGCTCCTTGCAGTTTCTAAATTGGTATGTATTCTCGTGTTATAAATGTAAGAAGGGCATTATTCTGTTCTCTAGAACATCAAAGAATGCAGTACTGCATTAGTACAATCAAAAAATTCTAGAGTACATAGCATATCCTCTCTAGTCGTTAATACACTTATTGAACTATACATGTTTGGAATACACTGGCTATTTTATGAAAAATCTGCATGGGATAGGAAAATTCAAACATTGTTTCCAGATTTATCATGTTTAAATTATTAAGAAAATGGTAAAAGTACAGTGGCAACAACAAAATCATCACAGGCAATGCAATGTATGAGCTTTTTGTTGAATTTTCTTTTATCGAATATATGTAAGTCACTTGTAAAAGCTGGCACACATCATTTGATAAGAAAACTAACAAATTTTGTCTGAGTTTGTTTGAACAGAAAAATGTGTCACTTAATTTTTTTATTGATCTTTTCATGTTAGCTTTCTGTTTGTTACGAGCACAATTTTAAAAATTGGACAATGAAAGAAGTTTTATCAAATCAACCCGTTGTGATGTAAAAAAAAACTCATAGTAGTTATTTGGTAAAATTCTGTAAAGAGAAAAAATACAACTAAATTGGAAGGTGTGATATATATATTTATTTATTTGAGTCCCAGAGAAGGGAGATTTGCAAGAGGGCTCAAATTTGGGAGGAATAACATTACATTTAGTGCCAGAAAAGTAATTAAAAAATATCACCTGCTTTACATTTGATTTGTAGACTGAAAAGGCATTTAACAGTTTAAGCAGAGAAGCGCTGTGAAAACTTAACAGCTTACAGAATCTTTTGAGATAAAGAGTATATCGTGAATGCCTAGAATGAAAAGTGGTGATTTTTTTTACCCCTCAGAATCCTCCAGGAGCCACTAGGTCATAATAAAATATGATTTTATTTTTGTGTGCTTCATCGTCCTTTTTTCAATAGCTCCCTTACTACATTGATGGTGACATCAAATTGACACAGACAAACACAATCCTTCGACACCTTGCTCGCAAGCACGACCTTTGTAAGTATGAAGCATATCAAATTTATTTTCTTGATCATTTTGGGTAGTCAGCGTGTGACACATTTATTAAAAAATGATCAGTCATAATGGCTTATCCAGGCTAAATGTACACTTTCTGTATCTTAGTTTGTTCGTGTAGAAAATTTGTGTGGAATTTGTTAAGAAAAATGGTTGAGATTACCCTAGAAATAATAATTTTTGTTTTTTAAGTTTTATTTATTTTTTAAATATGTTGGCACTTTAAATATTTTTAAATTTTATTGTAATTTAACATTTTAATAAATATATTGCTGAAACTAAATGAAGTGTAGTCTGCTGTTTTAAGGGTAATTAAGGGAGCCGAGCTGGTGTAATGGTTACCACACTGCGCTGGCGATCGGGTGATCCAGGTTGAAGCCCGGGCAATCATATTTGAATGAGTGTTGTCGACCGGGACTTGAACTGGATTAATTTGAACCCTGGCGAAGACATATGAAGTAGTGTCATTGACCAGGGACTGGCGGCTCCTGAGCCGACCCAGCTCTAATGGGTACCCTTCAAAGACAGCGAGTATCTGCTTGAATGGCAAGTGGACATCTGTCAGTGTACAGGGGAAAAAGGGATACTCACGTAAAAATCAGTCTCAGGTTAGATATACTAACTGGAGATTCTCGCCTTGAGTAATAGCGGGCGTACGTAAACAAAAAAACCAAATAAAATGGTAATTTAAAAAAAAATAATTTCAGTTTTGGAAGAATGTAGCCAGTGTGGAATGTTACTTGTTATGTAGCATTACGTAATATCTTAATAAATGGTGAGGAACATCAACAGCTTCATATTATTAATAGTAGTATAAATTTAGTCACACAACACATTTTATAACTTACTAGATGGAGAAACAGAAAAAGAGAAGGCCCATGTTGACCTTCTGCTTGATCAAATTATGGACATCCGCAATGGATTTACTGGTTTCTGCTATGGGCCTGAATATGTGAGTATTGATACCTCAAACACACATAGTAAATTATTTGCATATTGCTAGGACTGTAGAGCAGAAATCATCTCATGCTCCTTCCATTAAAAGTGGTATTATAAAGGTTGAATGGTTAAATAACCTATTCTTAAAGTATTTAGATTTTACTAATGATAAGTACTTAATGATATTGTCAGCGGAGTTCAAAAGAAAAAAAATTATTCTGTTTTTTATGAACCATCTATTTTTTTTCCTTTTTATGGCATGCTAGTGTTATTGTTGTTTAACTAGGTCTGCTGAACTTGTCACTTTTTATGTGGCCAATGCCAAGTAGATGATTTTGCATGTGTTCTGAAGTTGTTTGGTGGTGCAGTATAGATTGTTTGTGTTTGCTGGTTAGTCTGGCAATAGTTTTCTTCTGTCTGTGGTAAGTCCTGGGCATTAGATGAACATATGTTATTGTCTTGTATGGATGGATTGTTGTTGTTGTTTAGCTAGGGCTGCTGAGCATTGTCAATGCCAGGTTGAAGAATCCATGACATTATCTACACTGTAGATCTAGGCTTTTCCTGTGGCTTTTGTGCCATTCAGAAACTTGTTGAGTTGGAGTCATGATCTTCATTTTCTTTCCTGAGTATTCTGATCTGGCTTGGCATGCATTTAAAGGATCCTCACATCTTGTTTCAAGCTAGAAAACATACTGCGCTTTCCCCACCTCCATCTGGGCTCTCCATATGTGCAGGACTAAAATCCTGTGCTGTGGTTCTGGGCTATCCCAAGGGATCGTCATGTCCTGCAAAGAGCCACTTTCCAGCTCCCCATCATCTGCTACCTACTCATACTGAGATCCTTCTGCTGGAAACCAGGCAGGTAAAAGTCAGTTAAGTCTGGGGCTGTCAAGATTTTCACATGCTCGGTACACAGTGCTCAGTATGTTTAGCCGCAGGGAGAATCGTGATGGTGGACCACGCTAGTGCCGTACTCAATCCCTGAAGCATTGACCAGACAGTTCGAAGGTTGCTTGTTTCCAGGCTGCACCACGTTGATGTGATTCAGAGCTTTGGTTAGATAGCTAATCCTGAAATTCATGCGAGGACAGTGGTATGGTTGGGTATAGATGTAGCAGTAAGCGTCATTTGAGGGATTTATTTTGTTTAAGTGCTTAATAAGTCTGGTGTGTTCTGTTTTTAATTGTAAGATTGTGCTCTGTGTCTTAGGTTGTTAATGTTGTCATTTTTGTTTGGATGGGTCATTTCTTTATACATAGCACATCCAGTTTTGCCTATCATTTCAACCATTCCTTTTTGAAGTTGTTTTGAAATATTAGTTTTGCTGTCTGCATGTTTGCTGGAGTGTTTGTTTGAACCATGCTTGCTCCTAGTTTTACAAGACCATTTCCTTATTTATTGCCCCACATGTTTGTGTGTCCTGGTAACCACCAGAGAATGGTGTTGATGTTGTTAGCAGATTGTCAGTCATTTCAACCAGCTGTATTATTTCTTTGTATTCGGTTTGGAGGTGAACTTTTAATGCATGCAGGGTTGGTTTTAAATCAGTGAAGATTACAATGTTCAAGGGCTTAGAGATTTCATGTTTAAATTGGTTGAATATTGCTGCTAGGGTAGTGTTTATTACTGTAATTTCTGCTTGGTAATTAGTACAGAATTCTCCACATGGTTCATATATTTCTACTGTTTTACCATTTGAGTTACTTTACATAAGCTCTGGGTCTAGCACTTATGGTGGCTTGAAGGTAGAGCTCTATGCCAACTTTACATGTAGCATTGGGCAGAGCTACCTAACTTTTGAGGTGAAGATAGAGATGCCCCTTATCAACCACTTCATTTTTAACAGTCGTAGACTGGGTGGTGCATCAGACAATAGAGGGCAGTCCAAGAGGAATAAGATGGACTACGTTTTCTACATTGGAAGATCTGGAATATGCTGATGACATTGCTCTACTCGCACATTCTCATCAACACATCCAGGAAAAAACTGATAGACTTAATAAGTGTAGCCAGCAGGTGGGTCTGAACATCAATCTAAAGAAGACAGAGGTCATGGCGCGCAATGTGGGCAACCCTGAGCCCATAATAATAAGGAATCAGAAACTGGAACAGACAGACACCTTCACATACCTAGGATGCATAGTAACACCAGATGGCGGAGCAAGCAAAGACATCAATAACAGAATGAACAAAGCAAGAACAGCCTTTGTTAGTCTAAGCAACATCTGAAAGTCCTCTCAGTACAGCACAAACACAAAATTAAGATTATATGAGAGCTGTGTACTTTCTGTGCTTCTCTATGGTGCAGAATGCTGGAGAGTAACAGAAGGAAATGTTGAAATTGTCCTCTTTTCACTCAATCTGCCTAAGAAAAATTATCAGAATCTTTTGACCGAATACCATCACCAACCAAGAACTGCTTACTCGGAGCAACCAAGAGGACATGACACCATCATAACTGGCAGACACTGGAGTTGGTTGGCCATGTCCTCAGAAGAGACCCCAATTCCATCACAAGAACAGCTATGCTATGGACCCTGGAAGGAAAATGAAAAGAGGCCGACCAAAAATAACTTGGAGGAGAACTGTGGAGGCTGAGATGCAAAGAGTGAATCAGAGCTGGGGCACTGCACGAAGGATGGCTGCTGACCGAGCAAGGTGGAAGCAGTTTGTTGCCGCCCTACAAGATGCCACCAGATGTGATGGCCACTGACTGCTTTGACAGTCGGCAGCTAAGGATCAAAGAAGAAGAAGGTAGAGCCATCTGTGTAAGGGTTTGCTAGTGTAAAATGTGAAAGGACTTTATTTAAATTTTTTTTAAACTTGTCATAGCACTACAAATTTTAGGTACACCAGCAACCTGGCATCTGAGTTTCATTGTACCCTAGTTATCATCATCTGATGACTATATATTCCTTGGGACTGATTGTGAAGAGTCCTAATTTCGTTATCATTTTATTCACTTTGATTCCTGCTTAAGTTTTCAAACCATGTCTTTCTGTGTTATTTGCTCTTCTGATTTTTTCACAAGAAATCTATTTCTATAATACTGATTGATAAGGTGTAAGAACAGTAGGAAATATGCATAAGTTGCTCAAAATACTATAAAGAAAACTTATCTTCCACAGGATGACAAGTTGCGTGAAAAATATATTGAGCAGACTAAGCCCAAACTCGAGGAACTGGAAAAATATTTGGGCGACAAGCATTTCTTTATTGGAGACAAGGTGTGAATTTTAATGTTATTTTAATTGTTAGTCTTTGGCCAGGATTTCAGTAGAATTAGTTTGTTCACAAATGATGAACTACGAGAGGAATTGTTAGAACTAGTCAATATTATTTGATTTTCCTGGCAATAACTCAATAATTATTGCTTATTCTGACAGCTACCGTTCTTGTTTTTTAATTAACTTGTATTCTGTTGTGGGTAATTAACTACAGCTGACATTATAAAGCATGCCCCAAAAGAGATGCATCTGATAACTGCAACTTTGCAAAGGACTAGACATTTATTTTTTTTGTCCATAGTCATCATCAGTTGGAAAGCATTAGTCCAGTGATAAAAAAGAGTAAATGTAATATAACTATATAGAACTCAAGTATATTTTCCTCAGCTACTTCTTTACAACTGTCTTAACGAGAACATAATATGTATCTTTCTTTGGCATAAATGTTTCTTCTTCTGTCTACTGCTTATTTCTTGATACATTGCAGATAGAGTTTATTTTTCGTTTATACCCATTGCAGCCCATTGTTTATATAATGTATTTCTTTAAGATGTCTGTCACCCGCCCCTTTAATCCATCTTTTTCTGGGCCATGGTCTCTATTCCTGGTCTTTTCACTTTGATTCTCTTTGTTAGAAACATTGGAATTTGTTACATCAATCTAAAGTAAGCAGGATTGCTCAAATAACTTGACAATGTGTTCACCAAAATTGAAGATTGAATATAGCAGTTGAAATGGGAGCTCTGCAATCTGGTATAGCAAACACCGCTCAGTCCCGCTTTGAAGCGTCTAAAGATGAAGAAGAAATTATTTTATAACATATGATGAAAGCATTAGTTATATCAATATTGTGCTGTCGGTATCGTATGTGCACATTAACCAAAGAGCAAGGAAGAACCAACTGTGAAATAAAGTATTTTGGTGTGAGAACAAGGTTGGTAAAGGTAGTATCATAGCAATTACTCCATATGTTATAATGTTTCAGCTTTACAAGGAGTAATGACCAGTTCCCCTTATCGCTGCCTTTGCAAGAGCTGAGTCAGGTATCCATGTACAGATGGGTAGACTGGGGCATGACACTACCAGGTTCTGAACCCTTTAACTTTTCCTCAAGAAGCAGACGCTCTAACTACATGATTTGTGAGAAAAGCAGTTAATAAAACTTAAAAAGATCTAATGAGAAACAGGTCACGACATTGCTAGGACAGAGCCACTGAAGTAATATATTGAGAAGGAAAGAATAAATTAGTTTTAAATGTCTAGTTAGGATTAATTCTGCCAGCAGAACAGGCTTATAACCTCAAAAACAGAAAATACTGCTTATAGAAGATGACCCAGGAGATGAATTGAAGGGTAATAAACAACTTAAGGAAACACAACATGACAGTGCAACAGACCACGATGTGTGGAACCATGATCAGAAATGAGCTATCAGTTTCATATGCGTGGTTCCACAGCATAAACATCAGACATTAAAGAAAGGAAGGTATGATAAACTTCATGAAATGCATTTTTGACTCATGAGACTAGAAATCCACACTGTTGTAAACTGTTCCCTAATGTGCACTTCACTGCTGCCACTTGTTGTGAACTGCTGTGTGTCTCCACACGAACAGTCCCCCAGGAACTATACTGGGCACGTGATGTGTTTACAGAGAAAATATTGTATTTTGTTAAATGTAGAAATCTCAGTCACATTCTGAGCCATAGGGGTTCTGTGCTGCAAGAATGATTTTTATCTGTTCCACTGTTCTTGATTACTCCACATTCCTATGACCTCAGCCTTGTGCTGTATATAACCTTTGTATTTGATTCATCAGTCAGTGCTCATTTTGAGCGGTGCTTGGCTTTCTTGCTTGCATAGGGCTGTGGGTGCATGCTTCTATTCATTTTGTTTCAGTGCCACTTTTTTTTTTAACCTCTTCACCTGTATCACCAGTCCATCTTTCTGTTAAAGTGTTCCTTGATCAAGACCTCTTCCTGTTTCATGATTAAAAACAGGTTTTTTTTTAAAGCTGTTAATGGTCATGTTAACGCTGCCACAACTCTTACTCTGGGGGAAAAAAGGTCTAAATTGTTTGGTGTTTAGCCATTTTAACCTATTTGGCTTTGAACCGTTTCTTATGGTATCATTGCTGATCTCTAAATAGGAACATTAAAGCAGACATATTTATTAAATTATGATGCTTGTTTCACAATTTTAAATCCATGTTATAATTTCAGGTGACTGCATGTGATTTTCACATCTATGAAATACTGGACCAGCACAGGATCTTTGAGCCAAATCTGCTCACAGAGAGAACCAAACTGACTGAGTATCTTGAGAGATTTGAGGAGCTGCCTGCCATTAAGGCTTACATGACCTCTGAAAAATTCCTGTCTCGTCCAATCAATAACAAGTGTTCTCACTTTATCTAAATCACTACTGTAATCTTAATGATTACCTCGGTGTTATTTGTTTTGATGGTTATTTGTTGTGCTATTTGCTGTTGTATGATCTGTGTGCACCAAATGTTCAGTTCCAACTCCAATGTGAGTTTACACATGAAGAGCTTTGACATGCTTTAAAACTGCCTATAGTTACATGACAGCAGAAACTTCTTCTATGAAGAGATCTGCCTTTCAACATTACCAGCCTGATGTGCTTTAATCATTCATCCAGGAAATTGTTTTCAAATTTAATCTCATTATCTTTTTTTATTGTCATCATTTAAAGGTACTTCCATTGCAGTAACCGATATAGGTGAGTGAAGTGTTTGAGACTTCACTGCACTAGGTCCAGCTTTGTGAGGTGGTGTGACCTGTTCCCTTCCTCACTTCCATTGCTTTCACCAACTCAAGAGCCGAGTCAAGTACCCATTTACATCTGGGTAAACTGGAGCATGATACTACCAAGTTTTGATCCCAGAACTCAGTATCTTTGCTGTGAGAGGCAAGCACTCTAACCACTTAGCCAATTGAACAGTCAGTTATCCTTTACACAGTTTAAAAAAGAATTAGTCATAAAGATATTGATTATTGTGGTTATGATTATAAAAGACCCAAAAAAAAAATTACTTCCTATAATTGTTCAGACTAATTTTCAGTTTTTGACACATCAAATTGGAATTGTATTCATCCATTGGAATTTCATTGATCATATTACTGTAGCTGTGCATTCTGTGGAAGCTTTATAGACCTTTATGAGATTTGTGAAGACTTTTAACTTTCACAAAGTTGAACAAATAACATGCAAAATTGCATTCATTTTCTATATTTAAGCTGGCAAAATCCATGACAGTTTTCAGACTCCATCCATCACATGATGTCACTAAGTGGATTTAAGACTAGAGGTTGTCTTACTATAGAGACAAGACACTAGTGGTAAGAAAGTCTGAGAAGATAGTTTTTTAGATGAAAATACAGTGAATGTGGAAAGATGAGACTATTGGCTTCGAGGGTGAGAACCTAGATTGACTCTCCTTCGCCACTTGTGACGTATTGTATAACTATAGACTCGCCACCTCTTACTACCAATAAAGGATATAAGGTTTAACTAAAGACCACAAACACCACTATACAGACAACATATAGGTATAGTATATAAGCTGATCCAGTTCAAAGTTCATAGTTTATTTACAAAATCAAATAAATTGCACATCAAGAAAATAAATAATGTGCGACGGTCGCGCACCTGAAAAGAAGAAAATGATTAACCTTTAGCACGCTGCATAAAAATTCAGAAAACTTGCCCAACCACTGCATTCTTTTTCACAACGCCCCATTTTTATAGTGGGTGACTTGTAAATTCTATAGTTTTTTTGGTCAATTGCTCTAATTTTTAGATTGTATAGAAATGAATGAATGATGAATCTGATGATATAAAATTTGTTTGTGTACATGTTAGATGTGATAGGAAGAGAGGAAAGGAAAGATGAAAAAAAAGTTAAAAAAATAAAAAAAAATTTTTTTTTTAATTTTAAAATTAAAAAAAAAAATTTAAAAAATGACCAACAAACGAAGAGTCCATCTCCCTTGCATCTCAATGAAAGTCATTTGACCAATAGAGCAATACAAATCAAATGACGATCTTTTCGTTACACCCATCATCAGTAGCAAAGGAACAAACTCCCTAGCCAGCAGTGACATTCGGCCGTAATCTTAATTCTTTCCAATATTCCTAATCCTAACCCCGAAAATTATACATACTTGAAAGGCCATTTTACTTTCGTTTCCATCTCGGCCATCAAACATATTCTGAGAACCGATTTCAGCGCTTATAAAGACAAAAATCTCATCCCCACCGCATGGCGTCAGAATCCAATAAAATTATAGCGAAAATGGCCGCGTGTTGATGCCGATTCATTTTGATTTTAAAAATTTACAAAAAATAAATGCGGATACACCCATCGCTTTTTTAAGATCGGAAACGGAAGCTAGCTCTCTTGCAAATAACATTAGAACTTAACATCCGGGGCTGAAATCACGTGCACACAAGTCCTCATGCTAGAAACGGTGATATCCGTAAGGCGCAACATTGCGCCTCCAGCATGGAGAACATAGGTTACGTTCGGCGCAACGTTGCGACCGCAGTGTGCTAAAGGTTAAACATGACATATAATATAACCCCTCCCGTTCAACCTGTATGGAAGAAAATCAAGGATTACAACAACCTGCTTGGTGGGGTCTCTGACATTAGATCCACCACTCCTAACTAACCTAGTATATATTATTAACCAAAATCTAACTCCACAGTCCGGATGGTAGACCTAACTCACGGTCTACACCAAAATCTGGAAAAGAACTTTCTAAAGTCCTACACCGCTAACCGTTGCTTCACAAGCACTGATGCACTAAATGACCCTGTTCAGTGCTATCTATGTCCTAACACAACTTTCTATCTGCCTCTATAACCTCTCTCTCCCCTCCGGTTCTGCTCCAGTGTATCTCTGACACTCTCGACATCTGCTGAAGTGGCATCTCCGTTACGCCCCTTCTCTCGTTTGCTTTTCAAAACAAGGAATGTTGACCCTTTCTCCTGGTTCTGACTACTGCACTGATGACTTCTGAAATAATGACTAGGTACTTGACTTAGCTGTAGAGGCTTCACTGTTGGCGAAACTGATTTCACCTGCCCAGTTAACCCTCATTTGGTTTAGGGCTGTCGGTTTTATTATGACCAACTTTAAACGACGACACCAGGCCACTCGTCTTTGTTTCGGTGTGGGAATATGAGCGTAGAGCTCAGGATTTTTAAGAAATCCGTTATAGCTGAAGACAGCTTCGCTGCCAGCGAACTGCTCTCTCTCTCTCTGGTGCCAATGTACTTGGCGCCGGTAACCACCACATCACCAATGCTCTTTCGTCTCTGCCTCGACTCTTCTTCTCCTTGGCCAGCTGTAAGGCAAAAATGGCATCCCTATCTGCAAGCCGTGAAAAATTGCTGTGAACAAAAGAAATGCCACTAATGTACAACAACTTCAAATTACTCTCATCCCTAACACATAACATGTAACCACCCAAACAAAGACCGCTCCACTCTATCCCCTACTCAACTATGCACAACGATACATAAATATTTCCTAACCCTGGGTCAAACTACCCCGCAATTCAACGCTGTCTGTCTAGGAAAATCCAGACGCTCTGACCTAAATCTTTTGTTATGCACGTCTAGCCACAGGTATCAAAACATTTCAAACTAGAGGAAATCTCCCTTACGGAGCTATCTGCTAAGCTAATTAAATTGCTTTACATACCCAATACCGAATATCTAAACTTTTAGCAAGCGATATGACTTCGATTTCCACGGCTGAGAATTCTGCAGACAAAGAGACCCGCTTATGAATATACGCGAGTATATATATAAAAAAAAAAACCCACGCTGCCCTACGTCATTGCTTGGCGTCGCTCTTAAACCAATGGAATCACTACAAAAATTAATAACGGTGACCTCTGCCAATTAGATTTGCAAGCAACTCGTGAGTCATATTTGTTACTGCCGCGCATTTTTCTTGCGTCATGTTATCTAATAATCTGCCGGTTCGCGTGAGCAAAATTAATTTGATCGTTGTAGCGCCCGTTTCTATGTACCTGGGTAGAGGTTCACCTCCCTTCCTAATAATACAAGCGCCTACTACAATAAACTGACCGCGACTATTTTAACAAAGAAAAACCTACGTGAACGTAATTACTACAGGGAGAAGAAGACTGTTGCGTATATGCACTTAAACCCTACAGTAATCGCTATTAATTACCTAGATAAAAAGACCAAACACAAATACTTTCGTGGAGAAGAAAAATTGGGCCTGTGGAAAAATAAAATCACAGTAACTTCTCACACATGACATCATCATTAACGTTCAGCTCCCCGAGGAGCATAGATCTTCAACAAATTCATGCCAAGCCATCATGTCATATGACATCTGTTTCTTCTCATTTCTATCTCTGGCTCCCTTTGTTTCAATTATCCTGGGGATTTCAGGTTTCCTCAGTGTATGTTCTGTCCAGTGCTAGCATCATCTTCTCACCTCTTGTTCCACTGATTCTTGCTGTCAGTTTCACATTGGTAATTTTGTCATACTATTTCAATCCTTCTTTTTGACGCTAGCACCCAATTATGAAAGTCTACATTCTTGGCTGTTTTTTTTTTCTCCATGTCAGAGCCATGCAATAAGATTGCCTTGACATTTGAGCTGAAGATTCTTATTATTGTGCTGTACTTGATTTCTTTTGTTTTCCGTGTATTTCCCAATGCAGTGAAGGTTCCTCGTGCTTGTAAACCATTGCACAGTGAATATTTACCATAACACTGAGTGTGATGCAATTATTTTGATGTCAGATTCCAATTAACTAGTTTGAGCTACTTATTTTCTACTGATATTTATATTCAGAATGATGTGGCCTAATTTTCAGAATGCATAATTCCCTCTGCTATTGATAAATAATAAGATTTCTAACCTCATGTTAAGGGAAATGAGTCGTAAACAACTACTATTAATTTTTTTCATGAGACTTATAGCTATATTAATTAAATTCAGTCAAAGTGCAGACGTGTATAGTTTCTCCACCAATGTATAATGTTCTTGGAAACTTAGGACTGTCTCATGGGCCTGTTTGTTTCTGGCAGGTTAAACACCTAGACCAGGGCCATATAGATCGTTTAACTCTTGCAGAATAGGGTTTGGGAAGAAACCCGTTCGTTCGCATCATTTATTTTACTGAGTTCAGCACGTGACATGTCATAGCCTGAGTCAGTTTTTCTTATTTTCTGTTATGAGATTATCCTTTTGGTAAAAAATCCTATCAGCAAAAAGGTCCAGAACTACTTTTCAACATTTGCAAAATTTAAGCAAGTGGTAAAATCATGAAGTTCAGCTTAGACTGGCAACACAAGTAATCGAATTGCCAACAACATTTAATTTTCCTTTTTATTTCCATTAGACCAACACCAATGGCTGTTTGATTAATGATGTATGCGGTTGGTGAAATTGATTTCAGTCTGGGTGATAATGTCTCTTTGTCTTAGGTCAGCCCTGAGTAGTGGTTAAGTATTTTGGTTGGTTTTCTTTTCTTTTTTCACTTCAATTACTCATCTTAGGAAGCATTGTTAAAAAGATAATTGGAAACAACAATTTTGACGTTAATTGTTGCTTTGATTAATATTACTGGATGTCTCCATCATATTAAAAGACCAATTTTTTTCAGCGATTTTATATATCATGGCTTAAATCAATAGAAACGTACCTAGAGGATACTTCGAAAAACAGCCCTTTTCCTAACAAGGATTCCCTGTTTGATTCTAATTGAAGCTCTTAACCAAAGGCCCGATTCGTAAAATAGATGTCAATCATCTGAGATTTTTCTAATGGTAAGGATATTAGAGGACATCTGTCCCTATTGATCTTCTGTATGATTGAATTCATGGGATGGAAAAACATCCAAACCCAAGCCATGATTTTAAGGTTCAGGGGTTTCTATGGGCCTACTACAACGGACTGTAACGTCATGAATATTAATTTCTAAGCTTGTTTATGCATCACTTAGAAACCTAAGTTCATCACTTTCGACTTCCCTTTTCTTGTGCTTCTTAGAGGTTAACCGTATGACGTCATCAGAAAACCCCTGACAAAATAACTATTGTGTTGCTCTGCGGTGACAAAAGAACCAAGTTCTGAGAGACCATCCAGTGGTGGTTGTGAATTATTTTCTTGTGCATTGATAAGATAGTGATAAGTACTTAACCTTATTTGCCAGTAACAATTTTTTTTATTAGCCAGTCATAATTTAGAACAAAAAAAACATCTAATGTTACAAATTGTTCTGCCTTTGATATTATTATATTTTCAGACCTAACACCGGTTTTCTTGCCACAGATACTGCCTTGAGCTGATGTTCTGTATATATTGCATTGATTTTTAACAAAACTATCAGTGCCAGGAAAAGTATTAAACAGGATTATCCTTGAGAGATTAAAAGAGTCCATAGACAAGAAACTGAGAGATGAACAAGCAGGTTTTTGACAAAACAGATGATGTACAGACCAGATAGCCACTTTGAGAATAATAGTTGAACAAAGTCTGGAATGGAATTCACCACTATATATCGGATTTGTGGACTACGAAAAGACATTTGACAGTGTAGACAGAGAATCACTTTGGAAATTGATGAGGCATTATGGAGTTCCCCTGAAGATCATTAATTTAATAAAGAAAACATATGAAGACATGGCATGCAGAGTTCTTCACAAAGGACAGCTTACAGAACCGTTTGGGATAAGAACAGGAGTGCGACAGGGATGCCTCTTGTCTCCATTTCTTTTTTTACTAGCAATAGACTGGGTTATGAGATCATCGACAACACACAACAAAAATGTAATCCAGTGGACTCTGACTAAGCAGTTGGATGATCTGGATTTTGCTGATGACTTGGCTCTTCTGTCCCATAACCGTAATCAGATGCAGGACAAATTGAAAACACTCGATGAGAGGTCACAGCAATTGGGTCTGAAAATACACAGGGAAAAGACAAAAATAATGAGAATAAATGCAGGTAATGATAACAGGGTTGAACTTAACACCAATACAAGATGTAGAATTGTACACATATCTTGGCAGCAAAATAGACAAAGTTGGAGGGACAGACAGTGATATCAAACTAAGAATACAAAAAGCAAGAGGAGCTTTCATTGCATTGGGAAATATATGGAGATCAAGAGAAATCAGATCCAACACGAAAATAAGAATCTTCAACTCAAATGTGAAGTCAGTCCTATTATATGGCTCTGAGACGGAGAACAACAAAGACAACAACCAAAAAGCTACAGACTTTCATAAATGGGTGCTTGCGTAAAATAGAGGGATAAAATGGTATGACAAGGTTACCAACGTGGAACTGATGACAAGAACTAGACAAGTGCCAGTGGAACAAGAGATGAGAAGAAGATGATGGCGATGGATAGGACACACACTGAGGAAACCTGTTGATAGCATTACAAGGCAGTCCTTGTTCTGGAACCCCCAGGTCAAGAGAGGCAGAAGTAGACCAAGAAGCACATGGAGAAGAGAGCTGGAAACAGGTGAAAATGAATTTATGGCACGTGACAGGAGGACTTGGCATTTTTTTGTTGAAGGCTTCTGCTCCTTTGGGAGTGGAGGGTTATGAAGAAACCAGTATGTCAGGAAATGGGACGTGAGATTCTGGACAGGGTGATGAAGTCACTGCTGTACAGCTAGCCCTGAGCTTATAAAGTACACATAAACCAGGACAAATTGAAAGGAAAGATTAGGATACAGGTTTACAATCAGGAAGCTTCCCTTTGGTGAGGTAACTTATAGCTACTTTGGTGTGTCCAGAAGCAGATTCTGAAACATATTTTATCAGTCTCCTGGAACTGTGAGGAATCACAAGAAGATAAAGACATGATGCATTCTTAACTGTCTCTTACCAAGTGCACAGTTCACCAGGTTGGTGTATTGTGGCGGAAGATGGCTTAATGCAAAGGCCAGCATATAAGATGATCCATTGTATGATAGTTGGCTATGCATAGTCTGGTTACCAGCAGAATGCCAGCTAGCATCAGTTAACTTACCCTATATGAGAGAGCATTCACAAGGAAACTGCAGCATTTTCCTGATTGCTTTTTCATTTTGTTAAGGATGAAATTACTTAAAACACAAGAATAACTTTACAGTATTGTCAGAAAATAATTGAACAGTATTTGATCAAATTCTGTTAGAGAGGCCTGTGCTGTGAATAATGAAAGTCTGCATAAAGGCAGCCGTATTGAATGTGAAGTGGAAGATTATAGACATAATATGCACACCACCTTTTTTTTTTTTTAAATTTTAAAGACAGAAAACATGGTAAACGTGGTTCTTGAAAGTCACTTATGTTCCATAACTCCTTATCTCTTGCACCCCAGTGAAGCACATGTTGAATAAAATATAGTTCATTAAAAGTATAATAAAATTATAAACTAATATTGACATGTTGGTAATTTTTTGTTTTGTTTTTTGAAAATGGTGGAAAATAGAATGAATTTTCTACATAAATAAATGTAGCTAAGGTCGTTTTGGTGAAGAAATATATCAGTAAGGTAGAATGAAATAAAAATGTATATATATGTATATTAATATGACTGTCATATGAAATATAATCTTTACTATCCCAAAATACTTGTACCACATCGAATAGCAAGTCTCAGGTTTGCATACATCTTTTTACAAATAATAATTTTTTTTTTTTTTTTTTTTCTTCAAATTCACCTTTACTCCCTGTATACTGACTTATTACAATGATAAATAAAAGAATATTCATTTCAACAGTTTCTGTTTTGGTACCAACTGAAAAGAGGAATAAGGCAGCAATGTTAACTTAACTCTAACAAGTGAAGTCTGCAACAGCTACTTAGCACATTAACTACCGAATTGGAAAACACGCTGTGGCGTTATTAAATTTTGTTCCCAATTTCACCCTATAGGTGTATGCACAAATTAAGCTTTAGTTTTCGTAATTGCTTACACATTTGTATGAATTATACGTCATTTTAAAGATAAATGATTGTACTATTACAACAAGCAGAAAAAAATTATGTTTACAAGTATGGTAATTATTATTTATAATATTAATTGATTGAAAGACAAAGAAAGTTTCAATTTTTTTTAAAATTATCATGTTGCTTGTTTCTAAGGCAGTTAATGTCTTTCTGTAGGTGATTATCGCGTAGTCTATCCAATTACAATAATAACAAGCCCAAGGACAGACATACTAACTAATATTTACACTATTGGTAGCTTACATAATCACTCCTACACCACTTCCATAAAATATTGGTAACTAACCCAAAACGCTGAAAAATATGAACATAATATCAATTTTCCAGTGTTCTACAACAACCATGCTTTGGGAATTTGTTTTCCGGTGGGAACTTACAATCTCGAACCAGATCAGAAAGTGTTTCAGTACATTTTTCATTCGTTTTATTTCTAAACATAGATCGGCGCTCTGAGCGGTCCAAATGATAGGATTTCAAAGCCGGTCCCAGCGGCTCGCGGTAGTTAAGAGGTGCCCATTTTTTTTTAATGGGTGCAGCTAAGAGAAGATAGTTGAGGAATGGGAAAGAAAAAGGAGGGAAGATTTTTTTTTACCTCAGTTGTGATATTTGGTTTATTCAGACAGCAAAAGTTTTGATCTGGACTGTCCAAACCCCCCTCCCCATGAATCTCATTATTAGCACACTTATTGTTAACATAAATGATGAACTGTTTGATCCTTTTTTCCTGTTAAATTCACAATATTATTTACAAGTGTTTGTCAGAGGTAATTGTTGTTAGAAATAACTAGCAGTGCTTGCATTGTTAATTAATAAAATGTTGAGAATTCATTGACTTTCAGGAAGGTCATTCCTTATGTGTTACAGATATGCATTTGATCTATTACTTTTGTAAAGTTTTCAAATATCAAGCCTTGAGTAGCTTGTAAAAGACTACAGGCTTATGTTTCATATTGAAAAATGATTATCTCTGGCACATAATTCACATGTATTAAGTGACTGGCAAAGCCATTTGCAATTCCATCCTTTGACTGTTGTAGAATTTTAAAATATTTTTTACTCCTGCTAACAGCCGCTGCTCCACCACCTTGCTCTTGTTATTTTTTAAAAATCTTTGCCAGAGCTTGCCATAAACAACTTCGGCTCTGTTGTTGTAGATTAACGTACCACTGAAGTGCTTTCAGCTGAATTCTTTCAATATGTAAATGCTTAAGTGTTATCTTCAGATTAAAAATAGGGTGTGAAAAGTGAATTATTAAAAAGATGTGTTGAAGCATCAGTATGTGCCACATTACAGTATTAGAAAAATTAAAATTTACTGTTCTGTATTTGTAGTTCAGAATGGTCTGTTGATTTATTATATTTCATTTCTTTTGATAATTGAGAACAAAGAAAAGAAAAGAAAATTTATTTAGACGGCTTTACTTTCCATCAGTTTTTTTTTTCATGAACATCTCTTATCACTGCTCATAGGCTGAAGGGTAAAGATCATTTTTCATGAATTGAAGAGCAACGCCCACATTTACTGGATCGGCAACGTTGCTTATCTTCAGCATTTTACGTTTCTGTAGCAATGAAGGTGGCTAAACCTTAGCATAACCTTGGTTGCTGCTTATGGTATGCAAGGGATAACCTACCAAGCATGTTGTAAGTTGTAACTAAGGTGGATTACATGGAGCTAGCAACCAACTTACATCATGTAAAATAAACTACGACAGCTGAAACCATCACTCACATAAAGTGCTTTGATGCAGGTTAGGACCATCTACAGCAGTGACACCCATGAAGGTAGTCCCATAGCAGATACTGCTGTGGAGGAGTGAAGTGTTAGAGACATCACTATACTACTAGGTCCCTTCTTCGTGCCTTTTCCTCCTCTAACTCAAGAGCAGGGGTCGGAGTGGCTAAGAGGTATGACATCCACCTCAAATTCTAAAGTACTGAGTTCAATTACCAGTAGAGGGAAAATAATTTATGGACATTTTTTTTTTCTTCAAAACCAGGTCCTAATAATGCCATACTCCCCATGGTCTCCTGGGTGGTGAGATCTGATGCCTAGCCTTCTCAGATAGGGTGAAAAAATAGGAAGTCCCGTGTGCAAGTTAGCATGTTAAAAATCTCACGCCAGTTGGAAATTGTAAAGAGTATGCCATAAGGACTCTGCCCTGGCAAAATTTTTAAAAATTAGACACCTACCCACCACAAAAATATTTACAGAATGTATGATTCCTATATACACACACATTGGGATTCTTGCTGATGCTATGGAGTTTGTGCACTGTGCTGAGATCATCATATGATATAAGGGAGACCAGAGCACTGATGGAGTCATCTGTGTGCAATGAAGGTAGCCCTTAAAACCAAATGTGGGAACAATATATGGACATCTGATAGAAGAACTTGAGACAGTTCTTGCTAGGGAAAAGAAAGGAGAAATAACAAAAACGTTTTTACAAAAAGATCACACCATACCCCAACAAAAATTGATAGTGTTCTAGAAAAGTTCAAAAGAGAATGTAACAATGACACAAGGGATCCCTTCCTGTACATGACCTTACACATAATTTAAAGTTCTCAGACTCCAAATTGTGGACATTCATTTAATTAAAATTCAGTTTGCAAAAAGGAATCATCAATGTTCTATTTTGCTTTGACTTCATTACTTATCTCTTCTCACATTTACCTTTCTCCTGGTGTCATTTATTCATTCATTCATAACCCTCCACTCCCAAAGGAGCATAGGCCTTCAACAAACACATGCCAAGTCCTCCTGTCATGTGCCATCATCTCAAGTTCTTTCCACGTTCTCATCATTTTCACCTGTTTCCAGCTCTCTTCTCCATGTGCTTCTTGGTCTACCTCTGCTTCTCTTGCCCTGCGGGTTCCAGAACAAGGACTGCCTTGTAATGCTATCAACAGGTTTCCTCAGTATGTGTCCTATCCATCTCCATCGTCTTATCTCTTGTTCCACTGGCACTTGTCTAGTTCTTGTCATCAGTTCCACGTTGGTAACCTTGTCATACCATTTTAATCCCTCTATTCTACGCAAGCACCCATTTATGAAAGTCTGTAGCTTTTTGGTAGTTGTCTTTGTTGTTCTCCATGTCTCAGAGCCATACAATAGGACTGACTTCACATTTGAGTTGAAGATTCTTATTTTCGTAATGGATCCGATTTCTCTTGATCTCCATATATTTCCCAATGCAATGAAAGCTCCTCTTGCTTTTTGTCTTCTTATTTTGATATCACTTTCTGTCCCTCCAACTTTGTCTATATTACTGCCAAGATATGTGTATGATTCTACATCTTGTATTGGTGTATCTTCAAGTTCAACCCTGTTATCATTACCTGCATTTATTCTCATTATCTTTGTCTTTTCCCTGTGTATTTTCAGACCCAATTGCTGTGACCTCTCATCAAGTGTTTTCAATTTGTCCTGCATCTGATTACGGTTATGGGACAGAAGAGCTAAGTCATCAGCAAAATCCAAATCATCCAACTGCTTAGTCAGAGTCCACTGGATTCCATTTCTGTTGTGTGTTGTCTATGTTCTCGTAACCCAGTCTATTGCTAGTAAGAAAAGAAATGGAGACAAGAGGCATCCCTGTCCTTATCCCAAACGGTTCTGTAAGCTGTCCTTCATGAAGAACTCTGCATGTCATGTCTTCATATGTTTTCTTTATTAAATTAATGATCTTCAGGGGAACTCCATAATGCCTCATCAATTTCCAAAGTGATTCTCTGTCTACACTGTCAAATGCCTTTTCGTAGTCCACAAATCCGATGTATAGTGGTGAATTCCAATCCAGACTTTGTTCAACTATTATTCTCAAAGTGGCTATCTGGTCTGTACAGGATCTGTTTTGTCGAAAACCTGCTTGTTCATCTCTCAGTTTCTTGTCTATGGACTCTTTTAATCTTTCAAGGATAATCCTGTTTAATACTTTTCCTGGCACTGAAAGTAACATTATTCCTCTATAATTTGTGCACTCTTGTAAATTTCCCTTCTTAGGCAACTTAACCAAATATCCTTCCTTCCATTCTGCTGGTATCTCTTCCTTTTCCCAGACTTTACCAAGTAATTTATATAACATCTCTGTAGCCGTGTCGATATCTGCTTTGATGGCCTCTGCTGGAATGCCATCAGGTCCAGACGCTTTTCCATCTCTTAGAAGCTTTATGGCTTTCTTTATTTCTTCCTTCGTTGGTCTTTCACCGTTAATTTGTAGCTCTTCTTCTGCTGGCTGGATGTCCGAGGGGTTTTGTGGAGCTGGTCTATTGAGAAGGTCCTCAAAATGTTGTCCACCTCTTCATTTGCTCTTGTATATTGTTGAGCAGTTTTCCATTCTTGTCTTTTATGAAGCAACTTGTTTGCTTGTATTTCCCCGTTAGCTTCTTTGCGCTGTTATACAGTTCTCTCATATTACCTTTGGCTGCAGCATCTTCTGCCTCTCTTGCCAACTCCTCAATATATTTCCTCTTGTCTCTTTTGATACTTCTTTTTACTTCTTTGTTTGCTTCTGTGTACACTTCTTGACCCTTGGCTTTGGAACTTCTGGTTTTGCTTTTGTTTAAATCTGCTTTCTTGTTTTTCCTGTCTTTTATCTTATTGATGGTTTCTGTTGTCTTTTATCTTATTGATGGTTTCTGTTGTTATCCATGCTTTTTGTTGTCGTTCCCTTTTCCCCAGTATTTCTTCACATGTCTCATTCCATACCGTTTTGATTTGCTGCCAATAGTCTTCTGTATTCTCTGCCTCTTCCAGCTGTTGGAGCACCTGAAATTTGTTGGATATTGTAACCGCAAATTTGTCTCTTGTTTTCTTAGATGTCCTACATTAAATTGTTGTCTATAATTTTGCATTGCTGCATATCTCTTGAGTTTCATTTTTACTTTGGCTATCAGAAGGTGGTGGTCTGATGCCACATCTGCTCCTCTATATACCTTTACATCCTGCAATGATGATCTAAACTTTTTGTTTATGCATATATGATCAATCTGATTTTCTGTTCTATGGTCTGATGATATCCATGTTGCCTTGTGTATTCCCTTATGTGGAAACATGCTTCCTCCTATAGCCAGTTGATTTGAAGCACAGAAGTTTGAGAATAATTCCCCATTTTCATTCATTATTCCTAGCCCCCGTTTTCCCCATGACTTCTTCAAAGCCGGTGTTGACTGTACCTATCTTTGCATTCATGTCACCCATCAAAATTGTGATGTCTCTTCTTTTTACTTTTTCCATAATTTCCTGTAGTCTAGTATAAAATGCTTCTTTCACAGACTCTTCTTTGTCATTAGTTGGTGCATAACATTGGATGACATTTACATTTATTTTCTTTTTAGCTGTTTTAAAAGAAGCTGTTATTATTCTGGAGCCAACGGCTTCCCATTCAATGAGTGCTTTCTGTGCTTCTTTAGATAACATAAGAGTGCTTCTTTAGATAACATAAGAGCTACCCCTTCACTGTGGTGTGAACTTTCGTCTTCATGTCCTGAGGACAGCACCAATTCACCTGTGATGAGTTTCTTCCTGTCTACCCCCTTCCACTTTGTTTCACACAGTCCCAGAACCTTGATTTTATATTCCCTCATCTCTGCTGCTACTTGTGCCACTTTCCCTTGTTCATTTAATATCCGAACATTCCAGGTGCCCAATCTGGAAGTTCTCCTAGAAGAAAGAAGGTTAGTCAGCAACACAGACTCCTTTCGGCTTTCTCTGTGTTGCGTCATACACCTCCCTGCGAGAGGACCTTCCCCTGTCTTGGATGGCTGTGTTTTATTTGACTTGTCCATGTTTGTTGAAGTTTTTGTGGTTTAAATTTTTTACAGGATGGGGTAACCGGCCCCATGCCCAACCCTCCTTAGTCGCTTTCTACGACATGCATGGCAGGGAACAGTGTTACTATTCTTTGCTCCCCTTTCAGGGCCCCGGTAACACACGGGTGGGTGTCATTTATGTGTGCAAATAAATTCATGACAAATTGCAGTCTGCGGAACTTAACACTTTATATATATATATATATATATATATATATATATATATATATATATATATATATATATATATATATATATATATATATCCAGCTACTTGAATATTTATGTCTTCTGTAATCTGACCCACACATAAATTGAGACAATAAAGGAAATGAACCAATAACATGAATGACAAAGTGTTAAAATCTTCAAGCCAAATTTTTTAAATTTTATTGTGTACATGATGATAAGAAAGGAACAAAGAAAGTCTTATCTAGTCACTGGTACCAACGACCTAAAATTAGACTAATGAATTTATACACCTGCTCTAATCAGCCCTTCACATAATCTACAGTTCATATGTTAATTATGAAACTTGGCAACTTCATCAAACAAATAACAGACATGATTTAATAATGCACACTGGTCATTTAAAAGGAGAAAGTGCAGATGGAAATGGTTCAACCAGTATAACAAGACGTGCCCTTGACTGAAACCCACAGGGTAAGAGAAGAAAGAGGATGCCACAGAGAAGATTGGAAGAGAAAGCCAGGGCAACAGAAATCTTATGTACACTTGCCTCCAAAATTTTAATCTGTGGCAAGCAATATAACAGCTTCAGCCAATGTTCCAAAAAGGTGGGATGTTGATGACCATAGCTGATCTGGGTATTTATCCAGTTACTGTTTCCTAGAGTTCCATTAAAACCAACACAACACAGATCATTTTTGTTTTAATATCAATGGGGTAAAGTAATAATGATTAATAATAACAGCACTCCTGATCATAGAAAACATCAACATTACATGCCAACAATGATCTCATTAAGTCACAATCATTTCAACAACAAAAATTACTCCCAAAACAATTCTAAGACAAAAACGTTTTTAAAGTGTCACACATAAAAAGACAGTCAATGGTTGTAAACTGAAACAGACAGTTACTATGGGGGGGGGGGGTGGGGGGGGGGGGGGGGGGGGGGGGGGGGGGGGGGGGGGGGGGGGAGGGGGGGGGGGGGGCTAAAAATAAATGCTAGTACTAGCAACAAAACATCTTAAGAATTAAATAAAATCTGTCCAACGCATCATGAGAGACTTATACCCTTGTGGGCCCACTCATAAGAGATCTAAAGGGTGGCACTACACACCAAATGAACAGGTCAGCAGAGACAATAAATATAACTTGATCATTCCTAGTGATTGTCCGGTATCATAGTAATTTATATTTCTGGTTATCAGATAACCAGTGCTGCATTCATTATTCTGACCCTGAGAAGTATTTCTTTAGTTATGTATACAAAAACAACAAATTCTACATTAGGTAGTTTTTTTTATTTCCTTTACAAGCTCTTGGAAAGAAAAACATTTCCAAACTGATAAAATCAACAAACATAAATTACTTACATACAATGGAAACTTGGGCCTAATTAGTTTCTTTTACCTGGCATTATAAACCTCCAGCTATCAGACAACTGTCAACATATCAATTAGTACTGAAGTTTTTTTTTTAACAGACAAACAATCACTCAATACTTTGGCTCTACCGGGTGCACAGATGAGCCATACATGCTTCCATTTGTCTTATATTCCTATAATTCTATCTATCTCTCTTCAGATGTATCCTATTTCCTTCAGTTCCAAAAGCATCCTTCTCCACATGTATAATAGTCTTTGTTTTCCAGCAAGTTCCATTGTCTGGGTTTGTAAAGCTACCTGGAATTCAGTTACTCCGTGAAGTCCCATTCACATCCCCCTGTGTTGTCAATGCTTGAAGTTACTTTTGTTTGTTTATATTAGTTTTTGTCTCCCTTCTCGACCTAGACACAAGATTTGCAAGTTATATTAAGGCATATGTCCAAATACAAATTATCGTGTGTTCAAAATCTATGTTAGCCACAATATGGAGATCCACTCCTCAGTGTAAGTCCATTCCACTTCTGATGTTTTCTTATGTTTAAAGATATTTAGACCACCACCACCACCCCCCCCAAAAAAAATTAAAATTTACTGGGCATATGTATCAATGCCTTCTAAGGTAGTTTAAATGTGTTTGGTCATCTAACGCATGTCTCCTACACATTAACTTCTTTCAAAGCACTGCTGGTTCACACCACGTCCATTTCACTTTGATGACTCCAGATTTTCTTAAGTCTTCAGGTTTCACATCCTTGTATACTTTTTAATTTTAAACTTACATTTCCAAGGCAGAAGATGTATTGTCAAACCAAAATGTATTTTAAGATATGGCTCTGTCCTAGGCACTGATCTACCAAACCAGTTTATCATCAGGTGCAACCCATTCAACCTAGACCCAAGGTCAGTCCAAATATAAAAGACCCTGCAATCTGGTATGATAAGGCCAATGAGAAAACAGGTATATTTACTGTAGGGTACATACAATATTATAACTAAGAAAAGTGGGTTAAGAAATAAGACACTAAAAATGAAAATACAACATATATAGACAACAACACCAAAATGTGTTTCTTAAAGAAGAAAAATACAACAAAATTCTCTTCCTTTAGTCCTTCAATCAATTTACGTCGCTCTGCTTTGAAAGAAGGTATTCCAGAAAAGTCACAATCTACTACCACATTTGGAACAACAACGTGTAGTATAAGCTAAGTATTAAAGAGTTATGTTGAGTGACACATGAAAATCAGACATCATTTCACAGTAATCCATGCCACCTTCAATGGCTGAATGTTACTGATTATTACCAAAATATTAAGAATATAAACTGCAGATAAGTAATATCAGTTTATAACCAACAGATGACATATATGAAAATAGAAAGTTAAAAAAAAGGGCTCAACGTTTCTACACAACACAATTCACTATTAAACACATTTCGATGTAGACCATTTTTAAGATGATCCAAATACATAAATGGTTGTCTGGTAACAGGACAGAGGCTATGATTGAATTTTATTTAGCAAAATGCAACACTGTTATGAAACAGATTTTTAATGTCTAGTTTATCTATATTCTCATAGTCTGCGTCATGAAACCAGTATGTCAGAATAAGAAATGTAATGTGACGTCTTCAGGCTCTGCCCACCTTCGGTATAAGGCTTACAGGCACAACCATCATACAGTGCTCATAACATGAGCACTCGGCACAATGCATTTCTACGTACAACAAAATGATGGAAATCCCCACTGCTCCCTCTAGCTACTGCTGCTCAACATCTTCAAGCCTGTTTCTGGTGTATGCATCTTGCATTCAGCTGCAGTCTTTGGTGAAAAACTACACTAGCATCTGCAAAGTAAACAAACATCAAGACTAGGCAGATGTACACAAGTTACAACTTGGACTGGACACAGACTTTCAATGTATCAGTTGCAGTGCGAGGGGTTTTAAGCAGTTGGGGAATTAACCTCAGCATCCGGTCACTTCGGCACTCTCTCCGCTTCTCTTGGTCACGTGTAAAGTTGTAAAGGTCTGAAAAAGAAAAAAGTAACACATGGTTAACAAATCTGATTGTAAAATGTGCTGGTCATGCTTAGGCAGGAGAAATTAAAAAAAAAAAAAAAAAAAGTAAACACAAAATGAAAGGAATATGTCAGGAGAAGAGAACCTGAGACAGACATTAAAGGGATGAAGAAGAGGAATGGGCGAGCCCTGACACCTTCGGGTAGAAGAGGAATGGGTGAGCCTTAATACCTTCGGGTAGAAGAGGAATGGGTGAGCCTCGACACCTTTGGGTAGAAGAGGAATGGGCGAGCCTCAAAACCTTCAGGTAAAAGAGGAATGGGTGAGCCTCAAAACCTTCGGGTAAAAGAGAAATGGGCGAGCCTCAACACCTTTGGGTAGAAGAGGATGGAAGCTCAATTTATAGAGCTGGAAATGAACCAGAAAGGGTCAGCGGTTTCATAGCGATTTAATTGCAATCATGAGGGCTAGTTCGGATACAACATGCTAATCTTCTGTTTGTCTTAACATTAGATTGCATGTTCACCCAAGAGCCATTCTGCTCTCTGGAAGACCTCTACACCCACAGGTAGAAGAGATAAATAAACAAGAAGAAACAAGACAACAATTTTGAGCAGATGTTTCAGGACAGGAAGACCTAGTATCAATTTTTTGAAGGCTGTTGTTCCTTTCTAGTTCTAGGAGTTAAATGATGATAATGGAGGGCAATTAATGAGTTAGTATGATGGTGAACACAAAAAATCTCCTGAAGAGGTAATCTCAAAGTTTTTAGTAAACCGACAGAAATAGAAGAAAACACTGAATGCTGATGTTGTAACAATGTACAATAACTTTCACTGACACAAGCCTCAAAACTTTACAACCAAACAAAAATTTACATCTTGCCAATATTCAAAATAGAATGTAAAAAGATACTACACTGGAATTAAGCCTTACTGCATTCAAAATATTTGTTTAAGAATTTTCCCCATTTTAATTCCTTGGATATGAATTATCCAAGGAATTAAAATGGGGAAAATTTTGAATAAATATGAATTAATAAATATAAATGATTAAAAACAGATACCTTTATGCTCAAACAAATATTACATAGTATAACAAACATGAACATCAAAGCTGCTATTCTTGTGTCAGAAACACCATTGTCATATTCTGTCTATTTACCCACACAGAAATTAATACAATATTATTTTTTTAAACGTGGACGGCAGGTTTTATGGTACCACAACGGAACCATTATAAGTTGCTCAGAAGGATGTTGTTGCAATTACCTCACTGCATGTTGGATGAATGCCAACTGTTTCATCAAAATCTTCTTTTGTAGCTCCTTTCTTGATGGCCACAGCATATCCCTGGGTGATCTCACCAGAATTTGGTCCCAGCACATGAAAGCCAATGACACGCTCCTGAAATCATTAAAATGATGGCCTTAAAAAAAATCTTGCTTTATGTAAATTTAAATTTGACTAGAAAGTTTTTCAGTGACTACATATGTAAATACATTGTCTGTGAGATGGTCAAGCATCATCTTTCTTTATCATCTCGTAATTCTTCTTCTATAAAGTGTGCCAGTTCCCCCATGTCAATATGTGTTGAATAAGATGCAGCAATAGAGAATGCAGTCAGCGAACCAGAGCTGACTAAGACCCTACTCCACCTCCACGTGGTGGTCCTGGAAACAGTCTGCATCACTGCAGTCTGGCTGAGAGAGTAGGGATCGCAGAGGGAAGGCAAACCCGGTCCCAAAAACTGCCGTGCTGAAGTCGGATGTGTCGACCGAAAGGTGCAGATATCACAGCTCCGGCGTAAACAGACACAACGCAACCAACGTCCTTTTCAGGACGAACGAGGAAGAAGAATAATATGTGTTGAATAAAATATACTGTTTTTTTGGGGGCGATATTTACAAAGTTTTTGCTTGCTGGCCTACCTCAGGACAAATTCATTACACCTTCTGGCTGCCCATGGGATTTCGTATCACTCTTCTGTTTGGGAGCCGCGCTGGTGTAATGGCTACGACATTGTACTGGCGACCAGGTGTTCATGGTTCAAACCCGGGCGTCAGCATTTGAAGAAATGTTTACGACCGGAAATTTGAGTGAATAACCTGAACGGCTCCTGCGATAAACCCTCTGTGGATGGGAAGGAGCGAAGTCCTGACCGGGTTGGAAGGAAAGTCCTCAGGTTCCCCAGCCTCGCAATGACATGTCATTGGGCCGAAGGGCTGAAAGCCCAAGTGCCGCTGGTAAAGGAAAAAAAAAAAAACACTCTTCTGTAAATCGAACTTCTTGTGGCATCGAGTAAATCACTTTTACTTGTGTACCTATTGTCCCAAGATTCTTTTGTTATGTCAGTAAAAGTTCTATGTAGCACAGGACAACTTTCTAACTTGCTAAAGAGCAAGCACTCATATCCAATACCCATATCATCATGATGCTTCTTTACAGAGCATGAAACCACTACGGCAGCTGGTCCCCCTGCACCAAGAATTCATATGCTCTTGTAGCGGTGGCTTTTGTTTTACATGAGATTGCCAGCCCCATGGACATTCTAGTCACCCTTATACAAGCCTGAGGATTCAGTGATCCTATTTATTCTTTGTTTCTTCAGAGACCCCAAGGAACTACATGGGGCTATGTGTTGCATTTTAACTGCTTGGTAATTTTCTAAAGCAATGTATGTAAACTCTGGCATACCTGATCAGCTTTGTTGCAAATAAGTTTGGCATAGCATGTATTTTCTTCTCTATGAGGCACTGTCCACTCTAAAGGCATAAAGTAGCTGTGATATACCTGAAACAAACAAATTTACTGTCTTTGTCACACAAATATGATAATAACAGCAAAATACTTGCACACACTGTTAAAAATCATCATCATCATCGTTCCCCATCCCCCCTTTTTTTGTAGACATATTCTTCTATGACTTCCTCAGAGAACAATCCGGGGCAACTTTTAAAATGGTCACTTAAAAACTATCACAAGTCACTCTCAAGTTTTACAACATGGACTGGATTAGTCTGGTGAATGTCTAGATAACTGACAAACCTAAAGTAATGCTATTCGCATTGTTTAGTAACTGTGATGAGGCAGGTATGATGTCAGTAGAGATCTGTAGTCAGGAAGTTGAAAATTAACAATTTAAAACTAAAATTATTTTTCTCTCTAGCTAAGAAATGCTTCTGTGCCTTTGAATGTGCTTTAATCAAAAGTAACATTAACTGTTGTCTCAAATTAGACAACAGGACATTCTGCTGTAAATGACACATCATTAAAATAATGAGAAATGCTTGACACATAATGAAAAAGCACTATTAATTAACATCAGTGTAAGCGTCTAGCTTAAATAAGTTGGCAGTTTTTAGCCTGGCACTAAGTAAGTAAAGAAAGAAACTCAAAGAAACACAAAAGAAGAATACTACACTTTAAATAATGGAAATGTCAGCTGTGGGAGATTGTGGAAAGTGGACAACCAAAGAAAACAGAAACTTGGAAAAAACCTGGAGACAACAAATACACCCTTACATACACATCCAGCCAATCCTTAAACAAAGAAAGTCTTCAATAAACATAAAAAGATAAAGGCCATGCAAGATATACTAGGAAAAACCTGGAGATACAATAAACATTAAATTCATCTAAGTAAGAAAAATTCTGTCCAGAACAGGTACACTGGAGAGTTTACTGCCAATAATCAGTGGTCTACAAAAGAGTTGCAGAGGTGCTGATGAAGACCAATAAGTGCCTACATGTGATCTGGTTTCAGGGCACTAGGAAAACCAATAGTTAGATGGATAGAAAACATCACAGACATCCTACAAGGGCTCACAGCAGCCAATGCAACGCACTTGGTTCAAGAACACAAACTTCAGCTCCCCACCACGAATGAAAAAGTCTAAATGTTGTAATTATTACCTGAATACAGAAATCAAACAGTATTATTAATATGTGAACGGACATTGAAGAAGTATAAAACATTATTTTGCTCATTACCTTTCAACTCCCTGTGGAGAGTGCTTTCAACTAGTTCATCCCAAGCCAGATGTTCTGTGCCATCCATTAAAGTTCTTTCAATGTTTTTTTTTTAAAACCCTTTTTAAGTCTCCAATTCCCATTACATACTTTTGGGTCCCCCTTATTTCTTTTCGGGGGCCGCGGTAGCATAGTGGTTAGTGCACTGGCTTCCTAGCTCAGTGGTCTATGGTTCGATCCCCAGATGAGGTGGGATTTTTTTAGGTCGCAAACGGTCCTGGGTCGACCCAGCCCCAAATGGGTACCAGAGCAACTCTGGGAAGGTTAAGGCGGCCGGCGTGATGCTGACCACATCACCCCTAGTGTGCCAACGGTCAAGAAAATATGGGCCTAACACCATATTCCCAATATGCCTCAATGGGCGTGTAATGGGATCCTTTACTTCCTTTTTATTTCTTTTACCCAGGGGATTTCAGAACAATTATTACCTTGTATTGATATCAGCTGGTTTCCTCAACATGTGTGTCCTATCCAAAGCCAACAACCTTTCCTCACGTCCTGTTCCATTTGGTATTTGTCAGGTTATTTCTATCAGTTCCACACTAGTGATCTTGTCATATCATCTCTACCCATTAGTCCTGCTCAAGCGCCCATTTATGAAAGTTCATAGCTTCTTGGTTGTTATGTTTGCTCTCTCCTTGTTTTATAGCCATTACAACAGACATGTCATGACCTTTGAGTAGAGAACTGCCATTAGTGAAGGACTTGTCTTCTTTTGATTCCCATGTTTCCCAGTGGCAGTTAATGCCCCTTTGAGTCTTCTGCATCCTCATTTTCATTCTCAGTGTCCATTTCTCCAACTCTGTCTATGTTGTTGCGAAGATAATACGCACGAGCACACATCTTGTACAGATATTCCTTCAAGTGCAAGCTGGCTATCATTTGCCACAGTGTCACGAAATGGATTTAGGACTAGAGACTGTCTACATATAGTGACAAGACCCTAGAGAGAAGAAAGACTGAAATGATAGATTCCGATAGAAATATAGTGCAACATGTGAAAGTTGAGACCATTGGCTCCGAGGTTGAGAACCGAGATTGATTCTTTTCCTCGCCACTTCGGACGTATAAATTGCTATGGCCTCGAACCACCTCTAACTACCCTAAGGGATAAGGTTCAATCAAGATTCACATACACCACGATACAGACAACAGATAGCTACTGTACGTAAATGAAATGACTGATTCCAACTATAAGTTACAAGTTTATTAACACCTATAAACAATTAATCACATACATGTCAAAGAATAAAATGCAGTGTAAGCACTCCTGAAATAACCAAATTCAGGAAGAAAAAAATGACACATGATGTATCATCAAAACAACCAACCCCACCCTTCACCCACAAGTTTCACCTGTATGGAGAAAGAAGGTCAGGTTAACTGAAATGAACTACACTGCACTTGATGTCGCCTATACTCCAAACTAGCTGTTCTAAATTCTAACTCTAACTCTAAGTCCACTGATAGCTGGAACGACTACGAAGTGTCTACACAATCTCTGCACAGACTTCGGTTCTACACAGCCTATCATGAAATCTCCTGAACACAACTAACTGCACCTCTAAACTTCAGCAGCAGTCCTCTGCTATGATTCACCAAAACTATCAGTTCTGCCTATCTGTGCTGACTTCAGTAGAGAGAATGTTTACCCTCTCTCTCTCCACTACTTTGGAATTGATGACTAAGGTTTAAAAGAACCCCACTGGATTCTGGACTGGAACTGTAGCTGGCTTCTCCTAACACCTCTGACATTACCTGCCCGATTACCTATGACTGGGCGATGGGGCTTTCGGCTTTATTATGGCCGTGAAGAAGTGAACATAAAATTACCACAACGCTGGCAGCATGCCAAATCTGCGTGTGTAACCGACCGAGCATCAGAGCTCAGGATTTATCCACAAAAATCCTATTCGCTGGAAAAATGTCTTCCCCTGCCTGGGAAAACGTCTTTTCTTGCTCTCCTTCCACCACTGGCAATTAACGCGAGACTTTGGGTGTCTGCGAATGCCACCACTGTGCCGTGGGAGAAATTTTGTAGTATCAAAATTCTGCTCTTCCCCACAAAAGCCGGTACCTGCTGTTTAGACAACAGCAAAACCAACAGCTAAACAAAACGTTAATACTCTATTTCAAATAACAATTAACTTCCTTACTCTTCAACACGTAACTCCCCTCTCTTCTCTCTCTCCGAGTCAAAATAAACATCACCCGGTAATACAACACCGCCGACCGTCTGACCCAGGTTCTGCCTGACTAACTACGAGCAACAACAATATTTTCACTGGCCCGTCTGGGCAGACGTACTGTGGCCTACTTCTTACGCTGACACTAATGCCGTAATGTTTAACACAAAAATACTCTTATCTCTAGGAATTCCTAAACTTCCCGTCAATAATGGTAATCACATTCCAAATTGAAATAAAGTATTATTCCCTTAACAGAAATAAATTTCATCTCCATCTTCTGAATACACAGAATAACAATGCACAATCAATAACATATAACCCTGTTTACGCTAGCATCTACATGCCGTCAAAAGTTATACATAATGGTTATCAATTAAATCTCAGTAGGTTACAAACACGTGGTTACAAATTTTATGACCACGTGCTTCTCTCCCCCTCGTCCCTCTGAACATCGTATCAATAAATATACCGTAACCAACGCGCCTACGTGCTTTACAAATTCCACCTCTTCTCCCCTCGTCCACCTATAGAAGTGTACTATACTATAAATAACTTGCATTACATTCTCAATAAAATCACAAATACACAGACTCCCGTCATTCTGTAAATAAATATGATTCGCAGATCCGGGTTTCTCTCCCGACCGACTTTGCAATAATACAAAGCGGTGATATCTCAACTTTTAAACCATGCCGCTATTCCTTCAACAAGGAATTAAATGGACCTATAAAGTTTCTCAAGTCTATCAGTAAGATCGTATTTAATGGCTCTGGCTTTAAGAATTAACATTAAACTTAAACTGCCCAAAGAAACTTAAATGATCGGCTAGGACTAGAAAAATTAAATAAAGTCCTCATGAAAATTCTGCTTACCAAATTTCGAATTTCCCCACTGAAGGCAATCGATAATTTGAAATCAGGAACGCGGCTTGGCAATTAATTTTTTAGAGACCGAACTTATGAAGTTCGGGCGTATTTATTCTCAAGCCCCCCACGCGCCGACTTCATGACGTCATATGCGCGGCGTGGTTCTAAAGCCAATGGGAGCTCTGCATTTCAACTGCAGTTAGCTCTAAGCCAATCAGAACCTTAGATCATGCTGATGCAACCAGTTTCTGCTAGACAAAGAAACGGGAATAAGCTCTGCCCTCTAGTGGCAATGAAACAAAAATGGCCAAAATATATATATATATATAAAATCCCGAAAAATGTGTCTAGCTGCATGCCTATCTTTAAAAAAAACCCACTGGTGCAAATCCTGATCTAGCCTCTATAATCTTAATCTAGAATAATACTGCACCAATCTTCCTACACACACACACACTCTAAACACATAGATCAAACTCCATCGTGATCTCATCTTGAAAAAAAAACGTAAATAATAGAAGGAGAAGAAACATGGCGAAGGATTACCTGTAATCCCTCCTAAAATAGTAAACAAATTGCAAGGAGAAAAAGACATGGGCCATTTTAAAGACAGAATCTCAGTACTTTCGTCACATCACTCCCCCCTTTCAAAGATTGAGCAACGATCTCCTTACTGAAATCTCTGTGTTTCACACTGGCTCTTAACTCTGTCTACAAGGCTGTCTGTCCTTACCCCTCCTATTCAGTGTTCTTCGACCTTCCTCTTTTGCGTTTCCTCCTTCTTCCTCTCCTAGAATGAGCTCCTATGCTCCGTTGGGAGAGTTGATATCTCTTCGGACCTGTGCCGTCTAATGGCGGGTCTGAACTTTCCCTTGCTATGACCGTCAAAAGGCTGTCCTGGTCAGCTGCTGTGACCGGCGGGCGCTGTAGTGACCTGGCGATGGCGACTTCCTCGCTGCGCGTCAGCAGGTTTGTGACCGCTGGTACAGTGCGAGAACGATGCAACGTCTCGGGTTCCTCTGGTGTAGAGCCTCCGATTTCTTGCTGGGTTTCTATTGAGTCCTCACTGATCTCAATAGCTTCTACCTTTGAAGAAAAGTAGGTAAGATCTGCCCCTGGCAGTGGTTCTGGACTCGCTCTTCCCCTACCAACATGAAGCGGGACAGAGCTCTCCAATATAGCTCCTTGCAAATGTGTAAGGTCGCTTTTCTCACTCTTTTCTGGCCTGAAAAGTTGGTGAGATGAAAATGTAGACCACGGGAGCTCTCCGTCTAACACCCTGGTTCTACCTTCAACCTTGCCCTCCCCTGTGAGAGTTACTGGCGTCAGTTGGAATGTGTCCTGCAGTGACACTTGACGGTTTAAGATCCCGTTAGATCGCGGAGAATCTGAGTGAAAGCTCTCAGTGACTGGTTCCAATGTTCCGTGAAACGAATTGGAAAAGATAGCCAATTTTTCAGGCTCCTCGTTACAAGAGTCGTTTCCTGTAAACGAGATACGAGAGTTGTGGGGCCCATCTCCGTCTATAGGCAAACGGATACTCAGATCACTGTCCTCCTCCGTTTGAGTAAAGTGCTGGTCGGATGGGGCTCCAGGGCTGGTTGGAACTATATGCTCGCTCAGACCGCTATCTTGTGCCCTATGAAGATGGCGCTGGTCGTTGACATATGTAATACCGCTCTTGTCAGTATGTCCCTCACTTGAAGGAGCTAATACCATCGGGGGCCTAATTCCCGACAACAAAGAGTGTACTTCCGGAATCAGAGGCGTCGTCACCACTGTTTGGCCGGTTGGCTGAACAGGGCTGGCAGGCGAATTTGCCTCTGCAATTAACATATCACTGTCGTCAGAGGCGTTGCACCTCTCCTTGGCACGACAGCTATGTTTGAGCTCGCTCGGGGCTCCGTGAATTAGGGGTTCTCCTTTTTCACTTATCTGGCCTGCAGTAGGCCCCCTTGCATCAGCAAGGATCGGTGTGGGCGGGTTCCCCAAAACTAAATATGGGTTACCGAGAATGAAGTCATAGGCTGGCTCAGCCGTTACAGCTGCCTTGATCGTGCCAGACACAAACTTACATTTCACTTCAATGTTGGCGACCGGAAAGCACTGTGAGGTCCCTTTCCTTAAAACTCCGCCAATATTCACTTTTTCTCTGGTCATCTGCCAGGGCTTCACCAGATGTCGGGCGACTATGCTGGGGTATGTAAGCCCGCTGTCAAATAAACATGTTGTCTCAGTCCCGTTCACGTTGGCTGGTCCACTGTTGGAGAACTTCTCTGACGGGAAGGGTTTCCACTTCTTCCCTTGTTTCACCCTCACAGGCCTTAAACAAGCCACCTGATGAGCGGGTTGTTTGTTTGGGCACCGTGTTGTCCAATGAGAAGTAGTCCGACAGAACCTACAATATCTCTCATTATCTCCCCGGTTCCTGACGGGTTCATGAGAAGTCGGCCCCTGTGTCCTGTTAGGCGGCTGGGAGCGCATGTTATGACTGGGAGGGGGCTCCTTTCGAGACGGTCCTTGCTGCTGGTGAGCTGAAGAGGAAGGCGAGTGCGATGAAGATGCTCCTTTGTCCGGGGCTGGCAGGTCAGGGTGTTTTCTTTTCTGGCCCAGTACTTCGGCCTGTGCCGTCTGGAACCTTTCTGCAAATAGAATTATCTGGTCCAGTTGCTGGGCGCCCTGCTCCGCCAGGTACTTCCTTAAGTCTGGGGACATGTTGGCCTTTATCTGTTCGCACAGAACTAATTCTTCCAATCCTTCAAAAGATTTAGCCAAACCCGACAACTCTCTCCAGCGAGTGAGGTAATTCCTCAGCCTCTCTGCGAACTGGGGAAAACTTTCTCCTTTCTCCAGTCGACTTTCCCTAAACATCGTTTGGCACTTCCGGGGAGTCCATTGGAATCTCTGTAACAGGGCGTTCCGCAGTGCCTCAAAGTTATTCTGGTCATCCACTAGCATCTTGCTATAGACATCATACCCATGTCCTCTTAGAGATTGAGATAATTTGAGATACCAAAGACTATCATCCAGCCCATATGCCTTTGCCATCCGTTCAAATTTTTCCAAAAATACCTCAATTTTCTCATTCCCGTTAGGAAAAGGGTCCATCGGAAAATTCATGGCTGCCATCCGGGGCCCTCCGTTTCCTGCGGTGTCTGTCGCCCCTGCTCCGGGAGAATCTCCGTTAGCCGAACTGCCTTCCGAAGATCGGTACTGCAGTTCCAGTGAACGCAGGGCAAGTTCATGCTGTCTCTCTGCTGCCTTCTCTGCTTTTCTCTCCTCTGCTGCCGCAGCCCTTTCCTGCGCTTCCCTTTCTGCCTTTCTCTCCTCTGCTGCTGCAGCCCTTTCCTGCGCTTCCCTTTCTGCCTTTCTCTCCTCTGCTGCTGCAGCCCTTTCCTGCGCCTCCCTCTCTGCCTTTCTCTCCTCTTTCTCCGTCTGCCGGTCCTGTTCCCTCATAATGTAAGCCCTAGTCTCGGCCTCATCCATTCCCATGCTTTTAGCTGCGTCCTTCCATGCAGTAAGTAGCTTGACCAATTCAGCCATCTTACCTGACAAATCAGCAGTAACTCACCACAAGGGGAAATGACAAAAAAAAGGAACCAGAAAAATTTACTGTTACCTACTAGGAATATGCTGTCGCAAAAACCCGCACTCAGACTAGCACCAAGTCTGACTAATAACTTCCTGAAAAAAATTCCAGTTATTCCGCTACCCAAAACCCGAATTTACTTTCCTGTCAAGAAAAAAATTCGATTAGCCATCAATTACTTCTAAGTCATAAACAACCTTACTACAACTAACATCTAAACTGACTACAACCTGTGGAAAAAAACTTATAGCTGGATCAGTCTTAATATAGCTCAAGTCTAGGGGATTTTATAAAGAAAATCTATTTTTCAGAACTTCCTATAGAGACAATCTATGAATCTAGAATTGATCCCAACGAAGATGATCCCAAGGACGACGCCACCCACTTTGTCACGAAATGGATTTAGGACTAGAGACTGTCTACATATAGTGACAAGACCCTAGAGAGAAGAAAGACTGAAATGATAGATTCCGATAGAAATATAGTGCAACATGTGAAAGTTGAGACCATTGGCTCCGAGGGTGAGAACCGAGATTGATTCTTTTCCTCGCCACTTCGGACATATAAATTGCTATGGCCTCGAACCACCTCTAACTACCCTAAGGGATAAGGTTCAATCAAGATTCACATACACCACGATACAGACAACAGATAGCTACTGTACGTTAATGAAATGACTGATTCCAACTATAAGTTACAAGTTTATTAACACCTATAAACAATTAATCACATACATGTCAAAGAATAAAATGCAGTGTAAGCACTCCTGAAATAACCAAATTCAGGAAGAAAAAAATGACACATGATGTATCATCAAAACAACCAACCCCACCCTTCACCCACAAGTTTCACCTGTATGGAGAAAGAAGGTCAGGTTAACTGAAATGAACTACACTGCACTTGATGTCGCCTATACTCCAAACTAGCTGTTCTAAATTCTAACTCTAAGTCCACTGATAGCTGGAACGACTACGAAGTGTCTACACAATCTCTGCACAGACTTCGGTTCTACACAGCCTATCATGAAATCTCCTGAACACAACTAACTGCACCTCTAAACTTCAGCAGCGGTCCTCTGCTATGATTCACCAAAACTATCAGTTCTGCCTATCTGTGCTGACTTCAGTAGAGAGAATGTTTACCCTCTCTCTCTCCACTACTTTGAAATTGATGACTAAGGTTTAAAAGAACCCCACTGGATTCTGGACTGGAACTGTAGCTGGCTTCTCCTAACACCTCTGACATTACCTGCCCGATTACCTATGACTGGGCGATGGGGCTTTCGGCTTTATTATGGCCGTGAAGAAGTGAACATAAAATTACCACAACGCTGGCAGCATGCCAAATCTGCGTGTGTAACCGACCGAGCATCAGAGCTCAGGATTTATCCACAAAAATCCTATTCGCTGGAAAATGTCTTCCCCTGCCTGGGAAAACGTCTTTTCTTTCTCTCCTTCCACCACTGGCAATTAACGCGAGACTTTGGGTGTCTGCGAATGCCACCACTGTGCCGTGGGAGAAATTTTGTAGTATCAAAATTCTGCTCTTCCCCACAAAAGCCGGTACCTGCTGTTTAGACAAAAGCAAAAACAACAGCTAAACAAAACGTTAATACTCTAGTACAAATAACAATTAACTTCCTTACTCTTCAACACGTAACTCCCCTCTCTTCTCTCTCTCCGAGTCAAAATAAACATCACCCGGTAATACAACACCGCCGACCGTCTGACCCAGGTTCTGCCTGACTAACTACGAGCAACAACATTTTCACTGGCCCGTCTGGGCAGACGTACTGTGGCCTACTTCTTACGCTGACACTAATGCCGTAATGTTTAACACAAAAATACTCTTATCTCTAGGAATTCCTAAACTTCCCGTCAATAATGATAATCACATTCCAAATTGAAATAAAGTATTATTCCCTTAACAGAAATAAATTTCATCTCCATCTTCTGAATACACAGAATAACAATGCACAATCAATAACATATAACCCTGTTTACGCTAGCATCTACATGCCGTCAAAAGTTATACATAATGGTTATCAATTAAATCTCAGTAGGTTACAAACACGTGGTTACAAATTTTATGACCACGTGCTTCTCTCCCCCTCGTCCCTCTGAACATCATATCAATAAATATACCGTAACCAATGCGCCTACGTGCTTTACAAATTCCATCTCTTCTCCTCTCGTCCACCTATAGAAGTGTACTATACTATAAATAACTTGCATTACATTCTCAATAAAATCACAAATACACAGACTCCCGTCATTCTGTAAATAAATATGATTCGCAGATCCGGGTTTCTCTCCCGACCGACTTTGCAATAATACAAAGCGGTGATATCTCAACTTTTAAACCATGCCGCTATTCCTTCAACAAGGAATTAAATGGACCTATAAAGTTTCTCAAGTCTATCAGTAAGATCGTATTTGATGGCTCTGGCTTTAAGAATTAACATTAAACTTAAACTGCCCAAAGAAACTTAAATGATCGGCTAGGACTAGAAAAATTAAATAAAGTCCTCACGAAAATTCTGCTTACCAAATTTCGAATTTCCCCACTGAAGGCAATCGATAATTTGAAATCAGGAACGCGGCTTGGCAATTAATTTTTTAGAGACCGAACTTATGAAGTTCGGGCGTATTTATTCTCAAGCCCCCCCACGCGCCGACTTCATGACATCATATGCGCGGCGTGGTTCTAAAGCCAATGGGAGCTCTGCATTTCAACTGCAGTTAGCTCTCAGCCAATCAGAACCTTAGATCATGCTGATGCAACCAGTTTCTGCTAGACAAAGAAACGGGAATAAGCTCTGCCCTCTAGTGGCAATGAAACAAAAATGGCCAAAATATATATATATATATAAAATCCCGAAAAATGTGTCTAGCTGCATGCCTATCTTTAAAAAAAAAACCCACTGGTGCAAATCCTGATCTAGCCTCTATAATCTTAATCTAGAATAATACTGCACCAATCTTCCTACACACACACACTCTCTAAACACATAGATCAAACTCCATCGTGATCTCATCTTGAAAAAAACGTAAATAATAGAAGGAGAAGAAACATGGCGAAGGATTACCTGTAATCCCTCCTAAAATAGTAAACAAATTGCAAGGAGAAAAAGACATGGGCCATTTGAAAGACAGAATCTCAGTACTTTCGTCACACACAGTTACAAAACATTCTGGTGTAATCATGATTAACAATCATTTATCACAAAGCACCATTCTGTATGTTCAAAACCTGAAATAAGAAAAAAAAAAAAGTAGGCAGAATTACAGGAATGGAACAAGAATTTTAGTGAGCAAATCAAGTTGATACTCATCTGTTCAACAAACTGAAAATCGGACAGACAGATGTGTCCACGTGAGCGAGGACAAATAAACAGTAGAACATGGCCTCCTGAACTGTCAGCTCCATGAGAGGAGCGGAGTGGCAACATGGCCTTCTCCAACCCAGCTGAGGGAGAAACGGTATGGTGATGAGAAAAGCCACAGACGGACGGCAAAAAAAACAACAATCTCACACACACACACCCAGACCCTTAATATCTATTCAATAATGAGCCCTTCCCTGCACAATATTAAGAATACACTAGTAAATAGGGAATTTCCCCAGAACTACAGAACCTAGCAAAGAGCAGAAACATGAATGTGGCACTATTAACCACAAATAATGAACATATATAATAAAAATTTTCCAAGTGTAAGGGCTAGTTGGCAGTATAGCTTGAGTTGTGTACTTATACAGTCATTACTTTAACCAGTTAGGATGATTGGTGGACACAATAACGCTGTTCACAGTTCCTGCATAAGTATTATGTTGAGAAAATAGCACAAAGAAATAAATGAACTGCTTATTTACTCTTTAGAGAAATTTTTTCAACAATATGTACACACAGCACTATATCTTATCTACGAATAAAACTCGTATATGTGTTTTTGTTTTGTCCATACAAATCATGACTATAATTCCACTACTGTACTGCACATATATAAAAACTTGCATAGCCACAACACAATGAAGTGTGAAGTCCTACCGCAGTTAGGTCGGCTAAACTACTTATGTAGTGTTTTGTGCAATGCTTATATTTCTATACCTCACAAAACCCTGCCTGTTGCTACATAAACTGCTTTAGCAATACCCTGATCACAGGCCTAACGAAAAAGTGCAACGTATGCCACTTGATGATGACGTAATTAAAAAGTAAGCAAAATGTCACTAACTCCGCAGAGTCCCGCTGGGCTACACAATGGCAAAAATTAGAAAACTTATATGGCCGACACCAGTACCATTTGTGGAAAAGCTCTCGCAGATGCAAATTGCCTCAAGCTGACTACTGCTTTCTTTGAAAACATTCAAATAGATGTCCAAGAGTGTACAAAGAAGAAACAATCGCCCATGCCAGTTGTCTGGCATGCTGAAAATGAAGCACAAGACACGCTTTTGAGTAGTTCGAAAAAGTAATCATTTTTTTTAAAGAATGTAATGAAATTTCTTTAGCTGACTCAATTTTATCATTCATCGACTAGAGTTAGTATGTTTTACCACTTGATGTCATTATAGAAGCTGACCACTTTGTGTATACGATCAATGGACAGGAAACTATAAATAATGTAGAATTATTTAAGATTACAAGTCAGTCCTTGTTCTGGAACCTCTGGGGTAAGACAAAAAGAGGGAGACCAAGAAAACTCTTGTATAACAATACAAAATGATCATCAATCAAACAGCAAATAAGGAAATAAAACAAATATTTATCTGTGAACAACTACTCATTTAAACCAGCAACTGCATTGGTAAAGTATAAAAGTTTAGGGAAAAGCTATCAATAAATAAGCAGTACAGATGGAACAAAAAAAAAAAAGAAAGAAAAAAAAAAGAAAAAACTGAAAACTGAACTCACAGTTCGCTTTTATCAGTAATTTGTAAAAAAAAAAAAAACTTTCGTACCCATTTCGAACAGATATGACCTTTTAACTTACTTTTAAAAAAAAATATTTTCAGCATTTCACGATCTATCTTCTGATGCTTTTATCTTAATATTCATTTTGTGAGAACATGCCACAATTTTACTTAACTGTGATCTTCAGTGCTACATATTTTTAACAGATAATGAACACAATATTTAATTTGTGATGATGCATTGAAAACTTTGAGAAATTTTAATAAAACTGCACTTATATGCATAACCTGATGTAATTATGATTTCTCACTTTGCATATTTTAATGTCCGGGAATTCCATTTATGTAATGCACTTTCCTCAGGAGCATAAATGAAGAATCACTTACTTTGCACTGAGTTTTACTCCAACATTTTCCAGACCAATTCCTTTCGTGCACGGGTCCCTGCCAATAGCCAAAAGAATCTGCGATAAACGAAAAAGTAGAGGCTGCATTAATACTTTGTGCTACTGCCAAACTCTCCCGTAACAGCGATGGAGAAAATTATTTTTTCTAAATGTTCATTGCTGGTTTTTGGTTTAAGGACCATCTTCATTGTACATGGACAACTCCAGGGATGACTCATTAGGACCGTGCTTCTGAAAAAAATACGTCTTATCAAATATATTCCCTGTACTGGGAACTGAACCCATTCCCTTTAGAATTAGAGGTGGATGCCATACCTCTTAGCCACTCCGACCCTCCTAACAAACACAGATTTTACTCAGTATAATCTCCAACAGACCTATCTGATTAGCTGGAGATCATCGTATTATTAAAAGAAAAATATAAAAGGTCTATGTAATGTTTCAACTGTAATTACTATCAAGTGCCATGTAAACTGACATGAGTGATCATGTCTCATAACTTCCCTCCTTAGCGCTCGCTATCAACTCATTGATTGCCATGAAATTAAGCTCTCCAGTATCTTCTTGTAGTATTGTTGCTCAGAATTGACATCACTGCACTCCGGGCAAACCTATAGGTGCGCAGTCTCCCTGAGCAAAAGTCGCAGGATATAAATGCTACTGTTCCTGTAGCACACTGGTTGCATACACCCGGATACGTCCTCTCATACGTCCATCTCTGCTGGTCTTGCGTTTGATGCCAAATTACAGCAATCTTAGCCTTGATGATTCATCGACTGCAGTGTCATTTTCTAATAGGCAATCGTTAACTGCCCTCAGTATGTCTCCTTTATCCATATCCAATGCACATTTTATGGGTGCTCTTGAAGCTAGTCTGTCAGCTCTTTCATTGCCGCGTATCCCTGCATGACCAGGACAGTAGATCCACATCAGTTCCTGAAGATTTGGTGCTTCTATGGAGATTTTCCATTCATGCCGGAGCCATCCACTTTGGACCTTCTGAAGCATGGATTGTGAGTCTGATACAATAACTGCCCTTGTTAATGAAGTTTCAGACAACCACCTTAAGGCTGCAGTAGCTGCCTCTACCTCCATTCTCATGCTGGAGGTTGCTATTGTGTAAGCCCCGCTATGTTCAGCAATGATTCTGCCCTTTACTCTAGCACAGAGGTTTTCAAACTTTTTTGGTCCGCGGCTCCCTTGACCTGTGCATAAATCACCGCTGCTCCTCTCTATACTATATATTATATATAAGCAATTGTACCCAAAAAGATATTAATGACTTCTGAATGTGTATATTTTTATTAGTGATCAGCTGTTCGTAACATAGACCTGCTCTGGAGTTTTATGGTGCATTTGTCAATAACTTCTAGTACCTAATGACACGTATTGGTACATGTAATAATACCTCGGCGCAAACATGTCATCCTAAGAAGATCTATATTTATTGATGGACCTTGGCTCATAATATCGAGCCCAACACTTTTCCCAAGCCACCGCGACGCCCTTAGCCGAGGGCCGCAACGCCCCTGGGAGCCGCGACGCAGAGTTTGAAAACCTCTACTCTAGTATAAAAGCCCCATGCTGATTTCTCATAACGGAGTACAGTCCCATTAGCGTACACAACAGCATCATCATCCCCAGCATGATCATTTATCAGATGATCAATTTCCAGCTCTGCCCTCCCATTGGCCCAAGTTCTGCACTGTCTGATGACTTGCTGATAGTTCGTCTAGTTCTCACCTGACTTACTTTCATTTCTGTCTCCAATCACTGTCTTCTTTGGTCTCCCACTACCTCTCTTACCATGAGAATTCCAGAATAAAGACTGCCCTGTAATACTATTAACAGATTCCTCAATGTGTACCTATCCATTGCTAGCATTTTCACTCGTGGCAGCTGTTTCGCTACATACTCTAAGATGCTTACACCCAGGGTTTCACAATTTTCCTACTTGTGCACCAAAGCCAGGGTCACTGCTCTGAAGACTGAAGACAGAAAGCAAAAACGTTATGGTGAAAATATGACATTCAACTGCTGCATCAGTCAAAACTACTGTACTTACAGTGTTGTATTCTTCCACTATTTCTGTGCCCTCATTGGTTTTGGCTGTTACTCTGTAACGACCTGGTTCACCTTTCTCTAACTGTTCAATCTGAAAAGCATATAAAACATAAAATGCTATCTACACATTCCATAGTCAGCATGTTATAAAGGCAGCCTGAGCTAGAAAGTATAAATGTCAACTATGGGCATGCTTGCACCATCTGTCTGATAACGTGCTCCACCCATAAAAGAATCTTTGTACATATTTTTTACTAGTAGCACTTCTATGGTAACTGGCTCCTTCCACAACTGCTAATTGTGCGACAGCTTCTTCCCACCCCTTTTGTGAATACTTCATGCTTAGCGCCGACGCACATTCCAATTATACCTCCCCACACTACTACGATCTTTAAAAATTAAGTATAGATTTCTGCCAGCTTGGTTTATCCCAACTGTAAAGCCAGTTTTAATTATTCTTATGGCATCTATTAAAGTGCATATCCAGGGGGACATCTTTTTCTTCTAATTCACACATTTAAACAATTTAAATTAGCTAGTCATCTAAACAAAAATGGAAAAAACAATACATTATAAAGAACTGTTAAGGGTTTCATTAAAATATGCTGTAAAGCCAATTTTAATAATTCTTATGGCACTTATTCATTTAAGACAATGTAAAGGGCTAATGCAGGAAAAACATTTTTTTAAAATTCACACACTTAAAAATTAAAATTAGCTATCATCTTAAAAGAGAAAAAACCAATACATTCTAAACAACTGTTTAAGCATTTTCTTAAATTTGTCAGGATGAAATTTGAAATTTATCTAAATTGTACTCAATCATCATGCTGTGCCCCTTGCATCAAGTGAGTTTATATAGTAGCTCTTAACAATATTCAACTGACATGTGCAGCTTTTAATATAAGACAAATATTCTGAGCTAAATTGAAGCCATCTATCTAAGTGTAAACTATTTTACCCGGTGATTCTGATAACTGGAGATTAAAATATATTCGCAAAAATAAAAATACAAACAAAATTTTGTTTGTAATAAAATAAATTTTCAAAAATACAAAACTGAAGCCATATAACAAAACCTCACTGTTGTGAGCCCTGAGGGTTTTGATAGACACAGCCACTGCCTGCGCTGAAATGGCTCAATCTGAAAAAGCACATTACTTTTCCCTTTCCACCATTTTAAATGTTATACACTTTTCATACTAAACAGAATGTAAAAATACCGCACCCCTGTTAAAAATTAGTAAAGTCAACAGGTAAACTTTAATTCTCATAAAAAACACAAAGATGGAAATCTGACAGCTGCCGCGAAACTTACATAATTTCAACATTACTTAGAAAGACATTTTTCAAACACAATATAAATATTACAAGACTTTTTAAATATATTAAGTTAGAACAAACAAACAACGCACATACATGGGTAAGTGCATATCACTTGTTACGAACATTGTGAAAATACAGGTGGGATGCAAGGAGGTGTAAAATCTATAGCAGGCTGCACCTTGTTAAATAAGAATAAGGCGGCAAAGAATTTTTTCAGAATCAGATACAGAAACAAATGGGATGCAGAGCATACAGGATACACACAAAATGATGCTCAACAGAAGAGAACAAGTGGTAATCTTCAGACTCAGCACAGGTCACAACAGATTGGGATATCTATTCAACAAGTTAAAGATAGGAACTACCAATGAGTGTAACTGTGGCACTGATAAAATGACTGCTGAACATCTGCTTCAAAGATGACCAACATATGTGGAACAGAGAAAGCATACATGGCCGTCACCAGTACCTTTCGTGGAAAAGCTCTACAGAGATGCAAACAGCCTCAAGCTGACCACTGCTTTCTTTGAAAACGTTCAAGCAGACGTCTGAGAGTGTATGAAGAAGACAAAATAAGAATGCATTAAATAGCATTTTTTTTTTTTTTTAAACTGGATAAACTTAATGTAAGGCATAGCCAAAAATAAATAAAATGAGCACACCATTTTTCCACAGCAGTATGGGCAAATCTGAGCAAATCTATTGAAAACTCAAACAGCAGAACTGAAATAAATATATCCAGCTGATCGAAGAGGTAATGAGAAATGAACAGCAAGGAGAAACACTGGCTGAATAAATTTGAATGACTTCAGGTAAGAAGATATTAAGAATTTAATAGCTAGTAAAGAAACTACACTAAACATTATTTGCATTTCTTATCGATATCAAACGCTGATAAAATGGAATTTTTTTTTTTTAGTTTAATGGTCAAAATGTCTTTGAGCAATTTGTTTACGAGCAGGTGACGACTATCACACTTAGCTCTCACTGGATACTTCATACTTAGCCTCACTGGATACTTCACACTTAGCCTCACTGGATACTAACAAAACAAATAAATTTAAACATAAGCTATTCCCTAAATGACCAGTGTCAGTTCCCTGAGGAGACTAAGATAATATGACTACTGCTATATGAGGCATGTCTTAAGAGGCGGTTAACTAGTATGAGGTTGTGCATGAGGCTGGCAACCTCATGTAAAACAAATGCTACAGAAACCAACCAAGAGTGCATGAATGGTGCAGGCTTTCTACAAGGGGTCCAGCTGCAGTGGTGGCTCAGCCTTCCATAACGGGTGAAAAGGAAATAATGATAATGAATTTGCTCTATGATTGACATTTTCTATGACGATCGACAAGTTAGGCTTTTGATAAATTATGTCTTGACTAACCCATACCAGTTTTAGTCATGGTAAACTTTATGTTCTCTCATGACAAAAATCATCCGATTCTCAAAATACTGTATCACCAAATCAAGAGACTGAAAACTGTATCTGTAAAGAAAACAACACTGTCCTGGCACACAGAAGATCAGTGCACTCAACGCTAGAAATAAAATAACAGTAAATAAGCTGTACTGGCACCCAGAAGATCATCAGACTCAAAGCTAGAAAAAAAAAACACAGATTTTAATATTTTTAACATTTGTACTCAATACGCACCTTTGTAGGAATAGCACCACGAATAAATTTAACACCATGATTACTCATGTATTTGCCAATCATTTCTGCACACTGCTGATCAAAACCTCGAAGAAGGATGGATCGGACCATCACTGTTGTGTCTAGTCCGAAACCTGCTAGGAATCCAGCACACTCTAAAGAGACATATGATGCCCCAACACATAATGTCTTGCCAGGGCAGTAGGGTAGAGAGAAAAGGTCATCACTGTGGGGGTAAACAAGTACAGAATGTAAGCTGAGAACAAGCAGAGAATTTAGAAATAAAGCTACATTACAAATTATATTTTGGGGGTAGCTATTACATATAGCCGCGGTAGCTTAGTGGGGGAGCCGCGGTAGCATAGTGGAAGAGCCGCGGTAGCATAGTGGTTAGTGCACTGGCTTCCTAGCTCAGTGGTCTATGGTTCGATCCCCAGATGAGGTGGGATTTTTTTAGGCCGCAAACAGCTCCTGGGTCGACCCAGCCCGAACTGGGTACCAGAGCAACTCTGGGAAGGTTAAGACGGCCAGCGTGATGCTGACCACATCACCCCTAGTGTGCCTATGGTCAAGAAAAATATGGGCCTAACACCATATTCCCAATATATGCCTCAATGGGCGTGTAACGGGATCCTTTACCTTTTTATTACATAAGCTTTTTTCCTAAACAAATGAAACATGGGTAAACAAGCAAACTAACATGAGATAAAAATTATGTTATCATCATTCAATTCTTTCTGACCTCACATACTTCAATTTACTATCTGTCATTACCACCCCCCTATTTAACTTTCCCTCTTTAGTCCAGTTAATGCCCCCCCCCCAAATTAGCTGCTCCGTTCAGTCACCATTTACTTTTCATCTCTTGCTCAGCAGACTCCTAATTTGGTGCTATCTGCAAGTTTTCAATGTCTTACTATTCGTTCATGTAATTTTTTTTACATTCTTAAGCATCAACATATGAATGATTTAGTTTTGTTTAAGGCATCAGTCTTAAGGGCATGCACTACAGTGAAAACTAACTTTTCTAATAACATTTTCAAATTTTTTATACAGTGTATGTCCATGAACCAAATTCTAGTTTGTTTTGTTAAAAAACATGTGGTTACCATGGTAACAAAACAAAAAAACCAAAAAAAAAAATCCACCATTTGGATTTTTAAGCAAATTTTTAAGAGACCATATCATATGTTTCCTGTTGTCCAAAGTTTATCAAATGCACACACATGTAGTGACTGACAATTAAAAATTGTTGTCATAAGATTATTTTGATAAGTTTAAAATTCTATTTTTAATGATTTTTTTTAAAAATCGTGTTGACGACACACCCACTTTATTTGTATGAAACAAATATATATAAAAAAATTACCAAAATATCACAATTCTCTTCTGATAAAATAAAGATATATATGTGTACTTTATCCAGGAAAAAACGGAAAGGCTTAATAAGTATAGCCAGCAGGTGGGCTTGAACATCAATTTAAAGAAGTCAGAGGTCATGACGCTCAATATGAGCAACCCTGAGCCCATATCAGTAAGGAATGGGGCAAAGTCTACAGACAGGGGGTATGATGTGCTGGTGTTGTGGGTAGTGGGTTTCCCCCCTTGCTTCACCCTAGGCCTAGTGAATTCTGTTCATGAAAGGAGCGACCATTGCGGTGTTAGTCTCTTGGCCTAGCAAAACCTCTCATACCCCAAGATCGTTGTGCGTGGTGAAGAGCCACACCCTCCTCGAGGTAGTCCTGGTAACTGAGGGTGCGAATCCTCAGGCTAAACACAACGGATCTAGAGGAGCAAACCTCGATAATAAAACCGGTGCACTACACCGTACACGCCCTCTGTGGGTGGGAAGGAGCCAGATGAATACTGAACAAGTCTTGGGAGTGGGAACGAGTGTGGACTGCTCCCTGAAGATCGGAACCCATCGTACAGGCACAGAGACTCAGGACGTGACGATCCTATTGCCTTCAACTCTTGGTCACATGCCTAGAGCCTCGGAGAACTCGGCGTAACCAGCAGGCAATTTGGTGGCGGGGAAAGAGCACTGTGAGCCCTACCTTGGCTACGTATCACAAGGAGATGCAGAAACACCCCCTTTATCTCCCCCAGAGCTGGCACAGTACACTTCTGGCTTCTACCCGGGGCGTTAGGAAATCCACAGGCACCCCAGCATCACAATGCCAAGAAGATGACAAAGTTGGAATTTACTAACTCAAACCTGGCAGAGCAAGTCCTCCAACAGATGCGGCCGATGCTGGGCCCACTGGCGCGTGGACACGTCCCGATCCCCATCGAGACTTGCCCGGGGAGCCCACCCCGGCTCAAAAAAGCAGAGAAGGCCACTCTCCAAACCTCCGATGTCTTGCGGGCAGTGTTAGGATGTGCAAGAACATGGACAGGAAGACTCCACAACTTCCCCACTGAAGACACACCCACGGCGACCGTTGCCTCAACTGGCTGTGTGTGGTGTACCCGGAAACGGGGCCTCCCAGTACTGAGACATAGTTAAGTCCCCGATGTCATTTATCGGTGCAGAGTTGAGAGAGATGGCTGAGCATCACAATCCCCCCTGTGTTGCAGCATGATGAGAACCCAGAATTGCACACTGAGCTTGGGGGGAATCACTTGGGCACCAGACTTAATACTTGCTCTTGACTGGATGGCCGCATGCAGGAGATTTCTACAATGGGGGGTTGGCAGGTGGTGGGTATCTGGAAGTGGCTCTGTGCAGGACGTGAGGATTCCTTGGGTGAGCCCAGAACCAGAGCACAGCATTGTGCAAGCTCTGCATAGTTGGAGAGCCCCCTGGATGACGGGGAATGCACAGTGTGCTACCCCACCTGTCCCCAACTGCTAACTTAGAACCAGAAGTGGGGTCCTCTGTATGTGTGCCAGGCCAGGATAAAATGCCTGGGAAAGAGACTGGAGCTCAGAACTCCCTAACTCAAAGTTGCAGGATGGCAGGAAAGACAGGGCTATTTTGAAGATAATGCAACCATATTTTCACCATACGAGCTCGGACGCCGCCTCGGTAAACAAGGTCCGCGCAGAGCAGTGACACCCCCAGGCTGCTTGCGAATAGTCTACTACTGGGAACATAAACAGATTAGGGATGAGCCCACTCTCCCGTTGAACAGGTGCTAAAGTCATAGATACTGGGCCAGAAGGCGCACCGGAAACCACAGTATCACGCAACTCGCTTTTTTTTTTTCTATGGAGAGTACACCGTCAAATAAATCTCGTACTGGTGCTCGCCCTGTGGAGCTCCACCAGGCAGGTGCAGTGCCGGGCTCTGAGCCTCGACAGAGCCCACCCTCAGCTACTGGAGGACCCTCTAGACCGTCTTGTGGAGTCAGCAGACGGCGGAGGAGAACTACTGACCAAAACAAAGCAGAAAAAGAGAAACCCAGAGTGCCACTTGTCATGATGCACTGGAATGCAGAGGGAGTGAACAGCAAGCAGGCTGGATACAGCAAAAAGACAGAGCTGGAAAACATCTTGTATGAGAAGCAAGTCAGTGTTTGCTGTATCCAAGAGACTCACTAAAAAGCAGATCAAACCTTTAAAATAAGGGGATATCAATGCTTCAGATCCGACAGAAAAGATAGACGAAAAGGAGGAGTACTTACTCTTGTAAGGAATAACATTCCTGCACACGAAAGGAAAACCTTCATGGATGGAGCAGAATATCAGCTGTTGCAGATAAAGGTAGACAAGATGGAAATAGAACTCCTGAACTATTACCGTCCGAACAACAAACCCCTGAGTCTCAGCTCTATACAGGTACCAGCCACCAACTTTATAGCAGTTGGAGACTTTAATAGCCACTCCCAGAGCTGGGGCTATAACCATCTGGATCACAGAGGTGAAGAGGTTGAAACTTGGCAAGATGATCACTCCCTAATCCTAGTCAATAATGCCACAGATACTCCTACCTTCTACTCCAGAGGATGGCACACAACTTCAACACCAGATCTTGCCTTCTCCACACCAGATATAGCTGGATCTATTAGTAGAGAAGTAGGAGACCAACTAGGGGGAAGCGACCATCGCCCAATCTTTCTTACTGTCCAGAGTGCAACTCTCAGTACAGGCCCAGCCATTACAAGATGGAACTACAAAAAAGCCAACTGGGGTTTATTCAGGCATCAGGTGAACACGCTGCTGTCTACCCTCAAGGTACAGAACAGAGACATTAATGAAGTGGTAAAAGACTTCAACAGATGCATACTACAAGCTGCAAAAGAAACCATTCCCAAAGGATGCCGGCGTAACTACATACCATACTGGTCCAGCACACTCCAAGAACGTCAGGAAGCTATGGACAGGGCTAGAAAGGACGCAGAGTCTCAGCCTTCACTTGAAACTCACAACAAATGGAAAAAGGCTGTAGCAGAGTTTCAGAGAACAAAGCTAGAAGAAAAACGGAAAAGCTGGAGAACTAAAACGGCATCGCTGAACCTTGAGAAAGACGGCAGGAAACTTTGGAGATTAGTCAAGTCTCTAAATGAAGAGCGTTCCTCACCTAGGCAGACTATCACATTGGATGAAGGTGGCAAACTTTTCAGAGGAAAACAAGCTGCAGACTTGTTTGCTAGAAGATACAGTTCAGAAAGCAACTTACCCATTAACATAGATCATCAGAGAGAGATAAGAAAAGAAATACTGGCAACCATGGGACAGACAGATACTCCTGCCCCAATGAGGGAACCCATCACACTAGGAGAACTACAGAAGGCTATTTCCAAGCTTAAGTTTCAAAAGTCACCCGGCCCAGACAAAATCAGCAACGAAATGCTAGTAAATCTGAGCTCAGCAGCAAAGACAAAACTGCTTGAGATATTCAACCACAGCTGGTTGAAAGGAACGGTACCCCAAGTATGGAGAGAAGCCATCACAATACCCATACTAAAGAAAGGGAAATGTAAGACCGAGGCTGCAAGTTACCGGCCAATCAGTCTCACAAGCTGTGTTGGGAAGACTATGGAGCGAATAGTCAACCACAGATTGAAATGGTATTTAGAGTCTGAGCAGATCCTGGTGCCGGAACAAGCTGGATTTAGAGAATGCTACAGTATAGAAGACCAAGTTACTTACTTGTCTCAAGCAATAGAAGATGCCTTCCAGGAGAAGAAAAAGGTCCTAACGATCTGGGTCGACTTCAAGCAGGCCTTTGACAAGGTGTGGAAAGATGGCCTCATTGCAAAACTTAGGAGAAGTGGAATCCAAGGCAACATGATGAAATGGATCCAGTCATACTTGCATAACAGGAGAACTAGAGTCACTCTTGACGGTCTGCAGAGCAGAAAAGTGTTGCTCCATCAGGGGTACCTCAAGGAGGAGTAATTTCCCCAACACTCTTCCTTGTTTACATCAATGACCTGGTGAAAGATCTCCCTGCAGGAGTTAAAGCTGCCTTATATGCAGATGACCTAGTACTCTGGTGCGCTGATGAAAATGTCACCACAGCAAATTATAGAATGCAGCGGGCAGCAGACATGCTAGTGTCATGGGCAGAGAAATGGCTTATCACAATAAACACAGACAAAACCTCCACAACACTGTTCTCCCTCGCCCCCAAGGACAAATCAGCTAACATACACCTAGGGACAACCGTGATCAAGGAAGAAAGCTACCCCACCTATCTTGGGGTGACATTTGACCAAAGGCTTACATGGAATAAGCATATTGAAAACGCAGAAGGAAAGGCCCGAAGACGACTAGGCATACTCAGAAAATTAGCAGGTACCAACTGGGGAGCAAATGAACGAAATCTAAAGAAGATTTATAATGGAGTAATAAGACCACACTTAGAGTTTAGCTCAGCAGCATGGTCATCAGCTGCTAACTCACATCTGCAGTCTTTGGACAAGGTGCAAAATCAAGCTCTCAGGCTCATTACAGGAGCCATGAAAACTACACCAATAACAGAGATGCAGAAGGTTGCTGGATTACAGACATTGTCCCATAGAAGAGACACAAAAACCATGATCCAGATGGAAAAGTACAACAGTATGCCAATGCACCCAATGAAGGCAAGACTAGATGATCTGGCATTGGGACGTCTAAAGCGTAGCAGCTTTGTGCATCGGGGGAAAAGACTTATAAGACAGCATCAAGAAGACCTATCCATGAAGACAACACCACTGAAGCCCACCCTATACCCTGTACCATGGGAGCAGGCCAGCAGTGCCCTCCAAATTAATACATCAGTCAGTGGTCTCACAAGTGGATGTGAGTATAATGATCTGCAAAAACGAACTGCTACATTGAGTATGATCCAAGAAAGCTATCCCGATCAATCATGGATACATGCCTATACAGATGGATCAGCAACTAATGCTGTTAGGAATGGAGGTGCCGGTATCTTTATCTCATATCCTGACAACCACTATGAGACTAGGCACATTCCCACTGGTAAATTCTGTTCCAATTATACAGCTGAGGTTCAAGCTCTAGAGCAAGCTGCAAATATGATTTATAACACCAACTCTGACTGCCACCAGGTAGTCATCCTCACAGATGCACTGTCTGTCCTGCAAGCTCTCAAGAGTGGTAAACTCCCGCATCTGAGAAATGAACTAAACAAGGTAGCTGCCAAAAAGAGAACCATACTTCAGTGGGTACCATCTCATTGTGGTGTACCCAAAAATGAAAAGGCAGATAAACTTGCAAAAAAGGGAGGAGAATGTGAACAAGAAGATAATGAAGTCACATACTTTGAGAAAAAGAGAGCTATCCAGACTATCAGAAGAGAACAGAACCAACCCAAAGACGACTATCACACTCTCGACCGGCAGGGACAGATAACTATTTTTCGACTCAGGACAGGGCATAACAAACTGAATAAACACATGCACAAGCTACGATTGTCTGCTTCACCACTGTGCACATGTGGATTAAACGAACAAACTGCTGAGCATGTTCTACAGGACTGTCCTCTGTATGACCAGTTAAGAAAGATATACTGGCCGAATGACTCAACACTAAACTCAAAGCTATATGGAGTTAAAGAGGAACTTCAAACAACAGTCGAATTCATCATGAGAACTCGTCTGACGGTGTAATCATCAAAGATGCGATCGCAAGAAGAAGAAGAAGAAGTAAGGAATCAGCAACTGGTACAGACAGACACCTTCACATACCTAGGATGCATAGTAACACCAGACGGCGGGGCAGGCAAAGACATCAACATCAGAATGAATAAAGCAAGAACAGCCTTTCTTAGCCTAAACAACATCTGGAAGTCCTCTCAATACAGCACAAGCACAAAATTAAAATTATATCAGAGCTGTGTGCTCTCTGTGCTTCTCTATGGTGCGGAATGCTGGAGAGTTACAGAGAAGGAAATGTCAAAATTGTCCTCTTTTCACACAACATGCCTAAGAAAAATTCACCGCATCTTTTGGCTGAATACCATCACCAACCAAGATCTGCTTACTCGTAGCAAGCAAGAGGACATGCACACCATCATAGCTGGCAGACGCTGGAGCTGGGTTGGCCATGTCCTCAGAAGAGACCCCAATGCCATGACAAGAACAGCTATGCTTTGGACCCCTGAAGGAAAACGAAAGAGAGGCCGACCAAAAACAACCTGGCGGAGGATTGTGGAGGCTGAGATGCAAAGAATGAACCAGAGTTGGGGCACTGTACGAAGGATGGCCACCGATCGAGCAAAGTGGAATCAATTTGTTGTTGCCCTACAAGACGCCACTAGGCGTGATGGCACTGACTGCTTTGACGGTTGGTGGTTAAGGATCTAAGAAGGAGAAGATGTGTACTACATGCATGCAAAATTTGATAATGTATTTTTGTGTTAATTAAAACTAACTTTTTATAAAAATTCATTTTACTGGCAGAGTGCCTTGTCTTATTGAATATACTCCATTCTGGGGTGCCAAATGTCTCTAAAATTGTCAGCACCATATGCTGCACCTCCTTCAGCTTCCTGCAGCTCCTCCTCTCGCCTTTGTCTTGCCTAATTTTTCTTCTTTTTACAAGTTTGTCAGCCTAATATTTCTGGCTTTTGGCCAGACGTTTCCTTAGTCGCACCTGTCCAAGGCGTTTCAAGTTTGTTCCACATGCTTGGCCATACAGTTTTTTTTTTATGTGATCGACTTGGGCCAGGGGTAAAAGGCACTACTGGGTCAGCGATTAGAACTATAGGCCTATCAGATACTGGTATGCAGAAATTTGTTGATGATGAGCCTACATCAGTTTGGTTATCATTCACCGCTGATTCGGTCGCACCATTGCTGGAAATTACACACTGCCGACATGTTTAACTGATTCCGTACGCAAGATCTAATAATAGATGCAAAGGCCGAACGCTGTAGACGTAAGATCTTTTAAAAGACGCTGATTTATTTCGTTGTTTCTTTCTATTCTGATATTTTATATTGCCCGGAATTTATCTCGAACGGAAGTAAACACAAAACTGGGCACATATCAACAAGCTTCAACGTCTTTTATTTGCGTTTGAAGGAATTTTTTCACATTTATCTTCATCTTTAATCGTGTTTTGTCGTATCGCCATAATGGCCGAAAAACACACAGGATATGTTACTAATATGTGAACAGTGAACAAACTGTGTGATCAACCATAACTTTCTTACTTTTTCTGTGTTTCTAAATGGATTACCTGCACAAAGAGAGCAGTGAAACTGTATTGTGATAACAATTTATGTTACAAGCCTTACGTAAGTCGAAATTTTTTGTTCAAAATTTCAAGTTATCTTTTTTCCGTGTACGTTATCTGTTATAACATAAACATAACTTAAAATTAGCTAGAAAGGCATATGGATTTATATTGTTCATCCAATGTACTTTAATTTGATATATGTTATATTTAACTCATGATTAGACACACATTGTCAGTAAACGTAAATTATGTATGTGTAAATTTTTGGGGCTTAAAAATAATTCCGTCCAGAGCTGAAAATAATTACGTACGGAAAGAGTTAAGCTGCAGAAAGTTGTTCTAGCCTTGCTTTCATACCTTTTCTTCCCATTTTGAAGTAATAGAACACAATTTGATGAGATTAAGACTGTAATCAAGAGAGAACTGTCGATGAAAAACATCACATTGTTGCACTGAACAAAGACATTTTGTTTATGGTGGAAGTTGTGGTTGTTATCTTCTGGAATAGCGCTGGCAAGTGAGCGCGTTGTTATGACCAATGAAAATGATAAACGTGAATGGGTCATGAATGAGGGAATGAGGTCACTGCATGACCACTCCTTATAAGGAAGTTAGCGTAAAATAAGGATGGTTTTGAATGCCAAATCACGCAGAGCTATGAGAAAGAAAGGTTTCGAATTTGCGTTAATCGTGGAGATAAAGACATTCCCTTTTCATCGATACCACATACTCCACGATGCTGACAGCGCAACTAAGGTATTATTGAGAGGCAAATCTTGCATTTTCTGCACAAATTTGCAAACCATAGCTTGAGGGTAGTGCGGAAAATATGCTTTTTGACACATCAAATGCATTTTTATGCCATTAAACATTGCTCAATCGATTCCTCGATGATTATTTAATAAAATAAGCTCAAAAGTAAAAAATCAATATTTTGTACCTGAAACTCGATTTTCACTGCCGTGGATGCCCTTAATCCTTACCTAGTTATACAATATTCTTGAGCACCAGGTACATCTAAATATCGAGGCCTTTCACCGGTAGCTAGGAGGATATGTTCTGCTGTTATTGTCTGCTCTGATTTATTCTTCTTGACTGCCTGCAACATAGTAAAAGTAGGGACATACAGAACGTTCTTGAAAACAAATCTTTATTTCACTGACTTGCTCATGTGCCCACACATACACATTTGCAGCCGTTAGGCTTTCACTGCAATGGAAAATATATGGAATCACAAGAAATCAAAACCAAAACAAAAATATAAATGTTCAACTACTTGCAGTCCTATTGTGTATAGCTCTGAAACAAGAACAACGGCAAATGGCAACCAAGAAGTTTAACTTTCGTAACAGGAAGCTTCGGCTGAATAGAATGACTGCGCTATTTTATAGTATGACAGGATTACCAATGTGAAACTGATAGAACCAAACAATCAACCAGTTTAACAAGAGCTAAAGAAAAGATGCTTGCGTTCAATTTGGCACAAGATGAGGAAAACAGATGATTGCATTAACAGGCAGTCTCTGTTCTGGAATCTCCAGGGTAAAAGAAATGGAGACTTAAAAACTCATAGAGAAGAGAATTGTAGACGGAGTATGAAGAAGTCATGGAGAAAAGTTGAATGGGTGGCATAAGACAGCTTGGCATGACCTGAGTATTAACCTGTATAGGCAACTCAACAGTAATGAAGATAAAAATGAACCTAGAACACACTCATACTGCCTGTGCAATCATCTAGCAGCTGGCTATTTATCAGGATTGCCATATTAAAAACAAATCACTTAAGCATTATCTATCATTTATCCCTATTGTTCCCTGAATAATACTGGGCTGGAGTCACAGCTGGCTACCAATTTATAAGTTCAACGAACAGTCATACCTTAATAGCGTGAGTGTCTATAATTTCTGCATAGGCGTTTATGTAGTTGACCTTCTTGTCACGTAACTGTACACGGTAGCCCCAATTCAAAGAGCCAATATGGTCCTGTAACATGCACAAATAAAAAAACACCTGCTATTTACAGTACAGTACATTTTAAAACCACAGTACATGCAAGCCTGAGAACTTGGAGCTGCCATAAATGCTACACTATTTTTATTTTACTTTAATTTTACACTAATATACGAGGGGGTTTCAGTTGAAAACCTTAAATATTTTTTTTTTCTAGATTTATTAAGAAAAAGTGATACACAACTGTATCATTTTTCGACGTAGTCACCATTGCGTTCTATACAAGTTGTCGTGAGTTAGTCTGTTTCACAACACAGCTTCTGAAAAATCCTGAGTAACTCTGACCAAACCGCGCGCCATACATTGTAGAAATTGTATGATACACTAGCCAATAGAAAAGCTTCCATATTTGTGTGTTGACTGAAACGTACTATGCTTAACATGGAGTCTCAATTTGTGCAACCGAGTGAAGGATGCAAATTAATTACATAAGTAGGAGAGAAGTACCACTTGGAAGAGGTCTCTAATTCTACAACAGGAATGTTACTTTAGAGGTAGGTGTAAAGACTTCCACGAAAAGTAGTTTATTAAGAGAGATATACTGCGTGAAAAGGCTTCGACACATCGGGTTAGTCCCCAATTTAGCTATTTAAAGTATGCATAGAATAAAATGTACTTAGGAGACTAAAAGATTATTAGTTAGGAAGATAAAGATGAATTCAGGGTATAATTTAAGCCTTAGATGAATAAAATCGCTCCAGAAATAAGAAAGATAATGGGGATAATAGTTTTTCATAATTGAACAGAGAGACAAAATATGCCTCATTTTGGGATTCGCAACACCCCCGTATCCCCTGCTTTCTGATACGCAGGATGTGCTAGTATAAATAGACCTTGCCCGTGCTAAATTGAGGCCATAACATTTGGAAAAAAAACCACAGCGAGCAGAAAGAAGCGGTAACTTGTAAATGAAGACTGCCTTTGCCAGTTGTGCCTGAGAGCAGATCAAGTTTGCCATTAACAGCTCGTTTGTGTGTGCCTGAGGGTTCTATCCTGACACTACAAAAACTTTAAGAGTCATCCACCTCTGCTGGACTCTGTGGTGCAAGTGCCCTTGTGGTCAACAGGGCCAGATACCCAGCTTCCACTGCCTGGAGAAATTCAACATACATGTTCGTCCATGGCAGGAGTGTGACCGATCTCTAAACAACAGATAAGTGGCAAAACAAAGCCCACATTAAAAGACAAGATAATAATACAGATTCAAGTGAATGATGAAAAGTGTGGACATAACTTTACCCAGTACTAGCTTCACAGTCAAGTAATAGTGACATAATTTAGTGGTATCAGAAAATTGTTCTTCAAAAGGAGATAATTAACCAAAGTGATAACATTCAACAAGTTGAATAATTTTGAGATTGTTTATTATTTTTCAATGTTTATTGATTTACTGTTGTAAATAAATTTGAATTAATTTCAAGCTTTCCTAACCGAAAAGAGAAACGGTATAGGCTAAATAAATTGTAAATATTTATCAGCAGTCTTACTTACTTATTAAAGTTGAGTTTATGTTATTGTTGATAAATAATTTTGTTAATACCCCTAGCAGAGATCACAACAACAACAACAACAATAACAAATAATAATAGAATCAAAGGAGGATCGTGAGAGGGAGCCCATAGGGATTCAGGATAATACATTAACATCATACCTGGAAACTTATACAGCTTGACCCTACCTTTGATGTCCATACACCCTTACTCTTTTCAGAGAAGGGGGTATTTCTTATAAGACCAGACTCTTAGCTGGCACTATCCTGGTATCAACTGATACAACTTTTTGTCCAGGATAACTTATTAATTTCAATACCATCTGAACCTCTCACGACATAAGTCCCCCAGCGCTTACAAAGTGCATGGATTCCTCTAGAAAAGAATTCTTTTGGTCGCGTGTGTAGCCACTCCTGCACCACCTGCTGCACCTCTTCATCGGACCTGAAAGTCTTTCCTCCCATCGTCTCTTTGAGAGGTCCAAAGACGTGGTAATCACTTGGGGCTAGGTCTGGCGGATGTGGAAGACACTCAAAGTGTAGGTCCTCGATGGTTGCAACCGTTGCACGGGCAGTATGGGGTCACAGAACTCACGCCGTTTCGGAATTTCCTACTCCACTCGTACACTTGCTGGAGTGGCAGGCATGCATCACCATACTGGACCTTCATTCGCTGATGGATTTCTATAGGTTTCACCCCTTCGCTGTTCAAAAAACGGATAACAGAACGCTGCTCCTCTTTGGTGCATGTCACTAGTGCGGTGGCCATCTTTAAACTCCTACTGTGACGACATGTGGTTCGTATGCACCATGATGCCACCAGCAGGACACTCTTGGCGTCCTTAGCAACAATACTGCCAACTTACGTGACAATGGCATGGTGTTTTGAATTTCTATCGCAAATTTAAGGTTTTCATTTGAAGCCCCCTTGTATATATTTTAAAAGTTCATACAAAATAGCTTTTATAAAGTTTATATTATTGTAAACAGCTGGACTAGCACAAGTGGCCAAGCTTTAAATGTTTACAATGGTATTTTAGTTTACAGACCACAGCTTAACACACAATGGCATTCTACAGTTAAAACTCATGGTACAATACACAATTTACAGACAATGGTATGTTACAGTTTACAGACCACAGCTAACACACAATGGCATTCTACAGTTAAAAATCAAGGCACAATACACAATTTACAGACAATAGTATTTAACAGTTTTACGTCACAGCATAACACACACTTTATGTTGAGAACCCAGCATTGCATACTTAAGCTTGGAGAAGTCTCTTGAGCCCCAGATGCGATTCTTTTGGCATTGACTTGGTTGACTTGCATGCAGGAGGATCTCACTGTGGACCCAGTAATAGGCAAGGGAAGATGAGAAGTGGCTCTGTGCAGGACGTGACAATTCCTTGGGAGAGCCCAGAGTCAGAGCACAGTATTTTAGCTCTGCATAGTTGGAGAGCACCCTTGGATGACGGGGAATGCACAGTATGCCATGTGCTTCTTACTCCTAGCTTGGGACCAGATGTGACGGTCCTTTAAATGCAAGCCAAGTTGGAGAAACTGGAGCTTGTGACTTCAACTCAGCACGTTTCTGGATAGCAGAAAAGCCACAGGAAAAGCCTAGATCTACAGTGTAGATAATATCAAGGAGTCTTCAACTTAGTATTGGCTGTGAAAGAGCGAGAAGCTCAGCAGCTCTAGTTAAACTATAACAACAACTTATTACAGTTTACAGAGCACACCATTGACTTATTAGTTTACAGTGCACATCATTGACTTATTACAGTTTACAGAGCAACCCACTGACTTATTACAGTTTACAGAGCACACAACTGACTTATTACAGTTTACAGAGCACACCACTGATGTATAACAGTTAACAGAGCACATCATTGACTTATTACAGTTTATAGAGCATATTACTGACGTATTAAAGTTTACAAAGCACATCATTGATGTATTACAGTTTACATAAACTTCTGGGAAAACATTACAAAAATTACTTACCTGAATGGCATTTTTCATTTTTTGCCAGTTGTGCTCCACTGGAAGAAAAAAAAAAATCAATTTAAAAAAATGTTCAAGCAAAACTGTGTGCTTCTATGCGATTATAATCAAGTGATCCTTAAAATCTGTCATATTCATATCTTCATTCACTGTAAGAAACCCTCCCAGTTCTTCTACTTTTCCCACTATGCATATTATGATCAGCATTTTTCCTTTCAAATTATACTAGCTGATACTGATTTCTAGATCACGGGTCGGCAAAGAGTCGATCCAGGTCTACTGGTAGATCCCAGTGGATGATTTGGTAGAACTTTAGGTGACTGTGGGGAAAAAAAAGACACTTTTTAAAGTAGGGAAATTTCAGACTAAACCTCTCCCGCCAGCAGTTAAAATCGCTGTGTCCCCGGGATCAAAGGTACTTTTTCAGCATTCCCATTGAGAACTCTCGAGCTGACTACTAAAACATATCATTCCCCCCTCCCCTCCCCCAGCTTTAAATCTCTCTCTCTCACACACATGGTAGATCTTTAGAGGGCTCAGCGTTTCTAAACTAGATCCCAAAAGCTCCTGGGTTGCCGACCCCTGTTCTAGATCTTCCATTTGTCTTTGAAATTAATTTATCTTGTTTTTAAATGGCTTCAATGAATGCGGTTTTTCTTTTATTTTTTCAAAATATTTTTAGTATTACAATTCAGCATGGAATAATGAGCATTAACTGTTTCCTATCCCGTGTTCCTGAAAACCAACAATTCCCTCCTCCTCCATCTAAAAAAAAATCATGTATACAAATATCCTGCTGAACCCCTTATCATCATCATCATCCTTTTTCTTCACAATACTTGGGAGTATGGAACCACAATAGCAGTTGGTCCCCTTACAGGAAGCCTGAACCATACATTCTCATGTTTCTGCAGCTGTGACTTCTGTTGCTGTGTGTTTTACATGATAAGTCTGCCGGCCTCATGCATAACCTCATATTAGTCACCTTGTACAGTTGACATTCAAAAATCCGGCAACCTCCGGACCTGAGGAGTGCCGGATTGTTGAAAATGCCGGATTTTTTATGGTTATATATGCTGTATATATTTAACAGAAAATGACTACCTGTACAGTCCTTTATAGAAAGAAAATTAAAAACTAAATGATCTGTGATCGACAACGCACGATGTTTACGTTTTACACCACTTCTTTTATTTGCTGAATCCATAATGGTGCTATACAGCAGCAAATAAGTGATAAAATGAGAAGGAATGAGCAGGAATGCCTGTTAACACGTGCAAGCAAGACCCAACAGCTGCATCAAAACATAAACGGCTCCAGAAAACAGTGGCGCGCCAACGCGGTAAATTAAAAAATGCGCTCCGAAATCCATGCCGGAAATCTGAAGGAACCGGATTATCGATGGCCGGATTTTTGAATGTCAACTGTACGGCATGCCTGGGGGAGGGAACCCCTTATGGGTTATAATTTTTATCCATAGAGGCATCTCTGGAGTCATCTTTATATGACCATCAGCTTTGCACAATGCTACAATATACATATGTGGAAGTGAGCCTCTGTCTGTGAGGCTAATTACACCCTCATTGATTTGAAATCATCCATACACTTCCAGGGACTCCCCCTGTGGTGAAACTTGTTGAGAACCCAACACTGCACACTAAGTTTGGAGAAGTCACTTGGGCCCAGACATTGATTCTTTCGCTTTGACCTGGCTGACTGCATGCAACAGGATCTCACTATGGACCCAGTAATAGGCAGGGGAAGATAATAAATGGATCTGTGCAGGACGTGACAATTCCTTGTGCAAGCCCAGAACCAGAGCCAGTATTTTAGCTCTGCACAGTTAGAGAGCTCCATTGGATGGCGGGGAATGCACAGTATGCCACATGCTTCTTACTCCTAGCTTGGGACCAGATGTGACAATCCTATAAATGCAAGACAAGATGGAGAAACTGGAGCTCATGACTTCAACTCAGTACGTTTCAGAATGGCAGAAAAGCCACAAGAAAAGCCTAGATCTACAGTGTAGATAATACTAAGCAGTCTTCAACTTGCTACTGGCTGCAAACAAGCAAAAAGCTCAGCAGCGCTAGTTAAACAACAACAACAATAAAATTGCATTTTTAATTGTAGACTATATATTCAACTGCTGCCACCTGTTTATTGATATCATTCCTATTCATTTATTCCACAATGTACACCAAGTAATGATCAACTCTTATTGAGTATTTATTACTTTTACAGTGTTGGAGTCATTAAAAATGACACAATCGTTTATCCAAAATTTCAGTATTAAAAACACTCAAATAATCTTAATTTTTTTTTTTTTTTTTTTTCAGTAACAAAAAAAATAATAATAATAAATACATGCACATTCTTTCATGGCGCGTCACACGTGTGCAAAAATGACACAACCAGGTGTGAGGGTCAATTTTATCATGTTTCCTGTCCATGTGCTTTAACTACAATGCTAGCACCATGCTCAATATACTAGACAAGCTGATGTAAGCATTTAGAGATGGTAAAAACTTATAAATACATAGCATGATCAGTTGTATCTCGACACTTCTACCTGACCGCTGCCTTGGCAAATTTAAAAATTAGAAAGCTACCCACCATAAAAATATTTATGGAATGTGTGATTCCTATATACACACATTGGGATTCTCGCCAGTGCTACGGAGTTTGTGCACTGTGCTGAGATCCTCCTTGTGTGATCTAAGGGAGGAGATCAGGGCACTGATGGAGTTGTCAGTATACAATGAAGATAGTCCTTAAAACCAAACCAAACCAACTTCTACCACCCACAGGTGCAGACACAGGTGCAGACATTTTTGTACTTTTTGGCAATTTTGAGTTCATTTCATTGTGAAAATGTCAAAAAGAGCTGTAGATACCCGTATAGGTAACACAAAAGAGCTGTAGATACCCCTATGGGTAACACAGAGTAAGAAAGGAAAGCATTTCTCATTACTGATAGCGCTGAAAGTCGAGTTACTGCAGAAGCCTGATTGTGGTGTCTCTGTGTGCTAATGACAATGGCAACAGCATTGAATGTATATGTGCAGGTATTTAGCTTTGTTTTTTTTATGTCTGAAGTTTTATGGAATGTTGTCCTTAAAAAAGGAACAGTACTACAGAATTTAATCCCACCATTTCACTGCCCAAATACACACTGCCATATCGTGACAAATAAGTAGGCCAACTCACGATTCACAACTACCCCAGTTGGCTGTCAATAATTATTTCTGAAACTCACTCTAAACGGGGTAAGAGTTATTGTTAAGATTAGTGCTAACAGTCATCGTTCCGAAATCTTTACACTGAGGCTGGGCATTTAAAAAAAAAAAAAAAAAAAAGGCAAATACGGACCTGTACTATTATTCTGGTATGTTATTTCCGGAGGGGTTTGTTCTATCAATTTCCTATTACTCTTGTTGGTTATGTCCTGAGGGTATGTTCTATCAACTGCCTGGTACTCTGGTTAGTTATTTCATTACGGTTCTACCAATTTCCTATTATTCTGGTTGTTTATTTCCTGACAGTATGTTGTACCAAGTACCCATTATTCTTGTTGGTTATTTACTGAGGGTATGTTCAACCAATTTCCTATTACTCTGGCTGGTTATTTCCTGAGGGTATACTCTACTAATTTCCTAGTATTCTGGTCGGTTAAACTACTGAAAGAAAAAATTGCCTAGAAAAATCACAAACAGCCAATAAAAGCTGGGGTTGATTGCCACGTCCTGTAAAGGATAAGCAACCAACTGGTCGGTTATTTCGTGAGTTGTTTCCATCAATTACCTATGTCAAGATAGACTGGTTGTAATCCAGTTCTCCACTAGTTCTGTGTTTCTTATTTAGTCCATAAATGACCAATAATTAGCCAACGCAAATGACAAGAACTTCAGATACAAATAAAGTGACATGTTCTGCCTACCTTTATCTGGAACTGCCCATCCAAATGCTTTGGCATCATGTAGATCTTCACCTGTAAATGAAGATTATCTTTATTTACAGATTTTAAGAAAAATAATCATCACACGGCAAGTTTAGAAACATCTGTTAGACACACATACATACACTTTATGGAGCATTTTTAAAGTTTTAGTGTTTCATCTTAAATTTACCATCTTACAACTGTATGCATTGCTTAAAGCAATTTTTATAAATGTCATGAGAATATCATACTTTCTATTACAGGAATTTAAGATTTTCAAACAAATATAGACTAACGTGCTGGCTTTTAAGACCAAAGTCTCTGTCTGTTACTTCTACCTAAAGTAAGTACCATGCACAAAATATTACAACCTAATCAGTTAAGGCTACCCCTCCCTCATCTGCTTCTTTTTTGTAACCCCCTCCTCTTAAGGATCATGGGGACCACCACTGCAGCTATTCTCCTGGTAGTAGTCTGTGACTGAGCGTTTCCTTTGTTCTTATAGTGATAGTAGTAGTCTATGACTGAGCGTTTCCTTTGTTCTTATAGTGATAGTAGTAGTCTGTGACTGAGCGTTTCCTTTGTTCTTATAGTGATAGTAGTAGTCTGTGACTGAGCGTTTCCTTTGTTCTTATAGTGATAGTAGTAGTCTGTGACTGAGCATTTCCTTTGTTCTTATAGTGATAGTAGTAGTCTGTGACTGAGCGTTTCCTTTGTTCTTATAGTGATAGTAGTAGTCTGTGACTGAGCGTTTCCTTTGTTCTTATAGTGATAGTAGTAGTCTGTGACTGAGCATTTCCTTTGTTCTTATAGTGATAGTAGTAGTCTGTGACTGAGCATTTCCTTTGTTCTTATAGTGATAGTAGTAGTCTGTGACTGAGCGTTTCCTTTGTTCTTATAGTGATAGTAGTAGTCTGTGACTGAGCGTTTCCTTTGTTCTTATAGTGATAGTAGTAGTCTGTGACTGAGCGTTTCCTTTGTTCTTATAGTGATAGTAGTAGTCTGTGACTGAGCGTTTCCTTTGTTCTTATAGTGATAGTAGTAGTCTGTGACTGAGCGTTTCCTTTGTTCTTATAGTGATAGTAGTAGTCTGTGACTGAGCGTTTCCTTTGTTCTTATAGTGATAGTAGTAGTCTGTGACTGAGCGTTTCCTTTGTTCTTATAGTGATAGTAGTAGTCTGTGACTGAGCGTTTCCTTTGTTCTTATAGTGATAGTAGTAGTCTGTGACTGAGCGTTTCCTTTGTTCTTATAGTGATAGTAGTACTGTCCTTTGTTCTTATAGTGATAGTAGTAGTCTGAGCTGAGTGTTTCCTTTGTTCTTATAGTGATAGTAGTAGTCTGTGACTGAGTGTTTCCTTTGTTCTTATAGTGATAGTAGTAGTCTGTGACTGAGTGTTTCCTTTGTTCTTATAGTGATAGTAGTAGTCTGTGACTGAGTGTTTCCTTTGTTCTTATAGTGATAGTAGTAGTCTGTGACTGAGTGAGTTCTTATAGTGATAGTAGTAGTCTGTTGTTTCCTTTGTTCTTAGTGATAGTAGTAGTCTGTGACTGAGCGTTTCCTTTGTTCTTATAGTGATAGTAGTAGTCTGTGACTGAGCGTTTCCTTTGTTCTTATAGTGATAGTAGTAGTCTGTGACTGAGCGTTTCCTTTGTTCTTATAGTGATAGTAATAGTCTGTGACTGAGCGTTTCCTTTGTTCTTATAGTGATAGTAGTAGTCTGTGACTGAGCGTTTCCTTTGTTCTTATAGTGATAGTAGTAGTCTGTGACTGAGCGTTTCCTTTGTTCTTATAGTGATAGTAGTAGTCTGTGACTGAGCGTTTCCTTTGTTCTTATAGTGATAGTAGTAGTCTGTGACTGAGCGTTTCCTTTGTTCTTATAGTGATAGTAGTAGTCTGTGACTGAGCGTTTCCTTTGTTCTTATAGTGATAGTAGTAGTCTGTGACTGAGCGTTTCCTTTGTTCTTATAGTGATAGTAGTAGTCTGTGACTGAGCGTTTCCTTTGTTCTTATAGTGATAGTAGTAGTCTGTGACTGAGCGTTTCCTTTGTTCTTATAGTGATAGTAGTAGTCTGTGACTGAGCGTTTCCTTTGTTCTTATAGTGATAGTAGTAGTCTGTGACTGAGCGTTTCCTTTGTTCTTATAGTGATAGTAGTAGTCTGTGACTGAGCGTTTCCTTTGTTCTTATAGTGATAGTAGTAGTCTGTGACTGAGCGTTTCCTTTGTTCTTATAGTGATAGTAATAGTCTGTGACTGAGCGTTTCCTTTGTTCTTATAGTGATAGTAATAGTTGTGACTGAGCGTTTCCTTTGTTCTTATAGTGATAGTAGTAGTCTGTGACTGAGCGTTTCCTTTGTTCTTATAGTGATAGTAATAGTTGTGACTGAGCGTTTCCTTTGTTCTTATAGTGATAGTAATAGTTGTGACTGAGCGTTTCCTTTGTTCTTATAGTGATAGTAGTAGTCTGTGACTGAGCGTTTCCTTTGTTCTTATAGTGATAGTAATAGTTGTGACTGAGCGTTTCCTTTGTTCTTATAGTGATAGTAGTAGTCTGTGACTGAGCGTTTCCTTTGTTCTTATAGTGATAGTAATAGTCTGTGACTGAGCGTTTCCTTTGTTCTTATAGTGATAGTAGTAGTCTGTGACTGAGCGTTTCCTTTGTTCTTATAGTGATAGTAGTAGTCTGTGACTGAGCGTTTCCTTTGTTCTTATAGTGATAGTAGTAGTCTGTGACTGAGTGTTTCCTTTGTTCTTATAGTGATAGTAGTAGTCTGTGACTGAGCGTTTCCTATGTTCTTATAGTGATAGTAATAGTTGTGACTGAGCGTTTCCTTTGTTCTTATAGTGATAGTAATAGTTGTGACTGAGCGTTTCCTTTGTTCTTATAGTGATAGTAGTAGTCTGTGACTGAGCGTTTCCTTTGTTCTTATAGTGATAGTAGTAGTCTGCGACTGAGCACTTCCTTTGTTCTTACAGTGATAGTAGTAGTCTGTGACTGAGCGTTCCTTTGTTCCCATAGTGATAGTAGTAGTCTGTGACTGAGCGTTTCCTTTGTTCTTATAGTGATAGTTCCTACAGTAATTTGTTTTACATGATGAGACAGTTAGTCACATGCACCTCATATTAGCCATATCTAATGATGTGCTTCAGAAAACAGTGATTCTATTCTTTCTTTGTTCTATGAAAGCACAAGGCATAAAGTTCAAGGGGTCATTTTTTTTCCAGTAATGTGTTTCACATGAGATCGCTAGCTCAATGCAAACCCTCTTTAGTTGCCTTTCATGCCATACTTAACAAGGCACAATGACCCTATTCTTAGCTTCCCATTAGTGGATCTTAGGATCCACAGAGGTGAATACTGTCTCTCTTCGCAAATATCAACTAAATAAATCTTATTTTATTAACAGATAATAATCAGCTAATCTCATAAGCAGAAGTTATTATCAACTTCTGCATAAAGCAGACTACCTAACTGGAAAAAAAATATCTAAATAATGAAACCAGACAGCACTATATTTTATCCGAAGCTCTCTAACAAATAATTAATATGCAGTAGTAAAAGACAATCTTCAATAAAAGTTCTCTATGCATAAACAAACATTATCCAATGTTTCCTTAAGCCATAATTGTATGAAATCAGTTCTGAAGAACCATTATCTAAAATTCAATCAATACCATTTAGCTCCCCCAAGGAGCATAGGCCTTCAACAAACACATGCCACATCTCTCTGTCCTGTGCCCTCCGCTCAAGTTCTTTCCATGTTTTCCTCATCATTTTCACCTCTGTATCCAGTTCTCTTCTCCATGTGTTTTTGGTCTACCTCTGCCTCTCTTTCCCTGTGGATTCCAGAACAAGGACTGCCTAGAAATGCTATCAACAGGTCTCCTCAATGTGTTTATCTAAAATTACTCTAGCCATAATTAACAAATTTATAAGTATATTTTCTTCTGAGATTAATTTTAAGGATTTTCTACTCTAAACTGTCCAATTTTTATTTATCTACTTACCTAAAATAGATGCTCTGTGCATTAACTTCTTTGGTATGCATCCAACATTTACACAAGTACCTCCCAAACCTAAACAACAAGAAGTGAGAAGAGTCAGTAACACGCAACATAATTTTATCATCTATTATGAGAAGGAATATAAGGTATGTAAAACATATGAGATCATATCATTCAAATATAAGTGTATGCTTTTTGTTATTCTTTAACATGAGCTTCAACTTGTTCCCATGTATAGCCAACGTGAACTGTGGCAAGTTGTTAATCTGAGTTTACTACGATTTTGCTCATTGTAGTTCTCACGGTCTCTGTGAAAGCAAAAATACATGCATAACATAAGAGGCAACTGATATGAGGCTGTGAACAGGGATGGCAACCTCATCATGTAAAACAAATGTCTGCATAAACCAACCCTGTAAGAACCCGATTGATTTGGTGCAGACTTTCTGTAAGGGGACCAGCTTCTGTGGTGGCTCCATGCTTAATAAGAAGCGAAAGGGGAAAAGATGATGATGTATTTACACATTCAGTTTTTAACCCTAGCTAACCTCAAACTGAACTGGTCACACCCCACCTCTCGATGCTGGACCTAATATGGTGGAGTCTCTAACACTTCACTCCCCTATGGCAGTATCTAATATAGGACTACCTTTAACTTTTTTAACCTCAATACTAACTTGAGCTACACTGTGCCGTGGATAACACAGATAATATTAAATATAAATATTGCTATAGTTAAAAAAAAATACAAATCATGTCATTCTCAAGTTAGGCCTATTATACTACATGTTAATTATCCTTTTTTTTTTCTTTTTCTATTTTTTTCTATAACCAGCGGCACTCGAGCTTTCGAGCTCTTTCGGCCCAATGACATGTCATTGCGAGGCTGGGGGGTCAGTGGACTTTCCTTCCAACCCGGTCAGGAGCTTCGCTCCTTCCCATCCACACGGGATTTATGTGCAGGAGCCGTTCAGATTATTCAGTCAAATTTCCGGTCGTAAACATTTCTTCAAACGCCGACGGCCGGGTTTGAACCATGAACACCTGGTCGCCAGTACAACGTTGTAGCCATTACACCAGCGCGGCTCCCGAATTATCCTTTAAAATGCTTTTACTGTTTCGGCACCAGCACTTTTTCACCTCAAAATTGTTTCCTAGTGTTTCCTTCTTCAGAACCTCTGCAGTGTAAATTCTTGAATCACTATAAAATAAAAAATTTAGTGTTTAAAAGGAAAAAAAAACCACAATGCTCTTCTTGTTTCAGTTCAGTTGTCATTGTAAATAGCGACTGTTGTGTAATCCTGAGGCATGTTTGATTATCAGTTGACTTACTGTTTACATAATATATGCATTTTCAAAAGTATCCAAACTCTGAGGTGATATCACCTAGCCGAACAGCAAATGTATCATATGCACAAACAGTGTTTCTTTACTTGTATGGAAACTCCAACTATAAATGGAGACTATTCTGTGTCGCTTCCGATGTGACTAAGATGAGTATTGAGAATGATTAAATATTTCAAATGGTGTCACTGAAATACCACAATCAGCCGGCTCCCGAGCCTGAATTACTCACCCCATGATGTTCCTAATGGTGATGGTTGTACATAGTCAAACAAGGCTACTTTTTTACCAAAGCTGGCAGCTTCCTGTAAAAAAAATAGCATATATAAGTACTTAAATACAATACCGATAAAAGCAATATGCCAGTTAAATAACAATAACCTTTTTTTTTTTTGTTACAGCCAATAGTTAGTGTTCACATACTTTGCAGGTCCACTAGTGCCAGGATGAATAGTGGGGAGCTGAAGTTTTCATTCTTAGCCAAGTGTGTCACGCAGGCTGATGGGAGCTTGTGTTGTTGTAGGATTTCTCGATATTGTCTATCCATCTGCCTCTAGGTCTTCCCTGTGCTCTGAAACCAATCTTCTACTGTTGTAGGTGTGTAATTTATCAGGCTCCATTCTCACGAGATGGCCTAATTGCTTAATTTTCTGTTTCTATAGATGTCAACACAGTACACTCTAGTTGCAACCCAAGTCTGAGACAGCTTAATTTGTATTAAAGGATGCAATGTTGAATGACAACATTAATAACCTATTTTACGTGAGGTAGAGAACAATCCTTCAACTAAGAACAGAACACACCAGAATCAACAAGCACTAAAAACAAATTTAACCCTGCACATGAGCCTACTTGCCACAAATGTACACATCTGTATGAGACAGTTCAGCACATGCTGCTCACTTGCCCAGAACTCTTCACAGAAAGACGACAGCTATTGCCAGGCTCCCCAACAATCACAAACACACTATACAGCACCATTCAACAACTACAGAACACATGTAAATTCTTCAACTTGGCTTTGGCTGCAAAAGAGCGACGAGCTCAGCTGCCCTAGTTAATCAACAACAACAACAAAGGATGCAATTTTTCTGATGTCATCGTATCTCATTTTGTCTTTCCTGGTAACATTAAATTAATGGCTTTTTCTAAAGCACATCATCTCAAAGGATGTGATTTTCCTCTCCTGTGATTTGTTCAGAAACTATGTTTAAACACAAACAGCAAAGATTTGAACCTTTAGCACGCTGCGGTCGACATATGTCGACCGAGGGTTAGCACGCTGCCGTCGACATATGTCGACGGCAGCGTGCTACGTTTTTTAGCATTAGAATGTGTGTACACGTGATCTCACCCCCGGATGTTCAGTTTTAAACTTATCTGAGAGAGAGCTAGCTTCCGTTTCCGATCTTCTTTAGTAATGGGTGCATCCGCGTTTATTTTCTGTGATTTTTTTAATCGAAATGAATCGGCATCGAACACGCGGCCATTTTCGCTCTAATTTTATTGGATTCTGACGCCATGCGGTGGGGATGAGATTTTTGTCATTATAAGCGCTAATATCGGTTCTCAGAATATGGTTGATGACAGAGATCGAAACAAAAGTAGAATGTCATTGCTAGTATGTAAAAGTTTAGGGGTTAGGATTAGATTTATCGGAAAGATTTAGGGTTACGGCCGAATGTCAATGCTGACATGGGCGTTTGTTGCTTTGCTACTGATGATGGGTGTAACGAAAAGATCGTCATTTGATTTGTATTGGTCAAATGACTTTCATTGAGATGCAAGAGATAATTTAGATATGGACACTTCATTTGTTGGTTATTTTATTTTATTTCTTTTTTTTTAATTTTAAAATTAAAAAAATTTTTTTTTTTTTTTTTAAATTTTTTCATCGTTTTTTTTTATCTTTCCTTTCCTCTTTTCCTATCACATCTAACATGTACACAAACAAATTTTATATCATCAGATTCACCATTCATTTATTTATATAAATTCCAAAAATTATAGCAATTGACCAAGAAACACAAAAACTATAGACATTACTAGTCACCCACTATAAAAATGGGGGGTTGTGAAAAAGAATGCAGCTGCAGGGGAAGTTTTCTGGAAGAGAATGCAGCGTGCTAAAGGTTAAGAATATACTACCAACAAGCTGTAGTTTAGTTTCAATACTGATACTGTGATATCTGAGTTGTGGTGACAGTAACTGTTGCTAAATCACTGCACTAGATTTCTGTGATTGTAACAGAAAATTGAAGAATTGGTGGGGTGGAGAAGAAAAGAAAACAAAGCAACATTAACTGTTGACTTCTAATAGTTTACATCTTGTTTGAGAGCTCTCTACAAAGTTTCTTATCATTAAAGCTTTAACAGGTTAAGTGAGATGGTTGCTTTAAAAAAAAAAAAAAAAAGATCAAATTCTGATCACAGCTTCTAAAGTGTTTCATTTTGTTTTAAAGGATTTTTTTATGTTTTCTTCCTTGCCTGTGTGTAAGCACATGTTAAATTTATTTTAAATCAGGTTTCATGAGTCTACAGGGTTCAAAAGTCACTTCCTATTTTTAAACTGTTATTTCTTCACAACTATCCAACTAATTTATATGAAACAAACATCAAGATAAAAAAGAATTGAAGGCTACTTTATTACGAATAATGCTTCGCCATATTAACATTACAACTCAGGCTGTTCAACACATGACTTCACAGTGGGCAGCAATTTTTGTGGTTTATTGTAACGTCAGTTTACTGGTCATGTTAAATTTTACTTTACGTTGTTTCCGGAAAACACAAAATATACATAAAACTTATTTGTCACATGGCAGTCACTGGTCCTTGTTTTGATAATTGCTTCATGTATATCCATTAGATACATCCATCACCCTTTAGCTCCCCAAGGTGCATAAGCCTTCAAAAAACTGATGCCAAATCTGCCTGTCCTGTGCCATCAGCTCAAAGTCTTTCTATGACTTCTTCATCCCCATTCACATCTTTATTGGATACAAGTGAGGATATACAAGTGAGGAGATACAAGTGAGGATATACAAGTGAGGAGATACAAGTGAGGATATACAAGTGAGGATATACAAGTGAGGAGATACAAATTTTAAAAATAACTTTTCAACCACCAAGTATTCAATAAACCAGCTATTTGAACACAGAATAAACTGTGTATCTAACAGGTTACAGATTTTGTGTGGTACCATACAATAATGAACAATAACTACCTTTGCAGCAGCAAGCCCTCCTGATCCTCCACCTATAACAGCTAAGTCGTACTCAAAAGTTGGTTTTGTTCCTTCAATTTTATCCATGAGCGTGTTCTGACAGTGAGCATTTAAGAGATCATCACACCCGCCTAAAAATAAACATTGAAACAGTTGACAGAGAATGGTAAAAATTGGTACACATTTGTTCTGGGAAGGTGCGAGTATCTTATATAGTATCCACACACTGCAGATCCTCCCTCCTCTCCCGTAGCTTTTCTGGTTGCCTCCTATTTTATTATTCTTAATGGTTTTTGACAAGGCTCATATGTAATGTTGCAAAGTGGTAACTGGAAAGCTTGAAGTACCCATTCCTTTTTCATGTGTAATGTTGTAAAGTGGCAACTGGAACGCATGAAGTACCCATTCCTTTTTCACGTGTAATGTTGCAAAGTGGCTACTGGGAAGCATGAAGTACCCTGTTAAGGATAGATTTGGGGTAATATATTGTGGCATGTTACTACACGCTAGCACATGTCCATTTTATTTGAGGAATTGTGTTCGCCTGTAGACAAACTACTTTTTGCACGAAAACGTTCACCTGTAGTGAGAAACAGTCACTAGTGACGTAGTTCGTCACGTGTCGTGGGTTCGAATTGTTAATTATTTGGGCCTTTCGTATTCGTTCACTGGTTTGAGGTGGACGTGATTTTCTAAGCTCCAGGACTTTTATGGAGAGTGTGTTTTTTTCTAACTGGGGCATTAAATGTATTTTTCGAAGGCCGCCACCTTGTTAAGAACGTTCCTGATGGGGAAGGAAACTCATTGAGAAGTTTTGCACAACCCCCTCCTGATATTTTCGTAAGAAGTATCTCAAAAATATTGAGGCAACTGAGCTTAGGTCGCCATCATCAGTTTTTCCGCCACATTACTTGGGTACTGGGAAATATTGCCCTACCTACTAGTACATGGCCAGGGTTGATGAAAGATTTAAGGATATACCTATATGTTGACTCTACTATTAACTGTGGAGATAAAGAAGGCCTAATGATTGAGGCTCGTTATTGACTGACGTAACTGGTTTGCAATGGCAAACTACTGAATGAAAAAAATTGCCAAGAAAAATCACAAACAGCCAATAAAAGCTGGGGTTGATTGCCACGTCCTGTAAAGGATATGCAACTAACTTTTAACTGGTTATCGCATTTACATGTTTTCCTGCCATATACTATGCCATGTATATATCTTGATGGATGTTTCCTGTGATGAACGTACAATAAATGTCAACCATGCCTTCCCGTGGACCTGTTCACCTGCCGGCTTTTGTTGTATATGCTGACCATAATGTCTTGTATGAAAGCCTGCAATCATTCACGTACCCTGCATGATCCTCTATATTTTCTCCAGTCGTAACATACCCATTCTTTTTTCAAGTGTAATGTTGCAAAGTGGCTACTGGGAAGCATGAAGTACCCATTCTTTTTTCACGTGTAATGTTGCAAAGTGGCTACTGGGAAACATGAAGTACCCATTCCTTTTTCACATGTACTGTTGCAGAGTGGCAACTGGAAAGCATGAAGTACCCATTCCTTTTTCATGTGTAATGTTGCAAAGTGGCAACAGGAAAGCATGAAATATTCATTCCTTTTTTTCTTTCTGCTCAGAATTTCACCCAGGACAACTTCTCAAAGAGCTTGTTATAGTTGTGCCAGTGTAAAAATGGACCAATATTCCACTTTATAACATCCTCATTACTCTTCTGCTCCCTAGGAGCATATTCTTCTTCTTCTTTGATCCTTAGCCGCCGACCGTCAAAGCAGTCAGTGGCCATCACGCCTAGTGGCATCTTGTAGGGCAACAACAAATTGATTCCACTTTGCTCGGTCGGTGGCCATCCTTCGTACAGTGCCCTAACTCTGGTTCATTCTTTGCATCTCAGCCTCCACAGTCCTCCGCCAGGTTGTTTTTGGTCGGCCTCTCTTTCGTTTTCCTTCAGGGGTCCAAAGCATAGCTGTTCTTGTGATGGCATCGGGGTCTCTTCTGAGGACATGGCCAACCCAGCTCCAGCGTCTGCCAGCTATGATGGTGTGCATGTCCTCTTGCTTGCTACGAGTAAGCAGATCTTGGTTAGTGATGGTATTCGGCCAAAAGATTCGGTGAATTTTTCTTAGGCATGTTGTGTGAAAAGAGGACAATTTGACATTTCCTTCTCTGTAACTCTCCAGCATTCCGCACCATAGAGAAGCACAGAAAGCACACAGCTCTGATATAATCTTAATTTTGTGCTTATGCTGTATTGGGAGGACTTCCAGATGTTGTTTAGGCTAAAGAAGGCTGTTCTTGCCTTATTCATTCTGATGTTGATGTCTTTGCCTGCCCCGCCGTCTGTTGTTACTATGCTTCCTAGGTATGTGAAGGTATCTGTCTGTACCAGTTGCTGATTCCTTACTGATATGGGCTCAGGGTTGCTCACATTGAGCGTCATGACCTCAGACTTCTTTAAATTGATGTTCAAGCCCACCTGCTGGCTAAACTTATTAAGTCTATCCGTTTTTTTCCTGGATGTGTTGATGTGAATGTGCTAGTAGTGCAATGTCATCTGCATATTCCAGATCTTCCAATGTAGAAAATGTTGTCCATCTTATTCCTCTTGGACTGCCCTCTGCTGTCTGGCACATCACCCAGTCTATGATCTAGGAGCATATGCCTTCAACTAATTCCCACAAAGTCTTCCTGTCCTGTGCCATCTGCTCCTATCTTGGACACTTATATCATATACTCTGGTTGACGCATCCATATTAGCTGAAGTTCTTTGGCTTACACAGGATGTGTTAGATGGTCCCCAATCTCCTTAGTTCTCTTTTGCAACATGCTTGGTAGGTATAACTGCAATGAAACTCCTCAACAGGGTTTGGGGGTCGGAGTGGCTCAGAGGTATGGCATCCTCCTCAAATTCTAAAGGTACTGGGTACGATTCCCAGTAGAGAAAACATAATTTATGGAAATTTTTTTTCAGAACCAGTGGTCCTAATGATGTCATACTCCCCCCTGGTCTCCTGGGTAGTGAGATCAGATGTTTAGCCTTCTTGAATAAGGGTGAATAAAATAGGAGGTCTGGTGTGTTGAGATCCTTCTTGTTTGATCTAAGGGAGGAGATTGGAGCACTGATGGAAGTTGTCCATGTGCAATGAAGATAGTCCTTAAAACCAAACCAATCCTCAACAGGGCAAAACTGAAAATGAGGGTGTGGGATGCAGAATTATACTGTTTATCTTTCTTCATATGCACTGCAATGTCATAGGGAGAAGCAGTTTTTGATCTTGTGAAAGATGTGTCAATATGACTCAGTTCATATCCTGTTTCTGTACAACTTTAATAACACTGTAAATTCACCTTCGCAGGTGGTCCAGCACTTTTATGAAATTACAGTAACAAAAATTCTAACAAGGTCTACAGTAGAGGAATATTACTGCAGCTGTAAGAAAAGTTATGGCAACAATATAGACAAGTTGGAGGAACAGAAAGAGATATTTAAAAAAATAAAAAAGAATACAAGAAGCAAGGAGTTTTCATTATGTTGGGAAACACATGGAAATCATAAGAAATGAAGTCCAACAAAAACAATCTCAGATTTCAACTCAGATGTCAAGTCAGTACTATTGTGCGGCTCTAAATCATGGAGATCAGCAAAAAAAAACAGCAAAGAAGCAAGACTTTCATAAAAAGGTATTGGTGTAAAGAAAAGAAGTAAAATGGTAAACAAGATCACCAATGGGGAACTGCTGAAAGAACCACACAGGTACTAGTGGAACAGAAAAAGAGAAGACTACGCTAGCGATGGCTTGGGCACAAACTGCAAAACCCTGCTGATAACATGACACGGCAGTTCTTCTTCTGGAATCTCCAAGGTAAGAGAGGTACAGGGAGACCAACAAATGCACAGAAGAGAACTGCAGAAATGAAAGGGATGCCTATGCTTCTTGGGAAGCTAAAGAGTAAAGATGCTGATGATGTAAGGACAGTTATGTACAGTAAGTGTAAGCCATTTAAATTACAAAGATTACAGCAACAATAAACTCTGACAATTGCATAGCAGCCCCAGTGAAAACTGTCATATGCAGTGAGATAGAGCAGAGATTCTCCCAAGGGGCCCTGCCATGTTTATAGGGAGCCACAGTAAGATGGTAATGCACCTACCTTATTTCCATCTAACAGCGACTGGGGGGGGGGGGGGGGGGGGGGAGATTGCCCACAGAGGTAAATGAGGCTCAGAAGGGTGGCCATGAGCAAAAAAAGTTTGAGAACCCCTGAGGTAAAACTGATAAACAGCACTAGGAATGGAAAGCTGTGGAGAGACTAAACCATCTACTCCTGCCTGTTCATAAACAAATGCATATTCTAAACAAAACAAAGCATACTCACCTAAATGAATGCCACGTATAAATATGTTAGGCACTGTCTTCTGCCCTGTTAACTCATTCAAAGCTGCCTGGTATTGAGGTCCCTTCTCTGTGAATAAACATACATGGTTGAGCTCAGTATTCAAAATGAATTTAAATTGTCATTTTTCTAAATGCTTGCAAATGAAAGGCAAGAGCAGTTTATCTCAATGTTCAAACTCAAGAGATTAACGTAACTGACCTCAAATGTAAGATGAGGATGGTATACATGAATATTCACACTCATAGAAGGGTGTGTGAATTACCTTAATGATGAAGATAAGAAACAATCTTGATTTACCTCAAAAGTCAATGGTATAAATGTGATATTCAAAGTGTGAGACACCTGTGGAGTATCTTAATGCTTCAAGTCACTCACTATCATGTTTAACTACGATAATTTAATTTTTTCTTTTAACTCTTACAATCCGGCAAGCCCAGTGAAGTGGCGCGGGTTTAGTACCAATTTTACGGCTCGCCCCGTGAAGTGGCGCGCGACGGTAACGATAGCTAAACTAGCGCGTAAAAACGCGGTTTTAGCTCCCGTATAGTAAGAGTTAAGTAAGCCAAGTATTGGTCATTAAACTGTTGCATGACTAGTTTTTTTCTGAAAATGAGGGGGACTGCTGTAAGATGTGGTGAAAGGTGTGTTTATTTATTGTTTTTTTTAAACAGAAAAAGGTAATGAGTCTTACTATCACAAAAGACAAAGAAAATTACCTTCGCCAGGGAAAAGACTTTTATTTAAATTACCTTTTCCTGTATTTTTTTTTAAATAAACACACCTGACTAGCTATCTCACCATTAAGACAGTCATTGAATGTAGTGATATTAATTTCAAACTATGAAGTAAATGTAATTTATTTCAATATTAAAATTAGCATGTTGAACTAATTGTTGAAACAGTGAGATGACTAGTTTATCTCACTTCAGTGTCATTATATTCTTGGTGAAAAAAAAATGTAAGGCTAAAATTAAGATCTGTTAATTTTGATTGTTACTCAAATATTGTTCAATGTTTAGAACAACCTGAATTTTAACTCTGATAATCAGATAAATCCAAACCCCACCAAAACAAAACAAAATGGATTTACTAGATGTTTCCAGCCCTATCTTTTGCTTGAGAGGTTAGCTCTTAATCTCCTCCAAGTCATCTAACTAGCTTGATCTGCGCACCCCAATTTGTAATATGCCACTGTAAAGGGTTGTTGGCGAGCTGTAGTTAGCGATTAGGACACTGCTTTACATAACCTTATTAGATTTTTTTTTTAAAGTAGCAATTAAAATAGCAATATTTCTAGACATAAAACAAGATATATTTTTCCACGATTTCAAGATAGTAGCTCGTGGTTTTGAAGTTTTTTCCCCCTCATTATTTGTCAATATGTATCTGCAACACCCCCAACAATTTTACACCAAAATTTGTTTCTGACATATTAACACAGAAATTTTAATACTCTGATACAAGAATGTGAAGCTTCAAACGCACTTTCTAAGTCTTTTGGACTGCAGAATAGTAATTCATGTATCAAATCATGAACATGTAAAACATATTTCATCACTACTAGTGTTTTCATCAAACAAGCTTGCTATACCCAACTTTTTCTTCTACAGACAGTGCATTATATTTCTTACCACAGGTCTGTATCCAAGAATACAAAATAATCAGCGATAGCCGTATTTCAGAAATCCAATTTTTTTCGGTTTTCAGATATCGCCCAATAGTAACCAAAAACATGTGTTTGAAAATCGCCCAAAAGTAGGTCAAAAACACTTTACAGATTTTCTAAATATTTCTGATTCTTGGATACGGACCTGCATTTGCAAAAACAAAGAATCATTATTTTATAATAATGTGTTGTAGCTTTTTAAATCTATTTCTAGACCTACACATAATTTTACCCCATGACTGAAACCTAGTATGCTGTATACTAGGATAACTCCATATGATGTGGAGGTGATAACAATCAATTCTGAAAAATCTAACAAAGGAGTGATCCAGTGTCATCCCAGATACTAGTGACTGCCAAATTAAAATTATTCTTTGAATGCAAGCAGAAAGTTTAACACATTAAATAAAACATAACATGGCCACACAAAACAGACCACCTGACTAATTTGAAATAGAATACGAAGGTGTATTAAGAAATCTGGTATAAATAAAATTAATGTTCTTGGAAAACTAATCAAACCATGATGAAAACTTGAAAAACCACTCTGCGCATGACAGTCAACACTGCATTTGAAAAAAAAAAATAAAGTTAGAAACTTACAGATTAGTTCAGTTCAGTGGGAAAATGCTGTAACACAAAATATTCATTTAAGGAATATTATAATTAGATTGTTTAGAGACAGTTGGAAAATAAAAATTTCTCTCACATCTGAATGTTTCAAAAAATAATAAAAACTGACTTTATGAAAGATGTTCTTCTTCTTGCTCTGTTCATTTCATTCAACCAATTAACATTTAACAAAGACTGTTTGCCTACTTATTACAATTCAATAGCTATATTTCAGAAGAAAGTGTTCAGTTACTAACCTTTGCAGTGTTTTGTTCAAAGCAGTGAGTAATTTGGTTTTAATGCACCATTCCATGATTTTTAAAAATAACTTTTCCAAAACAGATCGATTTTAACATATGCCAGGACTTGAAACAGCTGGTAATGATTACATACACGTTTTTGTGTGTGATGTCCATCAGAACTGTCACAATAACGAGAAGTACACTTAAGTGGCATAATGTATAGTGAGTGTAAGGCATGTTACAAAAGGAAAAGATAAGGAATTACAGAAAAAAAAAAATCAAAGAAGATAAGTGTTACAATAATAACGAATAACTTACCAATCTGGTCGAGTTCAATTGTTTCAAACCTAACACTTAGACTTTTCAGCAAATCTTTTGCCTGGAGGGGGAAAAAAAAATTGTATAACACTTTTATGAAAATATTACCAAGAGAAAAAAAAAACTTAATACAAAGTCATGCAATAAATTCTTTAAAATAATGACAAATCTGGTTACACAATTCAGCATACGTTATCTTTTTTCCCCCACACAAGGTCAAAATTATTCATACTACATGCCACAAAGGAATAAGATACAATATAAAGCCAGAAATTACAGAAGAGTAGAGTGGATTTGTAGAAGGAAAAGTAAAAATAAAAGGCCATATACACCATGAGGATACTGATGGTAAGAGGTATTCACATAATAGCATTTGTGTATGTGTTTCATACACCAGTGTAAAGCTTTTGACAAGATGAAACACTATACAACCATAGAAATGTGAAGAAAAAAACAAAAAACCACCGTATTTTGATAGAAAATACCTAAGAATTATTAAGACCATATACTGGCAAAACAATGTGGACGGCACACTCAGAAAAATTATTCTTTTATATTTATGCCACCTCAGAAGACTTCATTGTTTATAAACACACCTAAATATTAGACATGAGCCCCTTCTTGTGCGCTTTTAAACTCTTTCTCGGAACATAAAAGAAAGAAAAGAAGAAGGAAGGTCCAATGAATTAATTACAGCAAATAAAATTAAGAAAATAAAGCCTACGTAAAGAAGTATAAGTTTCTCAGTATCATTATTTTCAAAATATTAAATATATTTCAGTCAGAAATAGATTATATCCCAATTTTTCTTTCCAATTCCTCTTTACAAACTGTTACCTACTTCAGTCCTGTTTTCTCAAATGAACCTAACTTTACACACGCAAGAGTAGGTGCAGATGTGTACTTTTCCTAATCATGCTTAGGTAGTCTTTAAGCAACATTTTTAATGCACACAAAAGTTGCTAGCTGTTTGTGTATTGTGGAAGTCTTATCCTTACCTACGGAGGGAAACGAATAGTCAATAAGATTTCACAATTCTTTTCCTTAACTCTTAGTATACGAGCGGCCTTCTAGAGAGGCCAATGATCGATCCCCGTCAATAGCGAAAATTTATAGCTGAATGCATGTTTAAAACCACTGAACAATTTAGTTACGTGCATGATATAGGGGTTTCATTTCTTCACATTTTGATATATAACACTTATGTTATCTTTATAAATAAATTATTTATTGCAAAATCTGTAATGGTAGTCATGAAAGGCCGCTCGTATACTAAGAGTTAATACTTTTAAAGCATTTCAGATGACAATCACATTTAGCACCAGTAACCTAGCCTGAAAACATTTCGAGCTTATTTTCTTATCCCTACATTAGTCTCTTTTTCTCAGTTCAGCCTTGTCTGTAGCTATAGGGTATTTCTACAAAGCATCAACTATTTTAACAAGTTTTTGTACAAGGTAAAAAATTTCTGATGGGCCAAATTATATAGCGTGACCAAAGCATCAAATATTTTAACAACTTTTTGTACAAGGTAAACAAATTCTGATAGGCCAAATTATATAGCGTGACCAAAGCTCTGCTAAACCCCTTGTAGTTCACAGGGGGTCTGTAACTCTTTGGCTCCACAATTATTTTCCACCCTGTGCTGCAATTTTAATTCATGATAGACCAAAAACAACACTCAGAGAGTTGTTTTGGCACGGGTGTCAAATCTGACCAATGCTCTGAGCGTTGTTCCTGAGTCAAAGAGTTAAGGACATGAAGAAAGAACAGGATTACTGCACCCTCAGGCACGTCACAAGGGGTGTCTAACATGAAACTGTGCATGAGGCTGGTATCCCCTCATGTAAATTAAACTGCTACAGAAGTCTTTACTGCTAGTGCACATGAATGCATTAGTCAGGCTTCCTGCAATGAGATCAGATGCTGTGACGGCTCCATGCTATAAAAGGAGCATGGTAGGAAAATGATAAGTGGTTTTGTCAAGTGACGACTTATGTTACCATTTTCATATTGCTTTCGATGCAAAGTGTTTTGTATTATAATCAATACATACACTTTTAACACTTTGCAGAATTGCATTTGTGGGCTTAAAGTCTGCACAGCATGTATCAATGTTAATCTTACACTGTAAAAAAGAAGTGAGTGTGTCTGCATTCATGGACTTCCTGCAGTCTGTGTGGATTTTTAATTGAAAAATAAAGCAGCGAAGTTTACACAAACAAACTTTTTTTTCTAGTTATGTAGGGCCGACAAAGAATATTATGACATTAATTTATTGGAAATATTTAAATAATCAAAATATAACTGGAGAGATTAAGAGAACGACCAAAACAAAAAAATACAACGAAGCAAAGCAAACAGCTAACAGCAAGGAAAAAAAAATTAACCAAATTATGAACAGAATATCAAATCTAGGAAGAAAAACGTAGCACCAAAAATTTTCAAAATTATTTTAGAGTTGGTAGCCTAGACCAGTGATAAAAGATTGCCACTTTATTAAAAAATAAAGCAGTGAATCTCGACCGCTGGCATAAAGTAGGCCTACTCAACGCAAACAAACTTTTTTTTTCTAGTTATGTAGGGCCTACACAGAATATTATGACATTAATTTATCGGAAATATATTGAAGGGCAAGATATAACTGGAAAGATTAAGACAGCGATTAAATTGCAACAAAGCAAAACAACAGCAATATTTAACCAAGCTATAAGTACTTAGCTTTTTTTAAACAAAATGGCGCGAAGTGTCTTGGCAAGCGTGGCTGATAACAGGTAACTTTAAAAATACGTCATGTCACGCAGAAAACCGAAAGTGTTTGAGGCCGAATTCAAAGTTTTTGCTGAATTGTTGGGTATACCAGGATTTGATTGGTTGCTGGGAGAGACCACAGTTTAAAAACAGATGCCGAGATTCCCAGAATTAAAAATTAAAAAAAAATTAGTTAAAAAAAAAAATCTGGGCTAGAAGATATTTTATGATTAAAAATTAAAAAAAAAAAACGTGTTGGAAAAAGTTTTTAGAATTAAAAATTTCCATTTTTTTTTTGGGGGGGGGGAGGGAGATCCGTACAACGAGTCTGTACGGCCGTACACTGCTGAAAGTATCAAAAATACGTACATTGTACGAAAAATTCGTACAGGTTGACAGGTATGGTTAAGAATAGACAGACCTAGGGAACTGCATAATATAGTCAAACAATATTTAACACGAACAAAGGTTAATATATAGTAGTTGGGAATGTGAAGGTCTGATGCTGTTCTTACAATGCATGACTTTTAACAGATGAAAGTCAATTAAATATCTGTTAAAGTCAGTTATATAACTGGAACCACCAGGCCTTTACATCCCTCCACTTTAATATTATTCTTGTTCAGAGTTTCTTCTTGATTTTGTTCGTTTTTTTTTTTTTTTTTTTTTTACATACAAGCATAATTGGTAATGGTGATTTTCCCTATTTACAATGATTTGACGAATGTGATGCCACTTTCTCATATCAGCAGTTGTTCATATTATTTGGAATCGAAAACAATATATATCCTTATTATAACCCATCAGAGGTTGAACTGGATATTTCTCTTCATTAATTTTTTTTTTAAAGCTGTGCCCTCGCTTTGGCATCCAACTCAAAAACAAGATTCATCTGTTATACTGGTGCGCAAGTCCAAATATAAAACAATTTGTGGTCTGGAATATGGATAACTGTTGTCGTGTATCAGTGAAACTTTGCTGCACATTTTATCTCTCACTTTTTTTCTAATTAAGGATACAGTTTACACGATTGGCCCATTATTTTTAGATGTACCAGAGTCGCCAGTGTAATCGTTACAAACCGTGCACGCAACAAACCCTATCAAAACATACAAGCGTTCAAACATACCCCACTCAAAAGTAAACATAATTATCTTCGTTCTGAATACTTTTTTTTTTTTTTGGCTACCCCTGTGATAAGAGGTTTGGATGTTACTAAATATAGGCTATCCTGGACAAATAGATGTATCAGAGGATACCAGGATAGTGCCAGATAAGAGACTGGTCTTATAAGTAATACCCCCTTCTCTGAAAAGAGCAAGGATGTATAGACATTCAAGGTAAGGTCCAGCTATGTAAGTTCCCACAGTAAAGAATGATGATGATGAAGTTCTCTGGGTCCCTATCCGCTACCTCTTGAGATCTCACCAAGAGTATGTTATCTGTGTTTTGTTATTTGGCAAAGTGTCTAGGGTATTGTATTTTAACAGTATGGATTTCAAAACAGAACTTTAACTTTAATGAAAATTAAGTAAGACTGTTTTCAATTCATATTTACAATTTAATGATCCTGAATATCAATCTTTTTGTCAGGACTTTCAAACTCAAGAAAATGTTTATTACAAAATAGAAATAAATATGTTGGACACTCTGTCCATGTCTTTTAAACAAAAGAGGTCACTGAAATGTCTACACCCAGTTCTTGTTTCTATGCTTGATAATACCACTATTCTGTAATTGGAAGGTCTGTTGTTTTCATCCCTCCAAGGTAAAGTTTATTGTGTGGAATTGGATTTGAATGAACTATCATGTGCCGGTTGTAACGGACTTATCTTGAACTTTATTGATACAGTTGGCTCAAAAGTATTCAGGTTCACCAAAACGTTGTGCTTCCTGGACTAAGATGAGGAGTTTAGCTGCAGGTTATAGTATGAGCATTCAACTCCCACGTGTTCTTCTTCCCCAGGTTTCTGCAACAACTAGGTCTTTGTAATTCAACCCTCAAGTAAAGAATCTTCACATACACAAGCTAACCAGCCGTAAAGGGCTATCACACTGATCTGTCAGTCCAGACGGCAAAAGCTTGTCCTTCTGAATCGTTCTGAACATGTCAGCTTGGCATGCACACTTATGATCTAATGGCGGAACTTACAAGCAGTTGTTAATTTTTATCAACTACACCCGGCCAATCAGATGACGAGTTAAAAAAATTAACTATTTCCTAACCTATAGAATTTGAGCAGTTTTAAGCGAGTTTGTCTAATTTGACCGAATTTGTTGATTTTATATCATAGTTATTTGTGAACCGATTTTACTTATCAAAAGTGATAATTAAACGGCCAATTATTTTCTATCTTTCTATATAGTTTTCCTTTATTTATTCCTTTGCATTCAAATGGGGTTAATTTTTTTGTAATTAAATTTGATCTTAACCTGATGTGAAAATATTACTAAATTAAATTTTTCTATGTCAAGATAATTTTGAATGAGGGAATCTCTATGTGTATATGTTAAGCAATATCAGCGCTATAATTTGAGATATCCCTGGTATTTTTATTATCTCTAGTTAATGAGATATAAATTATCTAAGTTCAGTCAAAAACACAGATTAGGCATTTATTTCTTGTCAACCAAAATTTTATTACCACTACAAAATATGGAAACGATTTGATTGGTTGTTAAATTTTACTACGTTCATCGACAAATATTGGGATGGATGTGTTTGGGGGGAAGGGTGGTAACTTTTAACTTGCTTTCTTAGAAAAATTCAAATACTCTAGTTAAATTGTTGGCGGTAAATTTGACTGGGCCCTCAGGCAAATTTCAAATACTGTAGTTATTTATAGATTTAAAATTACGATAGCTAGTTCGTTTTAAGCGGGGAATTTGAGCGTGTTGTGATACAGATTCACTTTACTACATATCTCCCCCGATAGAAAAGTGCGAACCACTAGTGCAGCTTTCATATCCGTATACAATCACGTTCAAATTGACTCCCTATGCCTTAGGGTGATCCTGCAGGTGGGTGCTTACTCAAGAAATCTGCCCCAACGTTCTGCGATCCAGGAATGTACTCAATGGTAAACGAGTAAGGTTGTATGAGAAGAGACCACCTTAACAATTGTGCATTACCATGTTTTGCCTGAGCAAGGAAAACCAGGGGCTGATGATCGCTTTGGACCACGAAATGCCTACCATACAAATAAATCTGGAATTTCTTTATGGCCCAAACTAAGGCCAAACATTCTTTTTCTACAGTTGAGTAATTTTGTTCTGCTCTGTTCAATTTGCGGATGGCATACGCAACAGGGTTCAATTCTCCTTCTGGTGATGAGATCCTTTGTAACAACGTGGCTCCCAATCCCACATTACTAGCGTCCGTTCTCACCACAAATTCCTGACTCAAATCAGGTAGTTTCAATATGGCTTACTGGTGAGTTTTTGTTTCAGCTCATTATATGCCAGCTCACATTCTGCCGACCATTCTATTTTATCTGGCTTCCCTTTACGAGTTAAGTCTGTCAGAGGAGCACACACAGAGTTAAAATTCTGGATATATTTTTGATAGAATCCACACAGTGAGACAAAGGATCTCACATCCTTCTTAGTTTGTGGTCTAGGTGCTCTCTGTAGTTTTTCTAAGTTCTTATGATCAGGGGTCATGCTCCCCTGATGTACAGTGTGTCCCAGAAACTCCAATTCCCTGCATCCAATACACAATTTGGTGGGTCTAGCAGTCAGATTTGCCTCCCTGAGTCTGTCAAATAACATATTTAGGGAGTCTATATGTTCCTCAAACGTTTCCGTGGCAATGAGAATGTCATCCATGAAATTGGTAATACATGGATTTTTCAGAGGATCCAATAGTTTTCTCATCATTCTAGAAAACACACTCGGAGCATTCTTTAATCCAAAAGGCAACATACTGAACTCATAGTGTCCTTCCGAGGTGCTAAAGGCCAGATAAGGTCGAATCTCAGGCTTCACTGGAATCTGATAATAGCCCTTACTGAGATCCACCTTGGAAAATTTTTTTGCCTTATTCAATCTGGCAAACAGTTGATTAGTATCAGGTAATGGATCCACCTGACTCTCTGTGACAGCATTCAGTTTCCTGTAATCTATGCACAGCCTATGTTCCCCAGAGGGTTTTCTCAACAACACCACACTGGAGCTATAAGGAGATTCACTGTGAGAAATAATTCCTTCTTGTAATAAATATTCTATCTTCCCTTTTAAAGCTTGCTCTTTAGCGAATGGGATAGTATAGGCTCTCATACAGATGGGTGTTGGGTCTAGTAATTTCATATCATACTCCAACAAGTTAGTGTGCCCCGGTTTGTCCGTTAACACGTCTGTATGATTCTCCAGAACCTTCTGAATCTTCTCCCTCTGCCCTTTTGTCAGATGATTGCTAACTTTTACCTGTGCAGGAGTTTTGCATGGTTTCAGGGGGTATTCTTAAGAGGTGAGTGGTTCGTTTTTATTTCAGTGGCTATGGCCAAGGTCATTAAATGTGCACCTTCCAAAACTCTTCTATCATGATATTTCTTGAGGAGGTTCACCTGATAGACATTTTCCTTTCCCTTTTTGTCTATCTTGTAATTAGTTCTAGATACCTTTTCTAAAACTGTGTATGGACTCTGCCATCCTATCTGAAGTTTGTTGCTGCTACCGGGTAATAGAAGAAGCACCTTCTCCCCTACAGCAAGCTCCCTATCCTTCACTTTCCTGTTATAGTACTCAGCATGTTTCTTTCTGGCTTTTCTCAGATTATCATTTGCTAGTTTCTAGTTTTTACCGAGTGGTCAGCTCGTTCACATACTGATATGATGAGGTTACAGTCTCTTCTGCCTTCTCATCTGACCATGTCCTCAATAAGGCTTCCAATGGACCTTTAATGTGGCCGACCCATTTTCCATGGTACCGGTGCCATTCCGGTAATGCTCATGTAATTGGAAGTATTGTGGTGGTGACTTTTCTCCCCTTAATTTGCTATCACACACCAGCCGTCCACTACCAATTTTTCTACTGGGGTTTTCCCGCAGTTTCAGTTTCAAAGTGAGAGGACTTCCCTCTCTTCTATTTTGATCCAGTTCCAGAAATTCCGACCAAGGGATTGTCGGGTGAGACTGGGTTGAGGTCACTTTTTGTACAATACGCATAGTGGCCATGTTACCTCGTTTATTGGAAGACTGGGTGTGAAAAGGGGTTTTCCTATCCACGATGTCTACCTTGTCATATTTATTTTTCCTTTTATTTGCAGGTCTGTTTTCATCGTAGTGCTTTTGTAGGTCCTGATGATTTTCCCAACTTGTGGGCTTTCCTTTGTTACATTGGTCACAGGCCTCCACAAATTTTGCAATGTCTGCAGCTACGCCTGGCCAATAGAATTTCACAGATGTCCTTTGACAGGTGGTACCAATTTTCTCATGTCCACCGTCGGATACAACATGTGCTTGTTTCATAGCCTTTTCCCTATATGAAGATGGAAGAACTAGTTGTCCATGACCATTTGATCCTGTTCCAGCCTTCCTATATATTAACTTATTCTTCATATAAAATTCTCCTTTGTTTGGAGGGGTAAGGCTTTTTGGTAGTTTTCTGAAACATGGCTTTAATGACTTATCCTCAGCCTGTGCCTTCCTCATCTCTTCTGGATGAGTATTTATTGGGTTATCTTCCTCCTTCCTTGACTGTGACCTGGTCTGTACTGCTGCCATAATCACTGGTCTTTTGGGACTTCCCAAAAACACATATCTACACCCTAATATCAGAGGGTAGATTGGTTCATTTATCACTGCTGCTCTAATCACTCCTTCCACATTGCAAGTTTTTACATTTATCCTTGCAATGGGAAGTGTCATGGTTGCTACGTCCTTAGTTGCTCCTTGTATCTCCACTGTTTCTGTGGTATATTGATCTGGGTGCACTAGGTTAGAACTCACGACTGAGTCAAAATCCAATCCAGTATCATAAAGGCACTTAATAGTGGCCCCATTACATACTACTTCTTCACATGCAGGGGGATGATGAGATTCTTGCTATCCTGTAGACAGTTCCTTCCTTAACCTCGTTTACTGTTTTAAGGCATGCAGCGAAATATGGAGGGTTTTTCTTCCTACAGTCTTTTGTGTAATGATTATTTAACTTGCAAATTTTACACCATTTTCCTTCTGGTCTGTAGGGTTTCTTTTCATTTACTTGAGGGTTTCTGTCTCTAGGATCAAATCTTGGCCTATCATAACTTGGTTTAAATCTATGGGGTTGATCCCTATTATCAAACTTATTCTGGTTTTGTGGGGTTTTATTACTCTCTGCTTGCTTCTTTTTAACTCCAGCCACTTCTGACTGGGCTGCCTGATATCTCTCAGCAACATTGAGAATCTCCCCCAGCCTCTCTGCACCTTGTTCCATGAGAAATTTTCTCAAGTCTGGAGCCATGGACTCTCTTAACTGCTCCATCATAATCATTTCCTTTAAGTCTTGGGTTTTCCCCAGAGCAGTCCATTTCTCCAAGTAAGTTTCTAGTCTTGCAGAGAACTGGTGGTAGGTCTCTCCAGACAGCAGCTTACTATTTCTAAATTTCTTTCTATAAAATTCAGCATTCTTCTCATATCTGACTAACAATGCTTGTTTTAGGAGGTCATAGTTTTCTTGATCTTCTCTGCTTAATTTAGAGAAAACTTCATAGGAAGTTCCCCTCAACCCTTGTGATAGTTTTAAACTCCATTTTTCTTTCTCTAGCCCATAGTTAGTAGCTAGTCTCTCATATCTACTTAGGTATGACTCAACGTCATCATCTTTCTCCACAAAAGGATCTAAATGAAAGTTCATGGCTGAGTTAGAGGCACCCTGACTTACACTAGTGTCAGAGGTAGATGGGCTGTTTCCATTTTCTGGAATAATTCCTTGCAGTTCCATTTCTTTTAGTCTTAATTCATGCTCTCTTTGCAAACGTTTTTCCTCCTTTTCAGCCTCCATCTGCAATCTTTTTTCCTCTGCCTCTCTCTGCAATTTCTTTTCCTCGGCCTCCATCTGCAATCTTTTTTATTACATCAAGAAACATATATACATAGTCATAAATCAATGAATTTCTACCAGAATGATAGACCCCCAGTATGATCTTATCCCTCAAGGTATGCCCACAGTCCTGTTAGAAGAAAGTGATAGCCCCAAGCAATCTAGGATACATTAGCGGTAATCTAATGATTTTTCCCTTTTAAAGGTATGAACAGACTTAGATATTAGTATGATCTATCCTAGGGAAAAGTATCTTGTTTGCAACAAAACTTGCATAAAGAAATTACAAAGTGGATGAAATTTTGTATACCATAAAAAAAAAGAGTCACTCGTTCCTGCTTTCTCTCAGTTCATTCATCAGAAATAGAATCATTCAATATAATAGTAGTCTAGAACTCGGCAAAATATTGCCCAGAACTAAAGACTTTTCAATACACAAGATATTTCTTCTAGCCTGGCGATCTGTCTACTGCAGATTTAGGAGTACGAATGAAATCTAGTTTACAGCTCCTGGGTAGATATATGAAACAGGACAAAGGATGCGCTCTATTACAAAATCCGAAATCATCTCCCCTTTCCCGTCTTTAACACTGCACATACCCAGACACCGGCCATAGCTGCCAGCCGCGACGTAACACCTTCTCCCGACGTACGGCTATTCCTGAGCCATGCAGATGACAGTTTCCACACCTTAGGCCGAGCAATTGGCCGGAGAAACACTGTGACAGGGGAAACTGTAGACAGATGTCTCCTCTCTATGTCTGACCAGAACGTATATTCACGGTTATTCGTCTCGTGCCATGGGAAAAATGAGACGAATGTCTGCCATTCGGTCTCTCGAGAACGACTTTATAACACCATTCGCTCACATCTCGGGACTGACTGCCATCTACGTATTAGAATGCGTATCAGTATGAGAAAGAAAAACGGTAAAGTGAGAATGGGAAAGAAAATATTTTTCGCAAACGAACGAATGCGAAAAATACAGGAAAAGCATAAAGAGTGATAATAAAATAGAGGACACGGGTAGAAAAGAAAGAATATAGAAAATTTATTGATCATAAAACTCTCTGTGACAAGAAGAAACTCATTCAATAATTGTTACAGCGGTTACTGGGTTCGGTTCCCAGTACAGGGAATATATTTGATGGAAATTTGTTCAGAACCAATAGGTCCGGATAATGTCGTATTCCCCCCCCCCCCCCCCTTTCCAACCACCTGGGTATTGTGATCGGATGCTTTGTCTTCTCGGATAAAGTTGCGCACGTTAAAAATCCCTCGGCAGTTGGAAATCGTAAATAGTAAGCCATACAGTTGCCCTGGCAAAATTTACAAAATTAGGAAACCTACCCACCATAAAAATATTTATAGAATGTGTGATTCACGTATACACACATTGGGATCCTCGCTGGTGCTACGGAGTTCGTGCATTGTGCTGAGATCCTCCTTGTGGGATCTAAGGGAGGAGATCGGAGCCCTGATGGAGTTATCCGTGTGCAATGAAGATGATCTTTAAAAAACCAAACCAAACTAATAAAGCCATTTACCGTTCATAAATATGACTTTTGAAAGCAATCTATTTCGTAGGCACAATAGGTTTTGTTAATTGCATGTTTTAAAAAAAATCTATTACAAGCGGGGATAATGAAAAAGTTAAAGGTCGCTGTTACGGACTTTCACCACTAGCAATTGAATCTTTCCAACAGTCTAGACAAAGTCTCATTAACCTTGTTACGACTTAAAAGATTATGTATCCAAAACGCTGAAGCCTAAAGGTATTACGTTATAAGCAGTATCATTGTTTTGCAATGTTATTTGCGTGATCGATAAGCTACTTTTGTTTTGTCCCTAGCTTTTGGCGAATAGTTTTTAATGAAATCTTGAAGAAGACTGACTACGAAAGCCTACAGCAGCAGAAGACAAGGTAGAGCAGGGTTTCCCAACCTGGTGTATGCTAAGCTTGTCAAGAGGTTTTGTTTTCTTTCTTTCTTTAGCAACAGCTGAAACTGCCATAGGGGCGTGAAGTGTTAGAGACTACACCATAATAGGTCCAGATTTTTTTTAGGAGGTGAGGTGGCCAGTTCCATTCCTTGCTGCCTTATCCTTTCATAACTCAAGAGTATAGTCAGTTAACCATTTACAGCTTGATAGACTACAGCGTGGTGCTACCGGGTTTCGATTACAGAACCCGGCAACTATACCGCGAAAGGCAAGTACTCTAACAGCCGTCACAAGAATAACAACAGTCTAATGTTCAAAGGCTTGTTGATCAATACTTTAAACTAATGTTGACTCTGACTCGGGTGTATAGTTATTTAAAATTCCTGTCTGCTTTACTTTTCTTTTCTTGTTTTCCCTCAAGAATAACTGAGATATTTAAGAATTCATCGTATATTAATCAAGAATTACAAACGTCTACGCCACAGCCATTGTATTTCGTGGAAAGACAAAGTGACAAATGTCAAGGTGCTGTCACGCCTGTCTTTAAAGCATGTATACATTGCTTAGACAGCGCAAATTACGCCAGCTTGGCCATCTCCGCTGCATGGAAGATGGTTGCATCCCCCAAGTTATTTTCTACAGACAACAGCAAATGGCAATAGAACAACCGGCGACAGCAGTTGTGGTTCACATATGTGTGCAAGAGAGACACGAAGGAACTGGGCATAAATCAAGCAACATGGGAGAACGAAGCTGCGAATAGCACCTAGTGGAGATGATCCCTGTGGCGCCACCCCTGATTGGGTGAGGATAAGCTCTTACGACAAGCAGAAGAGAAAAGAACGCGCCGACAGGAACACCAGTCAAAAATAAAAAACAGCTGTGGGCTATGACCTCAAGGGTCACATCATCCACACAGTCAGTTAGGACTGGAGGAGTCTACTACTACTACCTACTTTAATAAGTAAATAAATACACAAAGGTAATTAACAGGTACTCGTTGGACATAAAGGATGACACCAGACAACAGAAAAGAAAATATAAGTGATAGGCTTACCGGGAATCGAACCTAGGACCAACTAAAAGGCGCCATCGCCTTGCTGCTTCGACATGTGGGGGTGACCAGTTCCCTTCATCGCTGGCTTTGCCTTCCCTAACTCAAGAGCAGTCAGATCACCTTTACCGCGAAGTCAGCGCTCTAACCTACTGTATTCACAACCTTTGTTCGTTAAATTACAGCTGAATAAGACGGCCCCAACAGAAATTATGCGGCGAGCAGTAACTGAAGCCCTATAGCCCGAAGGCAACAAATATGATGGATGATGCTCACAATATGTCTGAAAGTCAATCAGTGCCCCTTAGCCGGATTTAGCCATAAACAAGCTACAGCTTAGGGCCTCACAGTCTGAAGGGGCCTTTCTTGCCAAGATCAGTTGTTGCACGGCTTTATTCTCTCTTACCTATTGCCAAAAGGGCCTCCACAGCTTCCTATAGCTTAAAGCCTCAACATATCTAAATCCGGCCCTGCGCTTAGCTTCATTTCGGTTGATAAACCAGTGGCAACATGCTTTTATTTATCTCGCCGGAGCGTCATTACAAATAGTGACAACACTGCGATTTCCTCCCGGGCACAGCATAACTTTATCGATTCCCGTTAAATAAAGCATGTCGAATCTTTTAATAGCGGGACCAATCAAATATTAAATCGGTAAACACTGAACCTTTCAGCTAAACACAGAATCGTTGGGCCGTACGGTGACGTCACTTAAGTGCATGAGACGGTCGTCAATCACATACGCTCTGAGATGTCAGAAGAATTTTTGTGTACCTACATTTTAATACTGTTTAAAGCGACCTCTAGCGTAAATCGCCATGCACTCATATAAACTTCTTCTTCTTCTTCTTGCGATCGCATCTTTGATGATTACACCGTCAGACGAGTTCTCATGATGAATTCGACTGTTGTTTGAAGTTCCTCTTTAACTCCATATAGCTTTGAGTTTAGTGTTGAGTCATTCGGCCAGTATATCTTTCTTAACTGGTCATACAGAGGACAGTCCTGTAGAACATGCTCAGCAGTTTGTTCGTTTAATCCACATGTGCACAGTGGTGAAGCAGACAATCGTAGCTTGTGCATGTGTTTATTCAGTTTGTTATGCCCTGTCCTGAGTCGAAAAATAGTTATCTGTCCCTGCCGGTCGAGAGTGTGATAGTCGTCTTTGGGTTGGTTCTGTTCTCTTCTGATAGTCTGGATAGCTCTCTTTTTCTCAAAGTATGTGACTTCATTATCTTCTTGTTCACATTCTCCTCCCTTTTTTGCAAGTTTATCTGCCTTTTCATTTCCGGGTACACCACAATGAGATGGTACCCACTGAAGTATGGTTCTCTTTTTGGCAGCTACCTTGTTTAGTTCATTTCTCAGATGCGGGAGTTTACCACCCTTGAGAGCTTGCAGGACAGACAGTGCATCTGTGAGGATGACTACCTGGTGGCAGTCAGAGTTGGTGTTATAAATCATATTTGCAGCTTGCTCTAGAGCTTGAACCTCAGCTGTATAGTTGGAACAGAATTTACCAGTGGGAATGTGCCTAGTCTCATAGTGGTTGTCAGGATATGAGATAAAGATACCGGCACCTCCATTCCTAACAGCATTAGTTGCTGATCCATCTGTATAGGCATGTATCCATGATTGATCGGGATAGCTTTCTTGGATCATACTCAATGTAGCAGTTCGTTTTTTTGCAGATCATTATACTCACATCCACTTGTGAGACCACTGACTGATGTATTAATTTGGAGGGCACTGCTGGCCTGCTCCCATGGTACAGGGTATAGGGTGGGCTTCAGTGGTGTTGTCTTCATGATAGGTCTTCTTGATGCTGTCTTATAAGTCTTTCCCCCGATGCACAAAGCTGCTACGCTTTAGACGTCCCAATGCCAGATCATCTAGTCTTGCCTTCATTGGGTGCATTGGCATACTGTTGTACTTTTCCATCTGGATCATGGTTTTTGTGTCTCTTCTATGGGACAATGTCTGTAATCCAGCAACCTTCTGCATCTCTGTTATTGGTGTAGTTTTCATGGCTCCTGTAATGAGCCTGAGAGCTTGATTTTGCACCTTGTCCAAAGACTGCAGATGTGAGTTAGCAGCTGATGACCATGCTGCTGAGCTAAACTCTAAGTGTGGTCTTATTACTCCATTATAAATCTTCTTTAGATTTCGTTCATTTGCTCCCCAGTTGGTACCTGCTAATTTTCTGAGTATGCCTAGTCGTCTTCGGGCCTTTCCTTCTGCGTTTTCAATATGCTTATTCCATGTAAGCCTTTGGTCAAATGTCACCCCAAGATAGGTGGGGTAGCTTTCTTCCTTGATCACGGTTGTCCCTAGGTGTATGTTAGCTGATTTGTCCTTGGGGGCGAGGGAGAACAGTGTTGTGGAGGTTTTGTCTGTGTTTATTGTGATAAGCCATTTTCTCTGCCCATGACACTAGCATGTCTGCTGCCCGCTGCATTCTATAATTTGCTGTGGTGACATTTTCATCAGCGCACCAGAGTACTAGGTCATCTGCATATAAGGCAGCTTTAACTCCTGCAGGGAGATCTTTCACCAGGTCATTGATGTAAACAAGGAAGAGTGTTGGGGAAATTACTCCTCCTTGAGGTACCCCCTGATGGAGCAACACTTTTCTGCTCTGCAGACTGTCAAGAGTGACTCTAGTTCTCCTGTTATGCAAGTATGACTGGATCCATTTCATCATGTTGCCTTGGATTCCACTTCTCCTAAGTTTTGCAATGAGGCCATCTTTCCACACCTTGTCAAAGGCCTGCTTGAAGTTGACCCAGATCGTTAGGACCTTTTTCTTCTCCTGGAAGGCATCTTCTATTGCTTGAGACAAGTAAGTAACTTGGTCTTCTATACTGTAGCATTCTCTAAATCCAGCTTGTTCCGGCACCAGGATCTGCTCAGACTCTAAATACCATTTCAATCTGTGGTTGACTATTCGCTCCATAGTCTTCCCAACACAGCTTGTGAGACTGATTGGCCGGTAACTTGCAGCCTCAGTCTTACATTTCCCCTTTCTTTAGTATGGGTATTGTGATGGCTTCTCTCCATACTTGGGGTACCGTTCCTTTCAACCAGCTGTGGTTGAATATCTCAAGCAGTTTTGCCTTTGCTGCTGAGCTCAGATTTACTAGCATTTCGTTGCTGATTTTGTCTGGGCCGGGTGACTTTTGAAACTTAAGCTTGGAAATAGCCTTCTGTAGTTCTCCTAGTGTGATGGGTTCCCTCATTGGGGCAGGAGTATCTGTCGGTCCCATGGTTGCCAGTATTTCTTTTCTTATCTCTCTCTGATGATCTATGTTAATGGGTAAGTTGCTTTCTGAACTGTATCTTCTAGCAAACAAGTCTGCAGCTTGTTTTCGTCTGAAAAGTTTGCCACCTTCATCCAATGTGATAGTCTGCCTAGGTGAGGAACGCTCTTCATTTAGAGACTTGACTAATCTCCAAAGTTTCCTGCCGTCTTTCTCAAGGTTCAGCGATGCCGTTTTAGTTCTCCAGCTTTTCCGTTTTTCTTCTAGCTTTGTTCTCTGAAACTCTGCTACAGCCTTTTTCCATTTGTTGTGAGTTTCAAGTGAAGGCTGAGACTCTGCGTCCTTTCTAGCCCTGTCCATGGCTTCCTGACGTTCTTGGAGTGTGCTGGACCAGTATGGTATGTAGTTACGCCGGCATCCTTTGGGAATGGTTTCTTTTGCAGCTTGTAGTATGCATCTGTTGAAGTCTTTTACCACTTCATTAATGTCTCTCTGTTCTGTACCTTGAGGGTAGACAGCAGCGTGTTCACCTGATGCCTGAATAAACCCCAGTTGGCTTTTTTTGTAGTTCCATCTTGTAATGGCTGGGCCTGTACTGAGAGTTGCACTCTGGACAGTAAGAAAGATTGGGCGATGGTCGCTTCCCCCCCCTAGTTGGTCTCCTACTTCTCTACTAATAGATCCAGCTATATCTGGTGTGGAGAAGGCAAGATCTGGTGTTGAAGTTGTGTGCCATCCTCTGGAGTAGAAGGTAGGAGTATCTGTGGCATTATTGACTAGGATTAGGGAGTGATCATCTTGCCCAAGTTTCAACCTCTTCACCTCTGTGATCCAGATGGTTATAGCCCCCAGCTCTGGGAGTGGCTATTAAAGTCTCCAACTGCTATAAAGTTGGTGGCTGGTACCTGTATAGAGCTGAGACTCAGGGGTTTGTTGTTCGGACAGTAATAGTTCAGGAGTTCTATTTCCATCTTGTCTACCTTTATCTGCAACAGCTGATATTCTGCTCCATCCATGAAGGTTTTCCTTTCGTGTGCAGGAATGTTATTCCTTACAAGAGTAAGTACTCCTCCTTTTCGTCTATCTTTTCTGTCGGATCTGAAGCATTGATATCCCCTTATTTTAAAGGTTTGATCTGCTTTCAAGTGAGTCTCTTGGATACAGCAAACACTGACTTGCTTCTCATACAAGATGTTTTCCAGCTCTGTCTTTTTGCTGTATCCAGCCTGCTTGCTGTTCACTCCCTCTGCATTCCAGTGCATCATGACAAGTGGCACTCTGGGTTTCTCTTTTTCTGTTTTGTTTTGGTCAGTAGTTCTCCTCCGCCGTCTGCTGACTCCACAAGACGGTCTAGAGGGTCCTCCAGTAGCTGAGGGTGGGCTCTGTCGAGGCTCAGAGCCCGGCACTGCACCTGCCTGGTGGAGCTCCACAGGGCGAGCACCAGTACGAGATTTATTTTACGGTGTACTCTCCATAGAAAAAAAAAGCGAGTTGCGTGATACTGTGGTTTCCGGTGCGCCTTCTGGCCCAGTATCTATGACTTTTAGCACCTGTTCAACGGGAGAGTGGGCTCATCCCTAATCTGTTTATGTTCCCAGTAGTAGACTATTCGCAAGCAGCCTGGGGGTGTCACTGCTCTGCGCGGACCTTGTTTACCGAGGTGGCGTCCGAGCTCGTATGGTGAAAATATGGTTGCATTATCTTCAAAATAGCCCTGTCTTTCCTGCCATCCTGCAACTTTGAGTTAGGGAGTTCTGAGCTCCAGTCTCTTTCCCAGGCATTTTATCCTGGCCTGGCACGCATACAGAGGACCCCACTTCTGGTTCTAAGTTAGCAGTTGGGGACAGGTGGGGTAGCACATTGTGCATTCCCCGTCATCCAGGGGGCTCTCCAACTATGCAGAGCTTGCACAATGCTGTGCTCTGGTTCTGGGCTCACCCAAGGAATCCTCACGTCCTGCACAGAGCCACTTCCAGATACCCACCACCTGCCAACCCCCCATTGTAGAAATCTCCTGCATGCGGCCATCCAGTCAAGAGCCAGTATTAAGTCTGGTGCCCAAGTGATTTCCCCCAAGCTAAGTGTGCAATTCTGGGTTCTCATCATGCTGCAACACAGGGGGGATTGTGATGCTCAGCCATCTCTCTCAACTCTGCACCGATAAATGACATCGGGGACTTAACTGTGTCTCAGTACTGGGAGGCCCCGTTTCTGGGTACACCACACACAGCCAGTTGAGGCAACGGTCGCCGTGGGCGTCATATAAACTAAAAGAGCACTTAAGAAAACAACAAGATTAAGAACACGTAGAGATAAATTAAATGATGGCAGAATAAATGCTGTAGGAAACTCCTGAGCAGAAATAAAGAACGTGACGTGGAGATAAAATGAATTGAAGTGTGCGATAAGACACTTTGTACCATCTGGAGAAAGAGAGCTTTTGACTGATTTTTATCTGTAATGAAAACTCTGTATCTATTTACACGCTATGGCACAGCTTGCCTACACATGGAAACAAAACCAAATACAACGCATGTGTATTTGTTGGGTAAATTTAAATGCAAAAAAGAAGAAACAGATGCTCGCGATCATGTCACAACGAGTAACAAAAGCTGAAACCAAGAGGGTAGAAGACAGAGAAGCTCGAAACATCAGGAGTTGGTTTATTTTAGGGGGGGGGTGGAAGGAGAGAATGAGGGTCAATTGTAGGAGGAGGAAATGATGGACTCTCTATGAATTCTTTTGAGAGATGAGATTAAGCCGGATGCTCCATTGGGTAACAAGAAAAAAGAAGCACAATAAACGCCCTATAAACAAGACCAATCATACGTAAGCAACAACAAAAAAACTACAACAACAACAATATGATATGCCTGGTATTTTCTCCTCAGTATGAATTTGTGAAGAAAATAAATACCCCCTTCTGAACCAGCAGTCAACGCCGGGTAATGTGCTCGGATTGGTTTGGATTTGGTGTTAAGGACTATCTTCATTGCACACGGACAACTCCATCAGAGCTCCGATCTCCTCTCTTAGATCACACAAGGAGGATCTCAGCACAGTGCACGAACTCCGTAGCACCGGCGATAGATCCCAATATGTGTATATATAGGAATCCCACATTCTATAAATATTTTTGTGGTCGGTAGGTTTCTAATTTTTAAATTTTAACAGGACAGATGCCTTATGGGCTACTCTTTACGATTTCAAACTGTCGTAGGATTTTTAACGTGCGCAACTTGCACATGGGACCTCCGATTTTTTTCGCCTTATCCCAGAAGGCTAGGCATCCCATCTCACTACCCAGGAGACCGGAAAAGGGGGGGGGGGGTGAACCGAGAGTATGACATCATTACGACTGAAAAAAATTCCATAAATTATATTTCCTCTACTGGGAATCGAACCCAGCACATTTAGAATTCGAGGCGGACACCATACCTCTTAGCCACTCCGACCCCGACATGTGCAGGGAAAAACCTAGTAAACTATAAACCAGTTCGCTTGTTAAAAAAGAAAGAAAACATTTTTTAAAAGAATGACAGAATAAAGAATAGCATTTGCCACTTATTATTATTATATTATTATTATTATTCCTTTGACCGCCGACCGACTAAGCAGTCTTCGGCCATAACACCTTGCGGCGTCATTAGGGCAACAAGAAATCGTCCGTTGTTCCGTCACACCTAACGGCGTATATTGGTACAACAGACTTTTAATTGTTGTTTCTGTGATCAATGTGACAAGCAAGCGGTAGATCAATCCGCCGTGCCCCGAACTTGCCCTCATGTGTACTCTACTCCTATCGCTATAAAACCATTTCGCCATGCCTCCCAGACGCCCGTCCAGCCAAAATCCATTCGGGACCGAAGGTCCTCGAAAAAGGGCAGTCTGGCACAGGCACAGTTCCCACTCACTGCCTCTACTGCGCTGGGAGGACCCGGCAACCGGGACCACACACAGCCTTGAGAGGACAAAGATCGCCTTAAAGGTATGTGTACTCATATTCGCTATAAAACCTCCGAACTATCGAGACGTCTTTCCAGCCAAAATGGACAAAGCCTCATATACCCGAAGGTTTCGAGGGATGTCCTTCCTCATCTGCACAAAGGCATTTATAGAGGAACTCTCAGGACCCGTAGGTCTGAGGAAAGGAGCAAATCTGAAGACAGGCACAGCAGTCTTTGGTACTGGGAGGTCTCCACTCAGAGTGGTGTACCACACACAGTCAGTAAAGACAAAGGTCGCCTGCGGCGATTTGCCACTTGCCTCCATGAAATAACAATTGCTCCTCTTATTTACAGAAGAAAAAAAAAGAAAACACAACTAGGCATGACATTACATTTTCACAGCACGGAAGTCCTTTAAGCTTGAATTAAGTCATTGAACCAAACAACGCAAGTATAACCAGGAAATGACGTGCGATTTTCTCTCACAATTTGATCAAACGTGTCAAATTTCGTTGGAAGGGATAGGACGTGAAGGCTCAGTCATAAACTGACTCAACACTCCCACTAGAACGGCAGCTTAAATTCTTAAAACAGGACTTCGTGAAATTTATTCTGTTACAGTAACCCTCTTCCTGAATATTAAATTACTGCGTCAGTATTTGTTCTTACTGCGTATTAGTCCTGTATTCATACGCACATCCGGTTCTTTTTTATTTTTTTCCTCTCTTCAAATTACAGGCTAACATACTGAGAAGTTCGTTTACTTACTTATATTTACAAATATAGGAACGAACAATTGTACTTACGAGGCGTGTTCAAATGAAACCCGACCGTGCTGCGCCAAGTGGACATTCGTAGGAGGAGCATGATGACGTCACATCTGACGTAATAAGCACATACGAATGTACAAGTGTGTAAGTGTTCATTCTCCTAGTATTCATTGGTTGTGCTGCAGACCGTTAAAATAATGGCCGGTGTGATAAGGAATTCGTCCAAAAAATTCAAGTCACAGACTTCCGCCGGTAAGGTTATGCTGACCGCATTTTTTGACCATGAAGGGCTTCTATTGGTAGACTTTAAAGAGCCTGGCGTGAACATCAATGCCATCCGCTACAAAGACACACTAGACAACCTGCATACAGCCATCAAGAATAAACGACCCGGCATGCTTTCGCGTGGTGTGATTCTGTTGCACGACAATGCTCGTCCACATGTTGCGAACATTGTGCAGGAAGCGTTAGCAAGGAGAAGGTGGGAAGTTCTGCCACACCCAGCCTACAGCCCCGATCTGTCACCATGTGACTTTGATTTGTTCGGACCCTTAAAAAAATCTCTAAAGGGACAACGATTCGACTCCGATGCAGACGTCAGGGCCTCGGTGACCAAATGGTTCAATTTTTTTCTTTTTTTTTTCTTAACCAGCGGCACTTAGGCTTTCAGCCCTTCGGCCCAATGACATGTCATTGCGAGGCTGGGGAACCTGAGGACTTTCCTTCCAACCCGGTCAGGAGCTTCGCTCCTTCCCATCCACAGAGGGTTTATCACAGGAGCCGTTCAGGCTATTCAGTCAAATTTCCGGCCGTAAACATTTCTTCAAACGCCGACGCCCGGGTTTGAACCATGAACACCTGGTCGCCAGTACAACGCCGAAGCCATTACACCAGCGCGGCTCCCTAAATGGTTCAATAAGCAACCAAAGTCATTTTTCTCGGACGGCATCCGCCGTCTACCCAAGCAGTGGGATGCGTGTCTGAATGCCTATGGTGACTATTTCTAAAGGACCCCAGTGTGTACTTGCTTCATAACAATTGCTGTATTTAATTCTACTACCCCTGCTGATGTACCTTACATATATTTGTTATAAAGCCACTGGGGCGGGTTTCATTTGAACACACCTCGTATATCTTCTTCATGTACTATACCGTGTGGCGTAAATTATCATGACTCTCCACAACTTCATGTTTCCAGTACTCTATATCAATTAAGGTAGACAGCGAAATCCAAGAAGAACAGTTTGGTTTTAGACGGAACAGTGGAACAAGAGAGGCAATATTTTGCCTAAGAATATTAGCAGAAAAATATACAGAGGTAAAAAAAAAGTATGTACATGTGCTTCATTGACTATAAGAAGGTTTTTGACAGAGTCCATCATGAGACAATAATTGAATGCCTCGAAGACATAGGTATTGATGGAAAAGATATAAGAATACTCAGTAACCTTTATTGGGAGCAAACTGCCACAGTAAGATCTGGAAGGAATTATTCAAAATACATAGACATAAAAAGAGGTGTCAGACAAGGTTGTGTGCTGTCCCCCTGCCTATTTAATTTATACACCGAAAAAATTTTCAAACAGATACAGGAAATACCAGGACTGAACATCAGTGGAAGGTCAATAAACAACCTTAGATATGCAGATGATACCGTGTTGTTAGCTGAAAGCGAACAGGAGTTACAAGAACTAGTGAAGCAAGTGAACAGTATAAGTCATGAATATGGACTCGACATTAATATTGAGAAAACAAAAACTATGATAATTAGCAAAACAGACGATAAACCCACATTAAAGATAAGCGTAAATGGGAAAATCATGGAACAAGTCAAGAGCTACGTATATCTTGGTCATTTAATAACAGAAGATGGCAGATGTGAAACAGAAATCAAGAAGAGAATAGGAATGGCCAAAGCTACATTCAACAACATGAAACATATACTGACATCTAAACAGTTATCTCACAAATTAAAACTGAGAATCATAAAGTATTATATATATTCTGCATTTCTATATGGTGCAGAAACATGGACGATGAATAAGCATTTGGAAGAAAGAATTGAGGCTCTTGAAATGTGGATATATAAAAGAAAGTGGCGTATCTCATGGAAAGAGAAGAAAACAAATAAGGAGGTCCTAGAAAATCTAGGTATGAAAAGAGAACTAATGAGGGAGATCAAAGTTCGGCAGCTAAAATACTTTGGCCACATAAAAAGGCATAACACCTTGCAGAAGACCATAATAGAAGGAAGAGGCGAAGGCAAACGTGCAAGGGTAAGACAGCGCTATAAGTGGGAAGATAACATCAAGAGATGGACAGGAAAGAGTCTTTCAGAGTGCACCACCAAGACAAGAGACAGAAGACGTTGGAGATCCATTACAGCCAACCTTCGTTGTGGAGATGGCAGCTGACGATGATGATATCAATTCTGCAGTTGACTTTTTTCTTTTCACGCTATGATATCAAAAGGAAATCTCATCAAGACAGCAGAAGGACAGGAAACAAGATGGGCAGAGCACTTCAGAGAAACTCTGAACAAGGAAATACCAGAGACACAATTGAATGTTCCTGAGGCTGAAAACGATCTAGATGTAAATACAGACATTCCACGAAAAGAAGAAATCATCACAGCAATCAAAGGGTTAAAGAACGGTAAAGCTCCGGGCCATGATAACTTAAATGCAGAGCTATTTAAGACAGACCCTGAGCTAGCAGCAGAACTATTAGAACCACTATTTGCACAAGTGTGGAAAACGGGGACAACACCATCAGAGTGGAACAAAGGAATAATTGTCAAATTGCCCAAAAAGGGAGATCTTGCAGGCTGCAATAATTGGAGAGGAGTCGCTCTTCTCTCGGTTCCCGGCGGAATACTGGGCGGGATGGTTATACAGAGGGTTTCAGGGGCGGTGGACTGCGGGCTGAGGAGGGGCGGGCAGGGTTTGGAGAGAGCGGAAGATGTGTGGACCATGTGTTCACTCTCGGGAACATTGTGGAGCGGTGCGACTACATTTTCTACATTGGAGGATCTGGAGTGTGCAGATGACGTTGCACTGCTGGCACATTCGCGTCAACACGTCCGGGAAAGGGCGGATGGGCTTAATAGGTTTAGCCAGCGGGTGGGCTTAAACATCAATTTAAAGAAGTCTGAGGTCATGACGCTCAATGTGAGCAACCCTGAGCCCATATCAGTAAGGAATCAGCAATTGGTACAGACAGATACCTTCACATACCTAGGAAGCGTAGTAACACCAGACGGTGGGGCAGGCAAAGACATCAACATCAGAATGAATAAGGCAAGAACAGCCTTCTTTAGCCTAGATAACATCTGGAGGTCCTCCCGGTACAGCACAGGCACAAAGTTGAGATTATACCAGAGCTGCGTGCTTTCTGTGCTTCTCTATGGTGCGGAGTGCTGGAGAGTCACAGAGAGGGAAATGTCAAAGTTGTCCTCTTTTCGCACGGCATGCCTGGGAAAAATTCACCGCATTTTTTGGCCGAGTGCCATCACCTGCCGGGATCTGCTTGCTCGTGGCGGGCAAGAGGACATGCACACCATCATAGCTGGCAGACGCTGGAGCTGGGTTGGTCATGTCCTCAGAAGAGACCCCGATGCCATCGCAGGAGCAGCTGTGCTTTGGACCCCTGGGGGGGGGGGGGGGAGGCCGACCAAAGACAACTTGGCGGAGGACTGTGGAGGCTGAGATGCAAAGAATGAACCAGAGTTGGGGCACTGTACGAAGGATGGCCACCGACCGTGCAAGGTGGAATCAATTTGTTGTTGCCCTACAAGACGCCACTAGGCGTGATGGCCACTGACTGCTTTGACGGTCGGTGGTTAAGGATCGAAGAAGAGAAGCTATGATATCAAGCTGTCCAGTATCTTCTCTCTTTGTCATTCTCTGTCTCTTTTTCCTTCAATTTTTCCTGTTGTCACAATATTTTCCATCTTTATTTTTCTCTTAACATGCCATATGAAAGTGAGTAATAAGCCACCACTGCGCACTGGCCTCATCGAGGACAATCTCATTACTTTTAGCTGCCCAAGGCATTTGTAACATTCTTCTGTAAAACTTCATCTGTTGAGGCTTTTCCAGCTTATTTACTAAATGTCCATGGCTCACTTCTGTACGTTAGGACTGACTCTATGAAACAAAAAAAGAACTCTTTAACTTCCACTGACAAAGAGTTGTTGCATAAAATACTTGTCATTAACTTACTAATGTATACATATTAAAAACATTTCATTCAGTTTTCTCGTTTACACCCGCTAAAATTATCTCGCACTCTAAGCGTTACTATGTTGCTGTTCTATAAACTGTAAATGACAAAAATGGTTGTTCTGTTGGAACGAGAGGCGACCATCCGTCAACCCACCGAGTAACAGATGGCGAATAGTGAACGCCTACCAGAAATAGTGGACAGCTGTTGAATAAGGGCCACTATTACTTCAGTTCTCCTGGGGGTCCCTGAAGAGACAAAGAAAAAATAGGACTACCAATACCTTAGGCATGTCGTATTAGGCGACTAATTTGAAGATGTGCATGGGGTTGGCAATCTCACTGTGTAAAACAAACTGCGACATGAATCACCGCTGCAAGAGCATGTGAATACTTGATGCAGGCTTCCTGCATGGGGACCAGCTTTAGCTTAAGCCCCTTGGTCCAAAAGGAGTGCAAAGGAAAATGGTGGTTACTTCTGTTCTTGTATATCTGTAACACCGACATTCACGCACATGTATATTTACACAAGGCTGAAGTTTCACTTTCATGTCAATGTCATTTTGTTTTTTATTGCATTGCCTATTTTAAAATGAGCCGCGGTAGCGCACTGGTTAGTGCACTGGCTTTTTAGCTCGGAGGTCCATGGTTCGATTCCCAGTTGAGGTGGGATTTTTTAGACCGCAAACGGTTCCAGGGTTAAGGCGGCTGGCGTGATGCTGACCGCATCACCCCTAGTGTGCCGATGGTCAAGAAAATATGGGCCTAACACGATATTCCCCATATGCCTCAATGGGCGTGTACCGCGATCCTTTTTACCTCCCTATTTGAAAATACAAAGAGAAAAGATAAAGATTGTGAGAATAGATGTAACTAACGGCAATCAGATTGTGCTGGGGAAAACATCCATTCACGACGTGGAATCATATTATACGCCTTTAGGTGTGACGGAACAACGGACAATTTCTTGTTGCCCTATGACGCCGCAAGGTGTTGTGGCCGTTGACTGCTTAGTCGGTCGATGGCCAAAGGAATAATAATAATAATAAACGTCAAGTCAGCTCTATTGTATGGCTCTGAAACATGGAGAACAACAAAAATGTCAACCAGAGAGATACAGACGTTCATGCATGGATGTCTGCGCAGAGCAAAGGATTAAATTATTAAGACTAGATTACTAAGGTGGAACTGATGGTAACGACAAGATAAACGCCAGTGAAACAAGAGGCGAGAAGAGGACGCTGGCGTTGGATAATATACAAATTAAGAAAAACCTGCTGACAGCTTTACAGGGCAGTCCCTGCTTTTGGAATCTCCAGGGTAAGAGAAAAGAAGAGGTAGATCAAAAAAACATACGAAGAAGATAACTGGAGATATGACTGAAAACACGATCAAGATGACGTGGACGGATCTTGACAGGACAGCACGGGACAGGATCTTGACAGGATAGCATGGGACAGGATCTTGACAGGACAGCACGGGACAGGATCTTGACAGGACAGCACGGGACAGGATCTTGACAGGACAGCACGGGACAGGAAAACTTGACGTGAATTTGGTGAAGGACTATGCTCCTTGGGGAGCTGAAGGTATTAACTAACCTATTATTTACATTGTCATATAGGGGGGAAAATGTAACAGATCATACAGTTTTTGCTATGATAGGAAACTCTTTACAGAGCGATACAACAGGAAGCAATCTGATCATCAGAAGAAGTCCCCCCATCCGACAAGTGTTTCGGCCCGATTACTCCTTTACACTCTAAGGGGGGCGGGCCCACTTGGGTCATGACTCCCAAGCGTCTCAGCTTCCTGTTGTCTTGTATCGAAAATGAACCCATTTCACTTACGGTAGCAACTTTTAATCCACAACGCCAGCCGTGGGGGCAATTGTGAAAGTAACAAAGAGAAGACAAATTATTCCATTCGTTCCGTCGCCCTTCACAACTAAGGACACACACTGAGACACGAGCGCGCAGCCAACGAGCCTTAGCCACTGCGCGCCGCAAGCCACTGAAATTCTGTACCTGACACACTCCCTATAGTATACATCGCCTGTTGCCCCAGAGTCGCAGCCCTTTCACTAGTACACCAGAAAAACTCAGCGCTGTGGACTTAGAAAAATGTTGGTGTTTTCTGTACTGCAGCGTTTATTGTCACGATTTCCATTGCCCATTGCGGTTGTTCCACAGCCAGCCTGATGCCTTTTCGGCAGTTTCGCTAAGCCTCTTCAGTGCCCTTGTTCTAGACTGTCCCTTCAGCCCCAACAGTTTCAATAAATCATACACTGATGCAGCCACAAGCCCTCTTGCGCCCACTTCAACCGCCATGACCCTTGCACTGAATCCATCGTGTCTCAGATCCGCGGCCAGATCGCTATACTTGGCCGCTTTGAATGAATGTTGCTCGTCTAATCTGGATTCAAATGGCACGGTCAGTTCAATCAGTATGACCTGAAGCGTTGCTGAAGAATGAAGCACTATATCCGGCCGTCTCCGCGATTTTCTGATACTCTCTGGATATGCCCCCCGTCCAGGTAGGTCTACCGCCATCTCCCAGTCGTTTGCACAGTCAAGAAGAGATGGTAAACTGCTACCAGGTTTACTCGGTTTGGGGTGTGCTGACTTTCCTGCCCTCAGAAAGTATGTATTTGTGGTGTCTGGCCGGACTTTGCTATTCGCTTTCATTCTTGCCTGATCTACTGTCGCAGCAAGCTCATTTAGCACTTTGTTATGGCGCCAAGTGTATCGTCCTTGCCCTAATGCCACCTTACACGCTGAGAGCACATGTTCAAGTGTCTGCCTCCCCTGGCACAGGGGGCACTGCTCATCATCTGACTTTCCCCATTTCACAAGGTTGGTGGCCGACGGCAGCAGGTCATACATTGATCTAACCACGAAGCTGAGCCTAAGAGGTGCCATATGCCATATATCATTCCATGTCAAGGATCTCTGCAGTGCTCCTTCCCATGTAGTCCATTGGCCTTGTTGGACCTGCTGCACTGCTTTTTGCAACCTCTTATCATTCTCAGCTCCTCGTATCTCCTGAACCACCATGTCTCTGCGTTCCCTGCTTGATGCATTGGACCACCAGCGGATGTCACCATGCCCAAATCCCCGTCTATTCGTTTGTGTGTATCCGATTACCTCTCTCAGTTTGAGTGACTCTTCAGCAGCATCAACAGCTTCTTCCACTCTCCACTTCCTTCCCGTTTTCAGTGTGGGCTGAATGGACTTAACCACGTCATCAGCTGACTCGCGTAGCATCATTGCAAGCCTTGCTTTTCCAACCTTGTACTCTTCAACAACTGACTTGAAGGGAAGCAGAAGTTTTGACTTTTTGCAGTACAGTGCTACATCTGACAGACCTGGTGGTACTCCTAGCCATTTTCTCATGAACTTGTTGACCTTCTGCTCTATAGCTTCCACTGTACTTGTGCTTATTTCATATATAAGCAGTGGCCACAGCAACTTCGGTATCAACATGAACTGGAGGCACCACAGTTTGAACTTTCCCAGGAGTCTGCTTTGGTCTATGATCTGTAGTCCTCTGTCTGCCATTTCTATTGTCTGTTGCACTGCCTTCGAGTCTTTTAAAGAGGCATCGTACACCCTGCCAAGACTTTTAACAGGTTCCTCAATGACAGTAGGGATTCTTTGGCTGGAAACCGTGAATATGACCTCTGCTATCTTCCCTTTCCTGACTGATAGGCTTCTCGACTTCTTGGGTTTGAAGCTCATTCTGCACCAGCTGACTAGTTCATCCAGGCGTGCTAACATTCTCCGGGCCTGATGTTCATCTGACGTCAGAATTGTTGTGTCATCCATGAATGCTTTCAGCGGTGGCATGTGATACATTCCACCGAGCTTTGGACCTATAGCCATTCCTTCAGCCGCATTGAGGATTACCTGCATAGCCATGACGAATAGTATCGGAGAGATGGTACATCCCATCGCAATTCCAACTTCAAGGCCAATCCACTTCGTTGTGTACTCTCTGGTTGAAAATCTGACAAGAAAACCCTGCGAAATACAGCTTCAGCATTGCTGCAATCTCTTGTGGAACATGATACATTTCTAGGGCCTGCCACAACATCTGGTGTGGAACGGATCCATAAGCATTCGCTAGATCCAACCAGATTACATGGAGGTTTGTTCTGTCAGACTTTGCCTTTTGGATTGCTTCCCAGATCATTGTGGCATGCTCTAGACATCCTGGTGTACCTGGGATACCTCCTTTCTGAATGGTAGTGTCAATGTACCCATTTGCCAGGAGGTATGTAGTGAGTCTTTTTGCCATTACTGAGAAGAATATCTTCCCTTCCACATTGAGTAGTGAGATTGGCCTGAACTGACTGATGTCTGTGGAATTTTGTTCCTTCGGGATGTAGACTCCGTTTGCCTTTCTCCATTCCTTGCTTACGAGTTGGGTTTTCCACGCATTCTTCAGTAAACGGAGCAGTCGTTTGAGAACCCCAGGGCATCTTTTATACACCTTATATGGAACACCATTAGGACCTGGAGCTGACTTGCATCGAGCTTTCTGGACAATGCTTTCTACCTCTTGCACCGTTGGGGGCTTGGTGTTAAATTCAGCTCCTGGCTTACCCGGCCATTTAAGGCCTGCCATGCTGCTGAGCGGCTCATTTTTGCGACCATCTGAATATGTCATTCTAAGGTGTTCTTCCAGGTCTTCTTTCCTGATGTTTAGCGTACCCGACCGTGGCTGCTCAAACAGTTCTTTGGCAAACTTGAAGGGCTCCCTAAAGAATCTTTCCCTATCCATTCGAGTCTTCCTTCTCTTCCTGCACAACCTTTCTGCTCTACAAAGGGCATTATGTTGGCCTTTCAGGTGCTCCCAAACCTGTCGTAACCCTTCCTTCTCTGTGGCAACTGCGTTCTTGAACAGTTTTCGGGCATGCTTCTTCTATTTTAATTTGTCTTCTACTTTTCCGTGGTGGGTTACTTTCCCTTGCCTCCCTCACTCCGAACACTTTGCGACAGTGCAGATATATTATGTCGCCGAAGATTTCCAGCTTCTTCTCCAAAGTTAGCTGCTTCAGGCTGTTATCCAACTCTTTTGCCAAGGCTTCGTCCAGCTGTTCCCAAAGCCCTTTTGCACTGGCAGGTGGAAACTTTATTGCATCTCTCTTCCCGTCCAAGAAGTGTGTGAGATCATCATCTGGCAGATCAACTTGAATGTACTCAGCACTGTGGATTGACTCCTGGCTGCGTTCTTCTAACGTCTTATCCGTCGAGACAGAGCGCTGCTGATCTCCCCCTGATGACCTCCCACACCCCTTTTTCGTTCTGTGGATTTTCATTCCTCTCTGAGTAGAGAATTCCCTACCACAGGCACATGGAAATTCCAGCCGTTGTTCAGAGCTCGAAGTCCGTGTAACGGGTCTGGTCGATTCCATTGAGGCGCCTGTGGATTCATCATCCTCCCCCCCTTTCGGTGAATCCTGGGGGCATCTATCGTTTTTGGGTCCTATAGCAATTGAATACAGCTTACGGGGTGCTAACCCGGTCAGCCGGTTTCTAGTCTTTCCCAGTGTCATCTGTCTTTCCAGAAGTCAATCGGTCTTTTCCCGATCGTCACTGGTTTGACCATGCAACTATGATAGGAAACTCTTTACAGAGCGATACAACAGGAAGCAATCTGATCATCAGAAGAGGTCCCCCCATCCGACAAGTGTTTCGGCCCGATTACTCCTTTACACTCTAAGGGGGGCGGGCTAGAATGTAGTTTTTTAACTAAAGACATTTCTTACAATCAAGTTTCATTAACAAATCAAATAAATTAATTTATTTAAATGCATACTTTATTTTATTATTTTTTTTAATGTCTATTGATTATAATCAACAATACTTTTTTGTCCATGTTTGTTGAAGTTTTTTGGTAAAAAAATTTTTTTTTTTTTACGGGATGGGGTAACCAGCCCCATGCCCAACCCTCCTTAGTCGCTTTTTACGACATGCATAGTAGTAGGGTACAGTGTTATTATTCTTTGCTCCCCTTTCGGACCCCGGTAACACACGGGTGAATACTTGTTTACATCGACACATTTTTCCGTGTTTACAGCACAAAGCGTTCGTTCACGTCTTACTCAATTAATTAGTGTATGCAGACGGATATATTTCATTCGGTAGGTGCACTTCAGTGCACACGATACAGCAAATTGTAAATGCCCTAGTTACTTGCGCTCCGTGTAGTTCGCGGGGGGCATCTGATGAGATAATGAAAGAAAAACTACTGTACCCTCAGCCAACTCATAACAGGCGACTAATTAAGAGGCTGTCAATGAGCTCATTATGTAAAAAAAAAAAAAACCCCGCTACAGAAGCCAGAGCTGCGTGAGAATGTGAATGTTTGGAGGCTTCCTTCAAGGGGACCACCAGCTGCAATGGTGGTTCTATGCTCCACCAGAAGCGAACAGGAAAATGATGATGAAAGTTACTTTTACCCGGTGTGGTTTCTGGGAGGTGGAGGAGGGAAGGGGTGTCTCTGGGATGAATTCCCTAAGGCATGTTGCAAGAAGCAACTAAAGTCAGGATGTCCGGGACTGGCAACATCATCATGTAAGACTGACTACTACGGAAACCACCACACCAAGAGCACAAAATATAACGGCGAGGGTCCCTTCTGACCACAGCTTTCCGGGGTTCACTCGGTGTTGGGGCCCCCAGAATGGTACCCGGTCCACACAAGCGGTAGTTACGTCATTGCTTAAAGACTAAATTTTCACCATAAAACTCCAAATCAAAAAAGACAAAACACAATTAGTACCCATGACCTTAATAATTGTTTTGAACAATTAATGGTACTGGATACAATCGACGTCTAACATCAGAGGTGCAGAAATTCTCAATGATTATTAGCACCAAACTGAAAATGACCTGACCAGGAAAAAGAAATATCTAATTAGGCTTCTAAAATTCTAAAAGAGTTTTAGACACAGCGACGGCCTAGAGGAGGTGGCTTCCACACTTCTCTCTGACAACGATAGAATGGCTGAATCCAGTGGCGGCTTTCTTTATTGAGCTGTTGAGCTGCAGCACTCCCTAAGAAAAGGACTGCAAACTGCTGTCTCTACTACATTATAATACATAATACGGACAGACCAACAAATTGAGGTTACACCGGAAGGGTTGAATACAAAACAAAAAAAAATTATCTAACACCTTATTGTGGATAGGGCACAAACAGCCGTATGCAGTGCTGCAAACGATTTCAGTTCAAGTGACCTTGACCTCTTATAAGCGTATGCTTGTTATATATAGAGGCCAGCTGCGTTTGGGTTGAATTTATTTAACTCTTTGACTCCGGAACAACGCTCTGAGCGTGGTTTTTAGACTATCACGAATGAAAATTACGGCACAGGGTGAAAAATAATTGCGGAGTCAAAGAGTTAACAAGTGCTGCAACAAAAGACAGCTCCAAGTGCAATGAACTGTAATTAAAGGGAAGTTAGAATGACAATTTTAAACACGAGAAAAAGCAGCATAAATGTCTGTGTAACCTGGTTTGAAACTCGGGAAACTGCTTCGACTGACAAGGATTACTCCTAGTTGCAGTAAACTTTTAAAATAACTTTTCAGATGTTCTTGACAGATTTTAGATGAGATAAGACACTAATCATTTGTGTCTGGGTTGATATTTTACATGGTGGTCACAATTTGTGAGTGTTATGTACCGTATAGTATTTTTAATGAATGAACAGTGCAGCACCCCCAATAACAACCCCCTGGAACCGCCACTGGCTGAATCTCTCTTTACACCGGCAAGTGTTAACAAGATTTACGCCATTCCTCAAGCGCTGGACTGAAACTGTGTTGCGAAACTTCTCTTAGAACTGCTGACGCATTTAAGCCCTTAATAAAGGTAAAACTACTGACGTTTCGTTTTGTGAAGCTCCTCTTACAAATTGCTGATAACTGTAAGCCCTTAAAAAAAACTAAAAACTATTGACGTTTTGTGTTGCGAAACACTTCTATAAATTGCTGACAACTTCAAATCATCAAAACACGTAAAACAAGTGAAGTTTTGTGACAAACTCCTCTTATAAATTGCTGATAACTGCAAGCCCTTTAAAAACTTAAAATTACTGACGTTTTGTGGTGAAAATTTCCTGTTATAAACTGCTGATAACGTTAAGCCTTAAAAAATTGAAACTGTTGACGTTCCAAGTTGCGACACTTCTCTGATAAACTGCTGACAACTTTAAGATCGTTTAAAAAAAAATTAAAATTAATGACACCCGCTAAGTGAAATTCACATTAAAAGACAGTCAATGTTTTGGAACCCACAAGGTAAAAATAATAGAGGTGAGACCAAATAACATACGGAGAAAAGAACCAAATATGAACGGGATTAAAAAAAAGGCAGACATATCTTGAACAGATGGCACTGGACAGGGAGACTTGGTGTGTTTTTGTCGAGGACCTATGCTCCGATGGGAAGCAGACAGGTATTATTGATTGACTGACTGAAGCGTGATATTCAAGATGGACTAAAATGATTAATTTCGTCTTAAATGTTTTCTAAAAAATAAAAAAGACGTCACGTTTTTAACTTGCGTAACGGGGGACTAATCTAACAGACCTTTACAACGTTGCCGATATGTCACTTCGACATATTTATTTGTAGGGACAATCAAAATATTAATGGAGTCACAATGACTCGGAACGTCTGCTAAAACTTTAACGTCCCTGACAATTAATGTGTTCTGCCACTCGATTCAACCATGCGTAACAACGTAGCTGAATGTCTCACGTCATTTTCCAGCATATTATGTTTTCTGAGAAGGGCTCAACAAGCTATAATGTTATGGTCTCATTCATTCCCGCTCGTGTGTAACTGGGGACAGAAAAAAAATAGTAACAATGTACCCTACCAAGAATACGTCGTAGAATGCGACTAAGGAGGGTTGGGCATTGGATCGACTACCCCACCCTGGAGAAACTTAAAAACAACAAAACTTTCAACAACAATACGAACACGCCATCCTAAACAAGTAACTCAGATTTGTCAAATCAGCCACCTAAAACAGAAGTTCTATTAAAGAATGTTTAAGAGCAGCCAAGAGAAAAATCTCTCAGATTAGGGCATCTTATCCAGGACACTCACTGCAGATACGGAGCGAAGGATTCAGGCTTTCGAGCATAAATGTTATAGAAGAATTTTGCGCATTTGCTATAAAGAGCACAAAACAAATGTCTATGTTAGAGAGAAGATAAACACCTATGCAGGCCATCAAGAACCACTTTTGTCAATAGTGAAACGTCGAAAGCTTGCCTGGTTTGGGCATGTAACTCGTCATGACTCCCTTTCGAAAACGATCCTCCAGGGAACAGTCGAAGGTAAACGGAGAAGAGGAAGGCAAAGAAAATCCTGGGCTGATAACATCAAAGAATGGGCAGGACACGGTTTCTCCACACTTGTACGCATTGCTGAGAATAGAGAGCAGTGGAGGACCCTGTCTGCTGATGCTTCCATCATGGCACCCCTACGACCCATGACGGGTTATGGGTTGAGATGAGATGATGATCCAGGAGTATTCCAACATTTGTTTTAGACGCTGCCAAGAGAAAACCGGAAGGAAATTGTGCTGGTGACTCACCTCTTTACTTCTGGGAAAAATATCCAGGTTAGGGCATCGTGGAATATTCGAACACTTAACGAACTGGGGGGGGGGGGGGAGAAAGGGGGGGGGGGGAACTGAACAGGTGGAAACTTCACAAGGAATATATGGTGCTGTCTTCAGGTCGTATGGAAGAAAAAAGCGCACACTATAGCGAAGGAATGAATGGCCAGCGACGAGTCTCGGGATAATACCAGCAACATTCACAATTGTCAAAAAGGAAAATAGTCAGGCGTTCGTTCGTTCGTCGACAATATTGCTGTTATACCCTGTTCAACCAAAGAGGTTATAATTGGGGTATGAATTTGTTGAGGTTATATACTCCACGGGGAGGTAAATGGTACTGACGGTGACACAGATTAATTTCTCTTATTATCTAGATAAGCGACAGGTAATCCAGGATCTGTTGAGATCTACTACTATGATGTCACGCAATGTTAGCCATTTAAAAACCAAACCCCATCCCCTTTGTCAAAAAAACTCAGATAGATTCCTCTTTGTGTGACGTCACAAATTACCCCCCTTTTAAAGAAAGTGTTTAATTAATTAATCCGGGTTTTACCAATTGTTTTCCATTCATGTGCCGCCTCCAAACACTAGACAAGGTCTATCCCTTACCCTACCCGGCTGAATGCTTTCGCATTTTTCCCGACAAAAAAAAATAAATACAAATAAATACAAATAAAATACAAAACACACAAAATTGTAGCCCTAAAAAGCCCTGATATTTTCAACTTGCTAAACTTATGTGTATTTGATCTCATCGGATTTTTGTTGAGATGGTGTTAACTTGCAACTGTTTAATTCTTTTTTAAACATCTAATTTTAATCAACAGTACAGTTTATTCAATCTGCATTGTTTTTCTTACTGTGTGGAATATATATATATATATATATATATATATATATATATATATATATATATTATATATATAATATATATATATATATATATATATATATATATATATATGTGTGTGTGTGTGTGTGTGTGTATGTGTTACTGAATGTGTGGGGGTTGTATGGAAAGATAGTGCTACTGTCTGGCACAGCTGACAATGTTGACGTCAGCAAGGTCGGGCTTACTAGTAGTGGCCGACAGTGTTTTATATATATATATATATATGAATGTCGTGAGTTCTTTAGGTTTGGTAAATATCTGATGTAAACCCACACAACAGTAACGTTGGGTCAGGAAATAGACCAACTAGTTTTCAACTTATACACAGTTTATTTACGACAGTAACGTTGACATCATGGACAACAGATCACAGCAAATCACAAGGTATGATGACAGGTATAATCCATAGAGAAATCGATCACATAAACAGCAATTCAGCACACATCGTAATAGCATACAATCCATCAAAAATTGGTTGCATACACAGCAACTCATCATACGTGGTAATAACAGGAAAAATCCATCAGAAAAAGGGTTGCATAAACAGCAACTCATTGTACATTGCATTAGCAAATATCCTCCATAGGAATATGAATCATATCAAATCTCTGTCATCCAAAAACACTCTGGACACACTAGCGAGACTATAAAAACCGTCTCGAAGCTCTGCCAGATACCTAATGACCGAGATTATTCTTTCTCAATACAACTCAGTACATCTTCGCTCAAGCACGAACTAACAGCTTGAGATGTGAGCTCAGCTCGCCCGTATCTCTCCCCCAACTACTCAGAACATTTGAACACTTTCTTTATTTGTAAAAACTAACACATACTCAGTTGAGCTATGTTCAAGCACCCCAAATAAAAAATCATCTCATAACTTTAAACGTGCTTACTAGCGTGTCTATAAAAAAAATCAGACCCGTACATAAAAATCCCTAACACTTAACTCCCACTCGAAAACATGACTTAACAGTATGTATGTACGTATGTATGTATATATATATGCTGCTTAGACAGCGCAAACTACGCTGGCTTGGCCATGTGCGTCGCATGGAAGATAGTCGCATCCGAAAGATAACTTCAACAGACAACTGGCAGACGGCAAAAGGACAGTTGGGCGAACGCAGCTGAGGTTCAAAGATGTGTGCAAGAGAGACATGAGGGCACGCGGCATAAATCCAACAACCTGGGAGGATGAAGCTGCCGATCGCACCAAGTGGCGATGCTCTTTACAGCGCCACCTCAGATTGGGCCAAAAGTTCTCACGGCAAGCAGAAGAGATGAGATAACGTCGAAAGGAACACCAGGAAAATAAACAGACGAGGGCTGTCACCTCAGGGGCTCATTCCCATGGTCAGTTATGACTGAAGGTGTTATTATTATTATAGATACTATTTAAAAAAAAAGGTAAAGGATCCCGTTACACGCCCATTGAGGCGTATTGGGAATATGGTGTTAGGCCCATATTTTCTTGACCATCGGCACACTAGGGGTGATGTGGTCAGCATTACGCCGGCCGCCTTAACCTTCCCAGAGTGGCTCTGGTACCCCCATTTGGGGCTGGGTCGACCCAGGAGCCGTTTGTGGCCTAAAAAAAATCCCACCTCATCTGGGGATCGAACCATAGACAATGCGCTAGGAAGCCAGTGCACTAACTACTCAGCTAGATACTATTAGCTATTATATATATATATATAATTAAAAACCAGCGTTAATCAGTTAAATGTTATCACAGTTTTCCTATATTTCGACTGCGCTTATAATAATAATAGTTGCCCATCGCAAGCGAAGATGGCGACAGCTTCAGACTTGAGTTGTGACACATCTGTGCCGTGATCTCATGTGACTAATTAATCCTATTTTGGCCCTACAGGCCCTGCCACATACGGGGCACACATGGTTAGAGTCGATAGTAGTGTTGCTGTGCATTCTGGCCTTTCTTGCAGCACGCTTGCCTTCTGCCTTATCAGCTAAATTCTGTTCTGCAATGCGAGCACCTTGAGTAATGTTTATCCGCCAGGCACAGCGATCCTGTGCGATAGTCTCACAGGAGGAGACATCAATTTTGAAGCTGCTCAACGATGCTTTCAGTGTCTCTTTGAAGCGTTTCTTTTGTCCCCCTGCTGTTCGCTTACCCGTGGAGAGTTCGCTGTACATCAACTGCTTTGGGATGCGTTTTTCGGGCATGCGAACATGTCCGGCCCCATCTAGTTTGGGCCCTCTGCAGCAATGTGTAGATGCTTGAGATATGTGCTCTGTTGAGGACCTCAGAATTAGATACTCTATCATGCCACTTGATCCTGAGGATCCTGCGAAGACAGCTCATGTGGAAATGATTGAGCTTCTTGGCATGTCTGCTATACACAATATGTATCTGTCTGAAGCTGTGACTTGCGCTGTAATTGGATTAAAGTGAGGAAGAGTTGCCCTAATCGTCATCCTCACTCTCTCGTCCGGAGTTATCTGTTCCAGTGGCAAGATATTATCGAGACGACTGGAGACAACACAGGATGCAGTGGATGACCAGGGCGGTCTACGTGCCTCGCCGTGCTCCTTACGCTCCACAGCGCGTTGCTGGTAATCGCCGTCATGCCCGTTGAACCAATAGATGGTTTCTTCCGCGCAGTCTATCGAATCCAGTCTTCGCATGCATGGGTAGGCAGACCCTAACTCACCGAAGGTTTATAACCAGTCGGCTACCCTCACCTAGTTTAGCCGGCCTGTCAAAGCCGTTGCCCGGGGGGTGGCCGCTGTCGCATGCTGACAGCTACGAGGAGCCACAGGTGAGAGCTGGATGCCAGGTTTGGACCAAAGGTGGCCGAGCTGCCCTGAAAAGGGCATGACAGCTCCTTCACCAGAGGTACTACCAATACCTGACATCCCAAACCCCCCACTGCGCTTATAATAATAATAAAAGCCGCCTAGAAGGGAGTTGTCTACTATGGGGGCTAAAAGTAGACTATGAGGAATGAGGTTACAAAATATATTTTGTTCATTTATAAAAGAAGCGATCCTCACTCGTATTTTTGTGTGACGTCACATTTCTTTAACTAAACCAATCACACTTCGTCACAAAATTTTGGAATCCCCTCCCATCTCACTGCGTGACGTCATATGTGGGCAACCCCTTTAGAAACACTGAGCTCTATAATGATCTACTATTCTAGTGGTTCTCAATGCGGGCTTTAAGGCCCCCAAAAGGGCCACACCATATTTCTAGGGGGGGGGGCCGCCCACAGTAAGATGGTAAAATACCTTTTTCCAGCTAACAACGACCATGAGGAAGGCCACAGAGGTAAATGAGGCTCAAAAGAGGGCCATGAGGAGAAGAAGGTTGAGAACCACTGTACTATTCTACTAGATAAAATCATTTCTGTTTTCAGGTTACACAATATTTGGTACAGCCTCTAAGCAACTTTTATTTAAAAAATCTGCCACACGACCTGCTTCCTGCCATTCCGTCGACGGAGAGATGAAAAATTCAAACGAAAGTACATGTTTCAGACAGTTCACTTCACTTCAAAGAAAAAGATCGCGATCCTGCCTTGTGTAGTTCATGAATAAAGTGACATTTTAGTAAGCTAGGTCAATGGCCATGGCATATTACGGGGGGGGCGCACAGTAAGTGCCATATTTCTGGTAAAGTCCCTTTTTTCCAGCTAACAGCGGCTGGGGGGTGGGTGGGGGGGGGGGGGGGGGAAGAGAGAAGAGTATGCGAGTACATGGAGTGCTAGGATGCCGCGCTTTTAAAAGTCGACGGGAGAGCGCTGGTCGGAAATTTCAAAGCATAAACATTTCTTTTTTTCCCCTCCTTCTATCATCTAGGGATCTACCAAATCATCCCACTGGGAACTACCGGAAGACCGGGATCGACTGGTTGCCGACCCCTGATCTAGATCTCAGCTAAACCCAGGGCTGTGAAGTCAGTCGGTTTTTTTTTTTTTTTAAGTGGAGTCGGAGAAAAATATACCGACTCTGAATTTTACGAATCCCAGGCAGATTCACTTTAAGAATCAATTCAAATGAAATAAAAAAAAGTATCATATTTTTAAATACTTCTTTGAGTTTGTTTTGTATTATTGTATGAATGAATGAATAGTTAAAAATGTAATCTACGAAAGCCACGTAACAGTTACATATATACCTTACTTATACATATACTACTGGACAAAAGTTAAGGGCCGCCATTCAGTTTAGACAAGGTTTATATAATTTTTCCTGAGCAGGGTTGATTTTCCAAATGTCCGGTAGCTTGAAATCTCTCAAGAAGTCTCTGAATGGTAGAGTGGGACACTGCTAAACGTCTTGCAACATGACGAACAGATTGACCATCCTGAATCCATGCCATGGCTCGACCACGGTCTACGGTGCTGAGATTTCTCCTTGGTGGCATGGCTAATGCAGTGATCATTTCGACCACTTGTCATACTGATTTATTGCATACCAACGGTGAACACTCTTTACCGATGATCATTTTCCACGTGCATTCAAATTCAACTCACTTTTTCACCTTTTGAACTAATGGGGCGTGTTGCAGCAACAATGGCAATTTTCACGTGCGGGTTAAAGTGACCCAGTTTTTTGACATTTAAAAAAAATTAACCTAGTGCACACAGAAATGTATACACATTTCTCTGAGCTCAGTTTTAATGACATTTTCACTTGTCTTTACAGTTTGCTAATCAATTATATAAACCTGTCTAAACTGAATGGTGGCCCTTAACTTTTGTCCAGTAGTATATAACTCCATTCAAGTGCATAATTGTAAGCCATATAACTAGAAACAAAAACTGTAGGCGGAGTCGGGAATCTACTTCTAAAACTTCAGAAGTCAGAGTCGGAAATTTTTTTTGGCAGACTCCACAACCATGGCGCCTAAACCAGTATAGGCCGCCCCTTGTTATCATTAAATCTTTGTTGTCTAGAAACGCGAAGGATACCATCTACCTTTTTCACCTTTGTCTTTCAGCTCACTCGGCAACACTGTGACGCATGTGTCCACAATTAGTTCTGGCGCCATATCGTCATTTTTCTTCGCGTTCCTTCTGGAGCATGGAACCACCACAGCAGCTGATCCCCTTGCAGAAAGCCTGCTCCAAACATTCACATGCTCTCGCAGCTGTGGTAATTTGTTTTACATGATGAGGTTGTCAGCCTCATGCACAACCTTATATTAGTAGCCTTGTACGACATGCCTGAGGATGCAGAAGTCCCACGATTTCTTTGTCTTCTTGCGCCGTATGTTTCAGTTAATTATATTCTTCTCACTTCTGCCTTACGTTCTAGTTTTCATATGCTTTTAAAAAAATAAAATCTCCCCTCCATTTCTTTTACCCCGGAGGTTCCTCAACAATGACTGCCTTGTAACGCTATTAACAAGGGCAGCACTCAATGAGTAATCTGCGGTTTCAGATTACCTAAACAAACAGTTCAGTCCTACTAGTTAGCAGTCTAGATAATATGGCAGAATCCAGCGAACAAGGAGAATGAGCGTGTCATTTTTTTTTTTAAATGTTACAGTTACGGTATACGGATTTCGTTTGACTGGCAAAACACATTATTCACAAGTCTTTAGAGAACATAAAGGTGTCATTCTGCCTGAAATAATGTCTTTATTCAAGTATCGTTATTTTTTTTTAAATTGGTTGGGGATATATATATACGAGGGGCGTTCAGAAAGTAATGCACCACATCGTTTTTCTCAGGAGCTGTTTATTAAAAAAGCATGAAATTTATACACAATATACATGGATGTCATGTAAACATCGGTATTATTCAACATAATCCCCATCAACTTGTACGGCTTTATGCCAGCGCGAAACAAGTGCGTGTATTCTTGCCAGACTTGTGTGAGGGCGCGCATTGTCGTGAAGGAGAAACAGGTCTGCTCGATTCTTGTGCGGCGGAACTCTGCGAAAACGTTGATTGAGTTTTTTCAATGTCTTAATGTAAGCTTGCGAACTGATTGTCTCTCCTCTTGGCATAACGTCCACAAGAATCACACCTTCAATGTCCCAAAAGACAGTGATCATGACCTTTCCAGCTGAAGGAATTGTCTTGAATTTCTTTCTTCTTGGTGATTGCGGATGATGCCACTCCATTGACTGTCCTTTTGTCTCAGGTTCAAAATGATGTGCCCAGTTTTCATCACCTGTAACGATCTTAGCCAAAAAGTTCTCTCCATCAGCATTGAAACGCTCCAACAATTCAGAAGAAATTGCTTTCCTTTGCAATCGATGGTCATTTGTGAGACTTCGAGGAACCCATATTGCGCAAACCTTAGAAAATCCGAGAGTTTTTATAACTGCATTTGCACTACCAATGCTGACTGACAGCTGTAAGGCCAATTGTTGAGTATTTTTTTTTTTTTCGTACGCCCGCTAAAACTCGAGGCGAAATCTCAGGTTATGATTAATGTCTAACCTGACATTGATTTTACGAGAGTATCCCTTTTTTCTTGTACGGAGACAGGTGTCCCTCGCCATTCAGGCAGATACTCGCCGATTTCGGAGGTACCCATTAGAGCTGGGTCGGCTCAGGAGCCGCCAATCCCTGGTCGACGACACTCCTTCAAATGTTCTCGCCAGGTCTCGAGTTAATTCAGTCCAAATCCCGGTCAACGAAAAATCCTCAAATGCCGTCGCCCGGGTTTGATCCTGGATCACGCGGTCGCCAGAGCGGTGTGGTAACCACTACGCTAGCGCGGCTCCTGTTGAGTAGTGATTCGCCTATCAGTAAGAATAATGCCCTCAGCGCATTTCAACATTTCTGCGTTGGTGGCTGTGGCAGGACGTCCACAGCGCGGCCGATCAAGCAGCTCCGTATCTCCACTTCCTGATTCTTTGATTCTCTGAACCCAGCGACTGACTGTACTCCTGTCAACTGCAAAACTTCCATACACATCACATAGTCGCTTGTGAATATTCACAACAGTTTCCTTCTCTGCAACGAGAAATTCTATCACAATTCGCTGTTTATAACGCAAGTTGCTAACACGCTCCATTTCAACGGTTTAGGGCAGCCGTATTATTTGGCCGGTTGCGGTGCAATTTGGTGCACACAATTGGCACATGCCATATTTAATGTGTGCAAAATTGGATGCTTCTATCTTCATTATTAGCTGAGAAAAACGATGTGGTGCATTACTTTCTGAACGCCCCTCTATATATATATATATACATACTAGCAATAACCCGTCAAAATTGACAGGTTTTTAATTATAGTGTGTTGTTTCTGTTACATGTATTACAGACGGTACTATTACTACTGTGGTCATTCATTGCAGACGCCCGTCATTAGATATTTGTATTGAAAATTATTTGGATGTATTAAATATGAAGACATGGAGTAACCCTCCTAAATGACATGTGGAGCAGTGATAATGATCTAATGGGCCGTAAATTGACTAAATAACTAACATTTCTTTTAAGACAACATGTCTCGTAATTGTTCGTGCATATTTTAAAATCTTGCCGTGGTAACGCTATTAACAAGGGCAGCACTTAATGAGTAATCTGCGGTTTCATATTACCCAAACAAACAGTTCTGTCCTACTAGTTAGCAGTCTAGGTAACATGGCAGAATCTGGAGCTCCCGGTACAGACTCAGCGTACAAGGAGGATGAGCGTGTCATGTTACTGTTACGGTATACGGATTTGTTTGGACTGGCAAAACACACTATTTACAAGTCTTTAGAAAACATAAAGATGTTTGCGTACACGGAACAATATGAAATGACAGTGTAATTTCTGAAAATTTTCTTTTCATCAGTGGTGGCCAAGCTAAGGTTGGCCGAGGGCCAGATTATGGTAAAGGGTAACACCAGAGGGCCAGACCTAAAAAATCCTTAAAAAATAACGTTCTGAGATTTAGTTTTACATATATAATGAACCACGTACAGAAAGCAACGGCAAACTACTGTACTGCACATCTGCCAAGACATGTACACCAGTCTTCGGACTGAAATTACTGTTAAAAAAAAATATAATTAATCTGTTGTTTTAATTTGTTTTGTAATTTGTAATATAACATCTAATTATTTATTTCAAACATACATTTGTGTGTTATTTCATTGTGAAGAGTGTGGCTTCAATCAACAATAAGAGGCCGGCCAAAACAGGTTGGCGGGCCGGATCTGGCCCGCGGGCCGTAGTTTGGCCACCGCTGATCTACGTCATTCTGCCTAACATAATGTCTTTATTCAAGTATCGTTATTTTTTTAAAAATTGGTTGGGGATATATATATATATATATATATATATATATATATATATATATATATATATATATATATATATATATATATATATATATATATATATATATATATATATATACTTACTAGCAATAACCGGTCAAAATTGACAAGTTTTTAATTATAGTGTGTTGTTTCTGTTACATGTATTACAGACGGTACTATTACTACTGTGGTCATTCATTGAAGACGCCCGTCATTAGATATTTGTAGTGAAAATTATTTGGATGTATTAAATATGAAGACATGGAGTAACCCTCCTAAATGACATGTGGAGCAGTGATAATGATCTAATGGGCCGTAAATTGACTAAATAACTAACATTTCTTTTAAGACAACATGTCTCGTAATTGTTCGTGCATATTTTAAAATCTTGCCCTGGTCGACTTACTGCCTATGAGAACAACGTTTGAAGTTTGACGAAACTCCAGTTCATGTACTGTTTATCAACTGTGTAGTTGGCTTCTTTCCATAATCAACCTGTTCATGCCTAAAGTTCGTTGTGAAGGGAACAAGAGGAGAGTCGAAGAAAGACAAAATATATAATTTACAACTGGAAAATGGAAAAGAGAAAACTATAAACCTGGCGTGGAGAAATCTTGGCCGCCATGTGGACTAGCTGCCTAAATTTCAGAAACTATATCAAAAGATTTTAAATTTTCATTCTGCTGCTTGTCAATCTAGCAACAATATTTTTTCTTGCCCCTGAATTTTTAGGTGGCTATATAGATTAACAGAAAATGTCTCCGCCACTGCTACAAACTACAATTTTTTTAAATGTCAAGTCAGTCATACTGTATTGCTCTTGAATATGGAGAACTACAAACAAGAAGCTACATACTTTTATAAAAGGGTGCTTGCTTAGAATAGAAGGATTGAAATGGTATGACAAGGTCACCAATGTGGAACTGATGACACGAACCAGACAAGTGCCTGTGGAAAGAAGAGATGACATGAAGACGCTGGTGATGGATAGGACATACAGCTTAGAAAACCTGCTGATAGTATTACATGACAGTCTTTGTTCTGGATTCCCCAGGGTAAGAGAGGTTGGAGACGGAAGAACACATGCAGACGACAACTAGAGACAGACATGAAAGGAATAAGGAAGACATGGAAAGACCCTGAGCTGATGCCATGGGACAGGAAGACTTGGCATAAGTTTGTTGAAGGCCTATGCTCCTTGGGGAGCTGAAGTGTGCTGATGACATAAACTAAAAAGAACTCATGTCAGTCAAAAATGGTTATTCCTGGCTTATGGTTAATTTCCCCAGCCTCTCCTATTTTTACGTAGAAGGCAGGTGACACTGAAGATCTTTGAAGTGTTATGTTTAAATCAATAGCTACCTGGGCTAAGTGATAGGTAGTGTGCATGCATGCTGGAGAGCTACAAATATCAATGGGACTGCAGCTCGCACGGCGTGGAACGCAAAAATCAATTAGCACATTTTCCTTCTGAATAGTTTTGCTTACATTTAGC